>JAOXNG010000001.1:126965863-126977528 GCA_028566535.1 Scolopax minor | reverse complement strand
AACATGGCAAGTATTAGCCATTCATGTTAGTTATTATCCTGATTGACATGGTTAAATCTGAATGACAGAGGTGCACAGAATAGGGCAGGAAACAATTTTTAATTTGAAATGCACAACAAACTCCAAATACAAACCATTGTCTCAATGGTTAAGGAAATGTTAGCTCCTTTTGTCTATTCTTACAATATTTACAAGTAATTCTCCTGGTTTTTTATTAGAACTGAAGTGCTAAAACAAAGGTCAAAATGACCTTGAGTGTTGAAAGCATAGTAACCTGTACAGAAAACATTCTGTGATGGCATACTTTGCTCCAGGCCTAAGGATTCATAGTCCATTTCACTTTTGATACACCACCAAAAAGTTTTTTTCACATGTTTTTTTTTGGTTTTTGGTTTTGGGGTTTATTTTTTGTGTTATAGATAGCAACAGACAATATTCTCTTGGCTAAAATTTCCGTTGTTCTGGTGGTACATTGCCCAGGAAAAATCAGGACGTATAAAATATATTTACTTATTCTCTTTCCAAGTTCTTTGTTCCAGTCTGTTGTTTTCAGAATACTGGGCAGTCAAGCAAAATACATGCAGGATCCTCCATGATTTCTTAGGCCCTTGTGTAATTAACATCCGCATGCTGTTTTTCATCTCAGCAAGATGACAATGGCCATGCAAACACATAATCTCTTATGAATTACTTGCATGGCATATTTTAAAGGCAATGTGAACACAGAGAAGATGGTTTTGCCAAACAATCCTTGCTCTGCAAATTCCTCAATGACTGTCAGATTGGGGACTTTCCAGTAAATGTATTGTGAGCAAGATTAAGTTATATAGCACTTCCATTCTGTCACATCTGGAAATATAAAGACTGGCAGAAAAACCCTACAGTTTTTTAGTGAAATTCTGCATGTTTTCTGCATGTTTCTGTACAAATCAAAGGCATTTGAAGGCACATAGAGTGTTATGTTGTTAAATATCTTACTCCTTGACAGAACTCGAATATCTAGACACACAATATCTCTCCCTTCTCTCTTGCTCTCCCAAATACCATATGTCTGAAAAGCTAGGATATGGTGAAAGGACACTATATACAGGAGCTTAATATCTTAAAGAAGCCTTTTCTCACATTAGTGAGCACAGTTCAGCCCTCATGATTTGAATCTGCCAAGGTTCAATATGTGGATAAGAAACAAGAGTACAATTTTTAGGGTTGAAATTAAATAATCTTTTCAGGAATATTTGGTGCAACAAATGATGCCATGAAGTATATCATTTTGGAATATACAACTTTTTCATTCAACACAAAACAATAAATTGCATTTCCTTTCTAGCTTTTAATCCCTTATGAAAAATCTTTTCTTTGTCAGGCTAGATAATTTCTCAAAATGAAATAAATTAGAGTAAAAAATGGTGACTTGGATTATTTGAAAATGTCAAAATATTGTGATTGATATTTTCTACCTTTCTCTAGTTTATCAGTTAAAACCGATCTGAATTTACAAATAATTTTGCATCGTTCTTCTTTTGCTTTCTAAAACTAGATAGTCACTGATATTGCCTTGGTCAAGGCAAAGTCAATTGGATAAAAGCTTTGTGTATATCCAAGGAAGGAGACATAGTCATTGTGCATATGGTCTTTTACTGGGAATTTTGTTCTTTATGGTCTCTTGAGTAACTAGAACTCTCAAATTCTGAATGAGAGCTAATGTACCCTGCTTAGAACCTGGACAGACTTTGCTTGTCTCTCTTTCCGAATGAGCTTGTAGTCTTGCCTTACATGAGTAATAGGTATTTCTTCCTTCTACCAACTCCAGTTTCTCCCTGTAAAAAAGTTCCTCTCTCTATGAACAGAATTACAAATTTAATCTTATTTTTATCATCATCCTTGGTAATTCCAGGCAATTTATATACATGAATCTTCTAATTCACTTAAGATGTTTTTCTTAGGAGAATAAGAAATATTTTGGAAACATTACTAAATAGGTAAATTCCCATGATGTTGTAGTCTCTGGATAGTCCCCCTTTTTGTGCATTTAAAAACAAAAGATTTAATTACTGCATGTTTAACATGTAGAAACCTTATGTTCTCTGTGAATTCAGAAGAAGAGACAGAAAGAATTAATATTTAAACTGAATTATTACCCATACTCCTCCAAGAAGATATAGCTTGAGCTCAGGAAAACCACAGAGATTACTGGCAAAACTGGCAAAGGAACCATTACCACAAACATGTTATCAGGCAGCTGAGAATAGAGTAAGTATTTATATTTACTTAATGAGGGCAAATATTCCCTCCAATATTCTCCCAAAGGGGATATATTTCAATCTACCAATAAAGGGGATACATTCCAGAGGATTTTAAAGCATCATGGTGAATAAAGACTAATTATATAGTATTTAATCCAAAACCACTTGGCTTGGCCTCTGTCCAAATCTCTCACACAATTATGCAACTTTCTTGATGGTCTTTTGGCTAAGCTCCAGTAAAACATCAGTTTAATATCTACTAAGTGGGTTAGAAGAATGAAAGCAGTATCCTGCACTAAGGATGTGGACTTAGTGGTCTGAAAGGTCTCTGCTGCAGGCACCGTGTTTCCATGACTACTTTTGGATTAACAGTAAGTGTTCACCCCCTAGTGCCAGAAATAAAATAATTTCTTGTATGATATGGGTTGATTTTGTTCCTCTTTTATCATAATTAATCACTTTCTCCAGCTGACTAAGATTTAATCTTTCATCTTGGCTTTCAGTAGAGCTAGTCTGATATTCCTCTTCCCAGTTGACCACACTTTTTTTTTTTTTGTGTGGTCATCAAAAACACATTTAGGGGTTGAAGACAGGTATCATTCGACAGGGCTCTCCTTGATAATGTGAGACAGAAATACAAGAAGCACATCAGTAACTCTTGTGAGCTGTGAAAATTGTTCAGTGACCCACACAAGAAAAACTGACTAAACCCCTTCTTTTCAGTCCACATAAACACTCAAATTCCATTTGCCTGCTGTTCACCCATAATAAAAGACTACAAGATGATGCACTTTTGCATGGAAGGAGTAATATAGACTGTCCTCATGCATTTATCTCACAGCAATAGGAGCCTTAAATGGTTTTATATTTCATTACACTATTACAGCTGTTGAGCTGGGCAGTGGTAATGATGAGGGTTATTTTGCCAGCCATCAACAGATGGCATATTACTGTGCAAAATGCTGCAGTGCTGTGAAGACAGTGGGTGAAATCCCAGTCTAGGATGGGAGTTTTGCTGTCAGCCTGGGCAGTACTTCAGCAATTGGTTTCTCATCATGCTAGCAATCATAAAAGCGAATTAATTATGTTCTACTGGGCAGAAAACATAAAGGCAGCCATTTGTATCAGAAATGCTGTTATGCTATTTAAGAGTACTGTCGAATACCTTAGGTGCTCAATACAAAGGCAGTGTAGAAATACAAAATGCTATCCATAAAAGTAGAGTTGAAATGAATTATTTTGTGAAAAAAAAAAAAAAAATCAAAAAAACCAGGTCAAAGTAATGTAACTTGGGAGTCACAAGATTTCCCACTGGATTCCAGAAGTAGGAATAAAAGGAAAAACAGGAAAAAATAGGACACACACGCTCATGGCAGGGTGGGTGGACTAGATGATCTTGGGAGGTCCTTTCCAACACAAACTATTCTATAATTCTATGAATTAATATATGGAGCACACACTGGTTATATAGCATGGAAGTGAGAATTATTTTAATTGGAAGTGGACAGGACAAAATTTTGTTCTAACTTTGTGATGAATGATTCAATTTCTTCACATCTGCATCTTCTAGCAAATATTGTCTCTAACGAGTAAAAACCCACCAGATTATATTGCTAGGGTCCAAATTAATCCCTATTATAATACCACTCACAGCAGTAATTATGTTTTCAGGGTATATTTAAAAAAAAAATTTATACAGTTATTGACTGAAGAAACTTGGAATAATAGTACATGGACCATTAAATACCACATAGATACCCATATAAGAACATATACCCATTTCTATATCATATGCAGCTAGATTTTTTTTTTTTTTATTGTAGGTTAATGACATGGAGTATCAATATAAGATTAACAGACTTGTTACTAGCACATATTTTTTTATTCCACATATTATTCCTTCTCTAATACAATGAATTAAATTACAGTTTTCCCTGATTTTTATTTTTGTTACTTTGGCTTTTTCCCGTTTACTTATGCCTTTCTTTCTAGACCAAAAACATCCAGAAAACACTATGTTTGCTACAAGTCAATACTGAAAAGAAAAAGAAGTAAAAAGATACCTGGGATGTTATAACAGATATTGAAGAGATATTACTACTAGAAGCAGGAAGATTTATAGAACAGGAATGAAGTTTTAGGTGTGTGATGAGCATGAGAGAAATTATTCTCTTCCCCCATGAAGCTTATGATCCAACGCCCCCAGCCTATAAACAGTTATGTAAATGCTTAATTTGAAGCATATGAGTCATCTCCTAGTGTAGAGAGTGTTAAGTAGTTTCTTCATGGCAGAACTGTAGCCTCGACCAGAGTGATAATAAGGCTGTGTTTTTTGTAAGGTTTCACTAGCAATTTGTTTAGACCCCTTTTCAATGTCTAGCCATTCAAGCTTTCTTTACTCTTTTCCTAACAAGTTGCAAGTAATATTGCCCTACAGATGATAATGAATTAAATTTGACACCCTTTATATAAATGCATTAATAAGTCTTCCCCTTTCTTCACACTTCTCCATATAGCCTCCCAAAACAAGTAACCTCTTTGAGGAACAGATGAAGAAATAGTGAATGAAGAAATGAACAATCACAAATGTAACTAGCAATACTTGTTATCACAGTGACATTTACTGACCTCAACCAGAAGGAAGATCTACTGAAATTTTAATCTGATTTATACAGAAGAAACAGTAATTATAAATCCACAGTGTATAATCATAGAATCATTTAGGTTGGAAAAAGCCTTTAAGATCATCAAGTCCAATCATTAACATAACACTGCCAAGTCCACTAAACCACGTCTCTAAGCAGCACATCTACATGGTTTTTAAATATCTCCAGGGAAGCTGACTCAACCACTACCATGGGCAGCCTGTTCCAGTACTTGAAAACCATTTGGATGAAGGTATTTTTTTCCTAATATCCAATCTAAACCACCTCAGATGCAACTTGAGGCTGTTTTCTTTTGTCCTATCACCTGTAACTTGAAAGGAAAGATTGAACCTCATCTCACCACAATTTTCTTTGAGGTAGTTATAGAGAGCAATACAGTCTCCCCTAAGCCTCCTTTTCTCCAGGCCAAACAAAGTCAGTATGGAAGCATCCACCTGTGTCATTGATGTGGTTCAGAATGGAAAAGGTCTGGTACAGACCTAGTATGGATGATCTAATTCAGCTTTTTACAGCTATAGCTATTATTTCTGCATATTGTTTTACTGTGTAATGTGATCAAGCCTACTCATTCATTCAGTGGATGCTGAGGAGTCTCAGTTGTGGAATCTCATTGACTTGCTGCCCCTGTAGTTTAATTAAACAAAACAGAGGATGGGAGGACAAATTTCTGTGAGACCTGATGGCAGGTAAATTAGAATAGAAAGTGTCAGTAACTATCCCAAAGTCATACAGAACACATGTAGCAGCACTTGAACCACATCTAAGCATCAAGGTC
Organism: Scolopax minor; assembly: GCA_028566535.1. Classification (NCBI taxonomy): domain Eukaryota; kingdom Metazoa; phylum Chordata; class Aves; order Charadriiformes; family Scolopacidae; genus Scolopax; species Scolopax minor. The sequence continues at coordinate 126,971,844 of JAOXNG010000001.1, read as the reverse complement.
AGAAATTTTTGGTAAAAGATAGTCTTACTAAGAACAAATGGGCTTCACAGCATTTTGGCAAATCAAACTTCTTAGATTTGTGGCAAGTCAGTGGATATCTCCAAGCTTACAATGAATCTTGCATTGAATATCGGTAGTCAAGTAGGATGTTTCACGCCTGATGAGTGAATCCAGAAGTCTGGATTTCCTGTGGACTACAATTGTCATATCAGAAGCATGCTTACTATGCAATGTGACTGGTATGCCAGTGATCATGCTGCATCCCTGGTTCTTGAGATGGTCAACAGGAAGGCAGCTATGAGAAGCTGCACTTCCAAGGTCCATGTTTCCAGGCAGAAAGACATGGAGGAGTTTCCAACATCATTGATGTGAAGCTTGCTAACTTCCCAAGTAAAGCCTTGGGATCTCCAGCCCCAGCTAAGTTTGTCTCCTTAACAGAGAGTTTTAAAACTCTTGGAATATAGGTGGGGCAAGGTCTAAGAGGGTTTCCAAGCTTCTTCCTGCAGCACTTGAATTCAGACCATGCAATTCCTGGGAGGCATCTCAGCATCTTATTTTAACAAGACAGCCTTTCTCTTAGGATTATCCTGGGCTAACAGTTCTGAGGTGCTAGTCTATTCAAATTAAATAAACAGAACAGAAAACAAATCCAAAAAAAGAGAATGTCAAGTATTTTTATCAGAAGTCCTGTCTCCAGGAAATCTTTGCTTTTCCATCTCACTGTCCAAACTGCAGAAAACTTAATTCTATTTAACTCAGTGTGTCCAGTCTGTGAATCATTCATTTGTGGCTGTATAAAAATAAAACTGTAAAAAATCTATGGGAGTTACATCTTTGTTCCTGACTAACCAATCTAACATTTTTCCTTGGTAATTTTAAATAATCTATTGGAGCATCTTATGTTCCCACTTAGTGAAAGAGCAAGCTAATAGCTCTGAATTTTTTGTCTTAGTGAAAATCTGGGGGTTTGCAGCTCTCTACAAAAACAACAGTTCATCTGCAATATCTCCCACATCACCAAGATAAGTTTTAATTCACAGAAGTGACATTTGAGTAACTAATACCTTTTTAATAGAAATAACTCTAAAATGAACATAAAAAGAAGATTTTTTTTCCTTCAAAGTCTTCATTTACGCAGAAAATGTCATGTCAACCTTTCTCTTCTGCCTTTTCGACAAATGCTCTTTTCAAGCTTACATTTCAGTTTCATTCTAATATGTAACCTGTGCTAATTGTATTTGGAATGATTCATTTTATTGAGGACAGCAAACTGCTCCTCATAGCTAGTTCTTATTTGTAATGCCACTCTAAGCACACAGTAGAATCTTTCTCATGGATGAAGGAAAGTAGCTGCTTCGGCCAGTCAGCCAGTTCTCCCACACCTTTTTTGCAGTATTTTGCTTTGTTTTGTTATTAGGTGGTGCTTTTTTTTCTTCCTGATCATTTCTCAGACAAAATAATTTTATAATATTTGATGGTCTCTTATGGGAGGGGCCTAGCACATTCCAGACTTCATAACTGTATGTGTGAAGACAGAGGTATAAGATGTATTTCCATGCTAACTCTGGGATCAGGCTGCCTCTTGCCTGATCTGAGTCCAGGAATTGTCTCTAGGTATGGAGGGGCTGGCAATTGCAGGATGAGGAGGAGGGGTGACTGTGGAAACATGAGGCAACAGGAGTGTTGTGGTCTTTCCTTTTGATGAGAAAAAGCAATATTCCCCTCCTTCAACTTAGTCTTTTACTGGAACCTGCTTTTCAGCTCCTGCAGTGTCACTGGATAGGTGCCAGCAGCCCATCTCTAAGAGAATATTTTCTCATTACCATATTCCAGCTTCCCATATACACATGCTTGAAAAGGTCATGTCCTAATCTCAACAGCAACAATCTTGTCCTGTTTCCCGTCTACTCCTTCCACGCAATACGGACCTAAACATTAAAGATGGAAATAGCTTTTACAAGAATCCCTTATTGTACTATAAGGGGAAACAATTCAGCAGAACATTTAAAAGTTACTAGAGTTCCCATTGAGTTAGCTTTTCTTTCACACTCATCAGTACAGGTATTAATTTTAGGGAGTCACTCAGAGAAAATAGAAAAATTACAGGGCCAGCCACACCACTTCACCCTATTACCTTCCTTAAACACCAAGAAAACACTGCCTGCCCTTACAGTCTTGGAAAAATTCCTCACTTCATCTAGAGTAGAAACAACTTTGTCTTTTTCCCTCTGTCTTTTATAATTTCCCCATTTTTTCACACCTCTTAAATTCTCTCATTATTTAACTCTTTATCATCTCACACTACAAAGTGTTTTAGGAGAACAATTTATTTGAAAAAAAAGTTTAATATACTTTTTATCCAAAATCTAATAAATTACAAAAAAATAACACCACAACAAAATAAACCAGACAAATCTTGCAAAGCTTTAGACATAACTTTCTATTGTACTTTCTATTGTAGACTTTACCAGTCTACAAAAAAGGGCAAGAAAGAGGACCCAGGGAACTACACGCCAATTAGTCTCATCTCTGTCCCTAGGAAAATAATGGAGTGACTCATTCTTGATGTCATCTCCAAACACATTGAAGATCAAGAAGTTATAGGAAGTGGTCAACATGGATTTATTAAGGGTAAATCATGCTTGATCAATCTGATAGTCTTCTATGACATTATAACTGGATGGCTGGATAAGGAGAGAGCAGCAGATGTCATCTACCTTGACTTCAGCAAGGCTTTTGACACTGTCTCACATAAAATCCTCATTAGAAAATTAAGAAAGTATGGGCTAGATGAGGGGGCAGTGAGTGGATTGAGTCCTGGCTGTGTGACAGAACTTGGAAGGTTCTAATTAATGGAGCAGGGTCAAGTTGGAGGCCTGTAACCAGTGGTGTTCCCCAGGGGTCAATACTTGGCCAAGTCCTGTTCAAGGTATTCATCAATTACCTGGATGAGGGGACAGAGTGTACCCCCAGCAAGTACACTGATGATACCAGTGATTCTGTGAAACCAGTATGAGTTATGTGCAGTCTTCAGGCATTCTCTTCTGAATCTTCTTGTGTACAGTAACAAGACACTGCCACCAGTCATTCATGCTGTGTCTGAATGAAGAGCTGGAGAGCCTTTACTCTACAAAGCAAACGAGAGCAAAGCATACATAGCTCCAGAGATTCAATATGACACAAGGAGCAGCCAAAGAACTCTTTTAGCATATGCCTGGAATTATTTCAGATGATTCTAAAGAAGTGTGAAATGTGTCAATTGTCACACAGCAAGGCATTACAGTGAAGTGCTTTTTTACAGTGCATTACCATTTTTACTTATTTCACAGAATCACAGTCAGAATCACAGAATATTCATGGTTGGTTGGAAGGAACCTTTGAGATCTTTGTGTCCAACCACCAAAAAAACCCCCACCAAACAACAAAGAAAAAACCCACAACAAACAAACAAATGTAAAAAAACAAACCTAAACCACAAACAGACACAAACCAACAGTCTTGGACCCTGAAGATGAAGGAATAAGAATAAGGGAAATCTGTCATCTTAGGCTGCTTTCTGCGATGGTTAAATCCAGGACATGAAGAAGGCATTAGATTCATAAGGTGGACTAAAAGCATATCAATTTCAGGAATATGGGTAACTTAAATACTGAGGTCCTTGAGGTAGGCAAAGATTTAGAAATATAAGCAACATCTAACTTCTAGAAATACAAAGAACATTTTACTACCTAGAATTCCCTCTGAATGGAAGTAAAATTCTAATTTTAAAATGTTAATTTTAGCCAGAAAGAAGCTATTCCAATTTTATGCCTAACTTATGTTAAAGAATGTAAGTATTGAGGTAAACAGACCATTTAAGGATTAGATTTTACTTTCTTTGAGATTTGCAATATATATTTTTTCCATGTTCAGTCCTTCTTGCAGTACAATGAGGTAAGTGAAACTTAAGTTATAAAATTATTAAATTATACAAAAGGCTGTTTCCAAATCAGCACTAGACCTAGATCTCCTGAGGTGTGAAATCTAATCAGCACAGAAACTATCTATGCTAGAGTGACAACAAAGAACAGATTGCTGAGAACAGAAATCTGTGTTGGATCATGCAAATTCCAAAACATGAATAAGGTGCATAAGAAGAGAAAATGGCTTTAAACTCTGAAGTTTTGTGAAACAAAAGAAAAAAAATAATTTCCTGCTGAATCCATGGATTGCTTCTTCATCATAATGACTGATATAAACATCCTCTGGACCACTGCAGTATCTGAAGGGAGCCTACAGGAGCGTTGGAGAGGGACTTTTTGTCAGGGAGTGTAGTGATAAGACAAGGGATAATGATTTTAAATTGAAAAAGGGGAGATTTTGATTAGATACTAAAAAGAAATTTTTTACTGTGAAGGTGGTGAGACACTGGAACAGGTTGCCCAGAGAAGCTGGGGATATGCCATCCCTGGAAGTGTTCAAGGCCAGGCTGGATGGGGCTCTAGTGGGGGTGTCCCTGCCCATGGCAGGGGGGTTGGATCTCAATGATCTTTAAGGTCCCTTCCAACTCTAAGCATTCTACGACTCTATGATTTGTTCTGGATAATGACTTATTTCATGCTTACTTGTGACTTCTATACCCATACTTCTAGAATCTAGTATGAAGGAATGGTGATATTCAAATCAATACCTATTGTGGGTTTTATTGCTTAAATCTCAGTGCTTTATGTGTTGTGAAGGGAGGGTTCATCTACTACAAACAAACCCACTCATGTTCAGGATTACAGAACAAATGAAATTTGAGAGAGAAGAGAAAGACCCGTGTGTTAAAATAACATAAGGCAGTACACTTTTTGGACCTATTAGAAAAAGAAAAATCTGTGGTGCCATGTGCCCATATGCCTATAAATATATGTTGCATCTGTTATCTTTATTTTTAAAGCATTTATCTGACAGAATGGTTCCTATTCTGGTAGGCCCACCTTCTCTCTGCGAGATACCATTGTTGTAGTACTTGTCTAGTATAATGTTTTGAAACTACAGATGCTCTAATAGAAAAGTTATGCCTCTGGGACACCAGAAAGTGGATCCAAAGCCAAATATGAAGGGGTACATTTCCTTTTTAAAACTGAAATTGTGTCCAGTGAAAATTACAAGAATTTTAATGTGTTAGAAAATTTTTTTTCATATTTTCATAATTTGACAGACACCACAACCACAAAGTAAAAAGTATGTATCTTATCTCTAGAAGTGCAGATATATGTAATATTTACATTCTCATTTTCTAGCAACATTTAGGTTAGAGAGGCTCTCAATTACCCAGCTGTACTTGCTCCAAGGATCTAAACTAAAGCAAGACGTAGGAGTAGCATGAGAAAAAAGTGTCTACCACTTCTTCCTATGCCCGACAATGGTTGAGTAGTAAATAACATGTGATACTGTTAAATCTAAACAATTTCTTGGCATCACTAGCTGTTTATTATGAAATAACCATGAAAGATACATTTCCTTTTACCATCACGTTTCGTCAGCACAAAGCAATAGCAACAGATCATTCTGCCTAGGAACATACATTATCATTATCACTTACCTGCTTCAATTTGGGTTTTTTTTGCATTTAGAGGAATAGGAAATAACCTGGGAATAATCCAAACTTATCCAAAATATCAGATCGCTATTAAGATTTACAGAGAAAAAACCTTGTAAAACAAGATATTGAAATAAAAAATAAAGAACGGAGACTAGGGACAGGCCCTGGCTGAATTATCTAAGATTCTGCTTCTGTCACTGTGTTTTTCAGACACAAAGTGGTCAATCAGATCCAAGTACACTCATGAAGTTGCTCAGGAAATATTTAGGTTTGATATTAGTCCAAAATTTCTGAGCAGGATATACCATGCTGTGGAGGTTTTGGACATTGATAATAAAGTAAAAGAGAAAGAAAAGAGGGGAAAAAAAAAAAAAAAGAAGAAGAAGAAAAAAACCAAAAATCCCCTCCTACC
>JAOXNG010000001.1:126944605-126961808 GCA_028566535.1 Scolopax minor | reverse complement strand
GGAGTTTTGCTGGCAGGTCCCTGTACACTGCAACTATGGAAATTACAACTAAAAGAGGATGAAGGTGGACTAGAGAAATGAGGCCCATGTGGTTGCTGCAAGAAGATAATTCATTTAAGCCTTGCTGATGTCCAGACTTTCTAGTATTCAAGAGCATCTCCTTTTAACAAATAAGTACCAGAAACAAAAATAATTTGATGTTTAATTGTTCCTGAGAAGGAAGTTGTTTTGGAAGAATCACATTCTATGGTACTCAGTACTGCAACTACTTCAAACACAAAGACTCTGCTTCTTCCTGATGTACCTGAAGTCAGGACATTTTGCTGTTAAAGAGTGATAACCAACGTAAAGCCAGCACTCGAGCAGGTGTAATTTAGGACACCAAGAGCAATGCCTCCACTCTTAGCCATGTGGTGCAAGAACAGCTACTGTCAGTAGAGGGGGATGGAGGTCTTCATCCTAAAATACAAGAGAAAGAAGGCAGGTTTCTGGGGCTGGGAGCAGCAGGCAGGCCCTGCCGTGGAGAAATTCATGCAGAGCAAGGACCTGGAGGGCTAAGGTGTTATGTGGCCCAAGAGTGTGCAAAAGGAATCCTGCCTTCAGCCAGACACATCTTTTTTTCTTATGGGAACTCTGATTGTAACACAGGTTCTCTACTCCACATGTATGCCTGCAGGTCAGAGAGCAGGGTCCAGCATCAAGAATTCAAGCTTGCCCCCATTTCTATACTTTTTCCCTTTAAGGTCAAGTAGCAGAGCACTTGCTGGATTCTTTTTATTCCATTGGCAGCATTTGTGCAGCTGCATTGTCTATCAATATGCAATTCATAGACGTATGTATTGAAAATGCCTGTCTGACTTCCATGTGGAAAGGAAGCTGATCAATATCAGCACATTCCAGAATGTGCATGGTCCAAGAATATAGCATATTTGTCACAGACAAGCAATCAAGTTTCCCCATTTGCATCTTTTGAATAAGAGGACTTTGTTTCAGGGCATTCTTTTGAAAACAGGGGACTAACTGACACATGCAAGAGAAATAGAAAGACTACATGGTGAAATGGCTGTGGTATAAAATGGAAAATCTTACGCTGTTAGAAACAACAAGCATTCACATGCTTATGCAATAGAAATATTTGATGTGTTAAGATTTTTAGATTATATAAACAGATATTCGTCGATGTCATAATTAAATGACAAACATCAGCTATTTCCGTGGATATGCTTGGAATTAGTATTCTCCCTGTCCATTGTGGTACCTTTCTGATATAATGTGAGGACAACATAATTTAAAGCAGAAGCACATCTAGACTATACTTATATCATTATTTTTCATTCTTTTGTTTACATAGAAAGACCCAGTATGAATAAGTATGAAATACCTTTCTATTCCCAGAGGGTTTATTGCAGTAAAAGGGAAAGTTGGCATTGGTTTTATTTAGATATTTTATCAGTAGTCATCAGGTTCAGTTCCTGAGAGCTCCAATTTTCAGTGGTTCTTAATGGCTTTCCTGGCGAAAAATTAAACAGAGAAGTGGTTTCACATCATTTTGAACCAAATTCAAATATTTTGATTCATGTAAAAGATGTGTTTTATTTCAATTGTATTAATCCTATTGTGCCATATTGCTCCATGGGAATTGTAGTGTTCTCCAGCTATGTGCTTACCAAACTAGCCTGAGTCTTTTCCAAATTATATCTTCCATCATATGGTAGGATCTGAAAGGACTGGTTAGTTCATTAAAATTTTAGAACTGTTAGTGTTTCCAGTGTGTGCTGAAGAGTAAAGTTCACCAGCCGAAGACATAGTGACATAGTGGTTAATTATTCTTTGTTTTTTGGAGTCTCAATTTCCTTAACATCTACCTAGCAGGTGTAGGTGGCACCGTGTGTGCTACTTTCCAAAAGCTCTGCTTTTATAAAAGATCTTCCATATGCATCCCATACCTACAGTATATTTCAGAATACTTCCTTACCTGAATAATTCCCTTCAACCTACTCAATCTGTGGCTTGTTTGTGAAAAAAAAGAGCAGAGGGAGGAAAAGAGTAGTCAGGCTGACCAATGTAAAATAAAACCGCAACTTATTATTTAATATCTATGTGTGACTCCAAAGCTAAGGATTCACTATATGTACTCAAATTATCTAATATTGACTAAACAGTGCAATCCCTCTTCCTAAGCAGTTAAAGAGCAGGTATTACAAGACTCTATAGTAAAACACAGTTTCTAACACTGTTCATTAAGTGCTATGTCTGAAGAAATCAACTGTCTGAACAGTTAGGGGCTAAAACAGCTGATAATTTGTACGTAAACTGAATTGCCAATTCTGCTCCTTAAGATTATTGATATTTTTGTTTCAGTGTGATCTGACACGGTAAGTTGTTTGCTACAGCTTCCCAGACTTAACCTCTTTTGGAAAGAAGTGTGTTATTAGTTATTATTTAGAATCCAGGACATAGTCTGCATTTCTTTTGTACAGAAAGTGTTGTGTGGTGCACCTGAAAGGGATGGTTAGAGAAGGTACCAGGGCTCCAGCTGGTTGCCATGATTTGTCTGCAGGTTTTTTGACAAGGACTAACACCCACAAGAGACAAAACCAAATCCACTATATTCTGCTCAGAAAAACAAGCGAAGAGGATTTTTAACAAAACCTCCATGGCAAGAGATTTGAATGTTTTCATCTGTTGGGTTTTCAGGTTAAAAAAAAAATTATCATTATGTTTAGCAAAACAAGTTTAGCAACAGCTGTGTTCTAACTCAGAGGAGTCACCTAAATCCCACTTTCAGTCTGTTTTGTCTCTGGATTTTCTATGGGAAGGAGAATAATGTTGTGAGAGCTGCAATAGCTTGAAACCATCTTCCTTAACTAATAAAGACATTATTCCAACTTTGTAGTTTCTTGGGGCCCATGGTCATCTGAGGAATTCGAGGAGGTTACTGCTCTTAATACATTTCTTATCAATAAATATTCTTTACCAGAGAGACTTACATTGAGTTACTTTTATTTTTTTCCCTCTAACTCCCATGAAATGTAGAAAGATAAACAGGAAAGCCGTTCTGCTTTTCTAGGAGTTTCCCAAAATGTCACCCAGAGCAGGACTTCACAAAGCTAAAGCTGGAAGAGGCAGTTCTAGGGGTCAGAGTCTGCTGAGGGGCAGTGGCATCTCTGGGCGTGTGACCTACCTGCCTTGCTTTCGAGGCACAGAGACCATAAGGAGCATGGTTTCCCATCTGGGATTCCTTATGGGAATCCTTATGACTCTCCCTTATGCAAAAGGAACTTCAGGCTGCTAGCTAAGCTGTTTTCTTCCATGTAGCATCATCAAAATGCAAAAGCCACAGCACAGTTGAAAAAGAATCCAGAAAGAGAACTCTGAACGATATTAAACTAGATGGTGTTTGGACAAATATAAAGCTCCCTCAAAAAAAAAGTGAATTTTGACATTTAGAGCCACCTCTTCCTTTTTTCTTTTTTTTTCCACTCAAGTTATTTTGTTACTTAGAATATTTTCTTGTGACTAAACCCAGCTAGACTTTTAAAACAGAAATTAGATTTTGATCTGGCAGAGAGGGCACAAAAAAAAACTGTTCGAGAAATGTCTAAGAAAACCCATGAAAAATATGAGCTTCGAGAGTAAACGTGAAGTCAAGCTTATAAAACAATGGCAGTGACTTCACTTTTTCTTTAGCAACTCTTGCTTTATGCTTGTGCTAGTTGTCTCCCACTCCAGCCTCTACTTTTGAAGAGGAAGGAATGAAAAATACTTGCTGAACAACTAATTTATCAGCCTGACAATACCATCTATCAAGAAGAGTGGCCTGCTGTTAGGAAAATCAAGATTATTGGTTCAGAGGTTTTTTTACCTCTTGTGAAATGAAGGTTAGTTTAACAATATACGTACCTGAGAGATGTTCTGGGCATTTCAAGCCCAAAGTCCCATACATCACTTCTTTTTCTGCAGTCTGCTGTGGTGGTTGCTGTCTTCATTGACTCTCTTTCTGACATCCTCTCTCTCTCTTTAGTAGCAGACTAGACAACCTGTTCAAAGCAGAAAGGATTTGAGTTTCTTTTCCTTCACAAGCTATGAAGCAGCCTGCTGAAAATTTGTAATGTTTTTAAGTTAACCTTAGATCTTATGATGTATGTTTCAGTATACCACATTAATAAGTCTTGCAGACTCAAATATCTCAGGGCTGATGGCAGAGAACATGTAAGCAGCCATATACAGATACCTCCATTAAGTGTCCTGCTGTTGAACTACAATTCAGCAGCTGGAGGCCTTGCAGGGTAAAGGGCTTTTCATATGGCATATGGTGGTAAATGACTATTAGTGGGCAAGTGAGTTTAGCCCTACAGTAAATGAGGACTAGTTTCTAAGTAAAAATACAACAAATAAAATCCTAATGAACCAGAATTAGGCTTTTTTCCCAAGTTAAAAAAAAAAAGTCAGCAGTCCAAGGAAGTTATTTTTTAACCTCCCCAATAAATAGTGACCTCTACAAATTCAGTGAAAGTTCAAAAGCTACAGTCTCTCTCTGATCTTGTTGCAAACCTTCAGATGATGTCATTATTTTTTTTGTGGAGGAATGGTTGTGTATACTTTTAAATTTACACATTTATGACCTGAAGAACTTATTCAATACATAATTCAGAGTCCTGTGCAATCAACATTCCATTCTGCAGCATAGCAAAATATGGACAGGTCTATTAATGAAGAGATATAGCTGTGTAGCCACATTCAACCACTTTGTATGTTGCTTGTATGATAGTATTTAGTGGAATGATAATACCCATACCCTTCAAACCTACATCCACTGATTTCAAAATAGAGGGAATTTGCACACTGTGTCTTCATAATCATATGGATGGAACATGCCACTCAGTAATTAGACTAGAATTTAGCATTTCCCAGTTTGTAGTTATATTAGTTATACTTCAAATACTTCAGAAAACAGGATTTTTTCTGGTTTTCTTTTTTTAATTTTTTTTTTATTTGACTTTACCAGCTATATGAAACATGCAGCAAGACAGTTACAATCTGGTAAGAAAATATAAGATACGAAAATGTGAAAATATGCATGGAAACTGGAGAGTATCATAGCAGTAGGTGATGCTCTTGTATTTCATTCTGCTCTAAGGGAAGACTTACAGATTCCGAGAATATGATCATATGACCATGGGTCAGGGCTCAAAACTATATGGTACTTTTTTTTTTCTTATTAAATTAAATTTTATTTTATTTTATTTTATTTTTTCTTAATCATGCTTACAAGAAGGTTTTCAAGAACTGTTGAACTGTTTCAGGACATGAAACTTCTCTGAAAACATGAGCAGCTTCTATGTATCTGCCTGCTGGGCTTGGCAGGTGACATTGGCAAAACAAGTGGGTCATTGACTTTGTGAGGAATTGAGATCTATCTGTCACACCTAGGAGCTTCTTTTACAGCCTTCCACTTGGAAGACTGACATTTTTTCCAGTGCTTTTTCTTCAATATGAACAGGAAAGATGGTATTTAATTTGCATGTGAGAGATTTCGATTGCATCTGTTTTGGCCTTTTATAATTTCACTTTGAAGTGTTAACATTACAAATAAATGACACACTTATAAGTGTGTAGGTATTGTCTGTGCTTAAGTTTTATAATGGTTTACATTGTACAGAAAAATAATGTATATTTCAGTAGACAACATCTCCACTCTTTTGTCCCTCAATATCACTAGATGCTGAGCGTGGTCTCAAGTGCTTCACTTCCATAATATGTCTTTGAGGATTCTTCTAAAAAGCGTTTGCAGAAGATGTCTGATAATTATCATTGCTTCTAACAAAAATGGTTGTCCTTGACTGAAGAATCTGTCAAATCAAAGGCTTGAATGAGTGCCATCACAGTGTATGCTGATTTATATGACTAATGGTGCAAGTGTAATTTAGACTGCCCATACAAGATGACATTTCACTAACCACAAAACATTCACTATTTGCTAATTACAACTAGCAGGTTCTTAGCAGGCTGATGTTTTTAATTAGAGCTTATGCAGGAGGAATTTACTTGGGGGTTTTGGTTGGAGGGTTTTTTTTTAAATGTTTAGAAGTTAGACAGTGCCCTCTCCTGGACATAGACTCCCATAGCAGTAGTTTGAAAAGTTGCCAATTAAGAGAAAATGGACAGAAAAACTGTGTGTTGCTCTTCTGAAGGGATTTGCTGATTTCAAGGAAACACACTTTGTTGTGGTCCCTCCTTGCATTCTGCTCTACTTGAAAGCATACTGTGTAACAAAAATTGTTCTCAGTTTAGATGGCAAAGAGTTTTTGATTAATTTAACTTGAACCCAGTTGGCTAGAGTTGGCAGTGCAACTTTATCACAGTGAGCAGCAGGAATATGTAGCGCTATATATTCCAATTTTTACAAAAATCAGCTTAATTCAGTAAGAGTGTATTCAACGTCAGAAGTAAGGGTGATAAAAAAATGTACAATGCAAGCTTACTTTTTAGGTGCTCTTTTACATGTCGTTATTGCATTATTTCACAGTAAAACCTGATAATTATAAAAAGAAGTCAAAAGTGTCATTTTTATCCTTTCTTAAGGATCTTTGGCTTGGAGTTTTTTTGTGGGTTTTTTCTGGGGGGAGAAGGTGTTAATAAAACCACCAACACTAGGAGTGTCCCTTAATTAGATTAGAATTATCTTGTGCCTTTGGACTTTGCCGGAGTCCATAAAAAGAGCAGTTTATCCAGGAGATAACTTGAGCCAGAAAATTGTCAAGAATTTACAACATCTCACAGCAAAGGGGAGAGAGAGAGAGCGGTAGATGTATTTCCCTAGTAATTTAATGTAAAACATAGTTAATTTAAAAAACGTATTTAAATACCTTCAAAGATAGACTATAAAACTGTAATAATGCAGCATTTATAGGAAAATTTAAATTAATGGCATAGAAGGCATTACATATCCATTCATCAAACTTTTACAGTTTTCATATCACTTTGATAGTTTTTCTCATCACAGAAAACAAACACATAGTTCTGTAAGATTATTTGTGAGTGATTTCTATTGACTGGATGAGATGTTGTTTTATACATCAGCTTAAACATGAAGCAAAGCAGCTCTTGTATTTATTCACTTAAATTTTCCATACCTTCTAAAAGCCTGAAGACTTCTTAAAAACAGGCTGCCCATGCAGAGCAGTAGCTTTGTGCCAAACTAGGCATCGCCTCCCAGCTCCCTTCAAAGGTGTGCTTCCAGGGAAAAATTCGGCCCATCCTCAGTGTATGCTCACTCATATGAAGGTATCTCTGAAGCAGACATCAAGATGCACTCCCAAAATATTCTGTCCACTTCATAACATTGCCCTACAGACAGCCCTTGCCCATTACTTACATATGGCTGCAGCTGTGAGAGTCTCTGCTTCACCAAGCCAGCTCCACTGACCCCTGCAAAGAGCTTTGAGCTCTGGAGTAACAGATCTCCTTATTAATGGTAACAGTCAGTCATTAGCTGGTCACTGAATCTTTCTTTACGACCTGCTAATGAACCTCCCATTGGCTTATTGTGAAGATTGGTCAAGGTAGACACTATAGGTGATTTATAGCTGAACACCCAGCACGCTAATGCCCTTTGCTCAGCAACTGTAATCGACACAGTATTACTAAGAGACATTGTATCCTTCCTAATTTATTTCTCAGGTGTAAATATTTCATGTTGAATGGAAACTTAGGATTCTGTGTTTTAAAATGCGACTACATGTTTCATTATGGGGGAAAATTTCTTTAATAATTTAATGAGGAAAAAAGTCTTAATCATACAAACTTGTTTTCCTGACTGTTTTGCCCTTAATGAAAGATGTTTATTTTTAAAAAACAAGCCTATGCACATTAATATTCAGCTGTAAAAGGCTCAGAGGCCTGCACAGTGCAAAAATCAGCTCTCAGTAGGTACCTGTTAGCTGCAGGAGCCAGGAGAGCTTTGATGGCTCAGTACCTGTTGTGCCTAATATCTGTGATTCTTGGATGAGTTGGCCAGAGGCTATAGTCCCTCTAGCTGTGGTCTTGCTACCTCTTAAAAGCTAAAAAGTTTCAGCTGGGCCTTGACTTGGTGAGAAAGTTCAAAAAAAACCCCAGAAAAGTGACAGTGATGTATTAGGTATCGCTCTGCCAAGACAGGTAGATAATGCCATAGGGGTTATCCGTTTATCACAGGACCCTGCTTTTCCTTTAGATGTGCAGGTACTTTCTCCTGTTTTGAGAGTGATCAGACTCCATCCATGCTGAGGTTACTAGGCATTTCACAGCCCTGAAATACACGCTAGATCGGATGGCTGTGGCCAAGATATTAATAATCCTTTAATTTTGTATTTTCACTTTCACATGCTTAAAACTATGATGGAAAACAAACAATCAAAAAAGTATTTCATTTACATTTGCTATGCAACTACTATAAGAAACTGGGGTTGCATCTGTTAAGATGTCCTGAACACAAGCAGAAAGTTTATCATATTCCATTACAGGTTTTCATGCACTTGACACACATTAAGCAGTGTCCCAATGTTCATGTCATTCTTTGCAAATGGCTTCAAGATTGCAAAAAGCATTCTCTCCAGTCCTTCCAAATGACAATTCTTGAGCTGTGTAGAGCTTGAGGAGATAGTTTCAGGGAGGTGGCCTGAGTGTAGAAACAGGAGCTGTGGTTGTCTTTAAAAGAGATTTTCTGCACTCTTACTGAGGATCTTCAGTTTCCATTTGATAACTTTGTTCTAAAGAGATGAGATTATTAAAATGTCTCCATAGTCAGAGATTCAATTTCATGCCTTTTGACTACAAATAAGGCCCTCCTCTCTATCCTAGTTTCAAATTCTGGGTCACTGCTGTCTCTCTAGTGGGCACTTCTGGCAAAGAGTGTGGCACCAACCAAAAGTTCATGAAATTACTAAAAGCAACTCAGCTCCATAACAGCTTGTGAAAGCACCATAGATGGTACTTGCCATGATGTTGCACGTTTTGACTAAAAATATTTGATTCTGCACCTTTTATGTCATGGATGTGAGAGTTCAAGCCAGACAAAGGAGTTAGATGCTTTTACAGAAACCCATAAATCATTTCAGACAAATAACACATTTATTTAATAATTCTCATCTTCTTGTTACACAGCATCCTGCATTTTTTTCCATACTAAAAAGTAAATAGAATTTTCAAGTATTAATGTCATATGTTTGAGAAGGACCAGGTCTTGACCCAAAGCAGTGCACTTTTAAGGAAATTCATTGAACCCAGGTGGACTTCTCATGGCACCTCAGTACAGAATAAAGGGGTGTTACCAATGTACCAATTATCAACAGTTGGTTTTTTTTTGTTTTATTCTTTTTCTCCTTTCCAGGACCTGCGGTCAGTAAGCTTTAAAATCCTAAGACGAAAAATTGAAAGTGTAAATAAAACATGAGTTTGGTCTCAGCTGTAATATAAACTCCATGAAAATACTCTCCTCAGGGGGGAAAAAAACACTCCTTAAATCACAACACTTCCTTAAATCACTGTGTAATTATCCACTAAAGAAATGCACATAACAGTGTAGAAAAGTTGGTACATGTTGAGACAAACATCTTTACAGCAGTAAATGGGAGATCTTTAATTCTGAGGCTGTCCGCTGTCCTCCAGTTAGCTTTATCCAATCTTACCAACACACAAAATGAGTGCAAAGTACTGTTTCAATTTCTGTATGTGCTGAAACCCCAAAGTCAAGTGGTACAAACACAATGTAAGATTACACAATGAAAACAAACCAAAGTGAAGGCATATTGCATTTTTAATTTTCGCTATAATGATTAGATAATTAATGCTGCACATATATAGAATTTCTGCTGCATGTACCGAATGGTTATTCCCACTCATATGGCAACGTGTCCCACAATGTTCAGAATGAGTTCAGGTGTTCTTTTTTCAGGTTTCAATGTTTGATACTGTCCTGCAAAGATAATGTCACAATCTTTCTGGTGGCTGTCCTCCAGGACATGGTACCTCACAGGAATCATCCCACCGCTTTTTAGAAACCATTGCAAAGCTGAACTAATAAAGATATGATTGCACGTCTCTTTTACCTAACCTTTATCTGTTTTCAGAGAAAACATGGAAATCTTTGGTTTGGTTAGCTCCTTTTGAAAAACATAATCTGACCAAACATAGAAACTTGGTGAAACAACACAAAGTGGAATTTTGTTCTTATGCAACATTAAATTTTTAATTATTGTCTTTACTTTCATAAAAAACATTTTAACATTATTGACAAGACAAGTAGATACTTTTTGGATGTTTTCAAAGGCAGCTGGAAATTGAAGGTCTCTACAGATTATTTTTTTTTTATATCAACAAAAACAACTGAATCAAAAATAAAATTATTTTTATTAATTTTGTAGTAACATATTTTCTTACATTCTTTATAACAGGTGGTTCTGCTAACCTAACCTGCCGAGCTTTCTTTGGATATAGTGGAGATGTCAGTCCTTTAATCTACTGGATGAAAGGGGAGAAGTTTATTGAAGATTTAGATGATAGTCGAGTCTGGGAAAGTGACATCAGGTAACAGAAAAAGTATTATTTTGTTTTTTCAGTCAACACCATTTTTGATAGTTAATGTAATATTTGTAATAACAGACAAACTCAGGAACACTTTCAGTCTGATCCCTGGTTTTGCAACATCCACTCTTTACCTTTTCAACTCCATCAGCAAAGAACAGAAAAATGCATGCCTCAGCTGGAAAAGCAGAATAGCTGCTCAACAAGTACCATAGTCTAAAGGACTGGAATTTGCATAGTTACTTTTTCAAACTGCAACAATCTACAATAAGAACCATTAAGGAAATTACTGAGATGAAACAAAGGAAAATAAATAGATCAAGGAAAACAGCTCAAAAAAAGTCTTTTAATATATGGAGCTTTAAATAAAAGCCGAAGTCTGGCTTCTGGTTTGAAATGTTTTGAATTCTTTTCTTCAAGAAAAAAGCTGTCTGGCCTGTGAGAGCCAAGCATCCTGTTATGTGGGCTGCTTATATCTGCTGAAATACTTGCTTTAGAGAGGATCTAGAAATTCACGTCATCTACTTTTACTGTTCCTAAAAGTGCTGCCTCATTTGGAAATTAAGGAAAAATTCTAAATTTTGTATTGAGAATTATATGCTTGACATAGTGTACCAACTCCTTTCCCATATGAAGTATCTACTTGGATCTGAAGAGATTCCTTTTTGATTTATAATTCTGTATGTGTGTATATCACTGTGCCTATATATCACGAATAAACCCAGAGACGAAGGGAAAAATTAAATATGTGTTATAAAGGAAGCTAAATAATCACAGATTTGTTAACTACAGTGATTATCCATAATAGAAAAGAATGAGCTTGTTTACACTTCACTTCTTATATAGGAGTTTACAATTTCATCAAGAGACACGAAGTCATGGTCTTTTTCAGCTTAATCTCTGACTTTGGTGTAAACAAAGTAACAGCCACCAAGTTCAAGAAGGGCACATAGACATTCAACTCATCTCCATGTCCCCAGACATAGGCAAAATGGAAGCATTCTTTTGTCAGGTGTGAGATGAGGGAGCAGCCTAGAGTCGTTTTTCATTTACTTTGCTGGATTTCTAAAACCACTGATGGGCATGCTAAAAGACAAAGGAAATGATGTGAAGACAGGTAGAGTCTTATTTAAGAGGTGTTTTGCTTTATTTATCATCTGGTATGCCAGTTCCTTCTACTGATTTATAATACTCAGTCAAATTTTGTAATACATTCAAGAAATGTATTGACATGAACATGTTTCTGACTGATACGTTAAAGAGCCTCAGAAAGTGCACAAATAGTGTTTAGCCCAGACTTCGAGTGTGACCCTAAACCCCAAAACAACTATTTACACCTTTCTCTCTTCTAACATTTCAAGACTTCACATACTGCTGATCAAGGTTTCCATCAGTGTGCAATAATATATTATGACTGTGCATATCATCTTGCTTAAAGAAGACAATTAACTGAAGCTCTCATTAACATTTACAAAGCCAAACCTCCTCATTAGAAGCGAGGAAGAAAAGGGCATGATATAATTTAATTAAGATTTCATCAAACCATAGCCAAATTTGAAGCCAGAGAATTGTGAATTGTAAGCAGCATTATTATGTCATGATTATCTTATGCTCTGCTATGTTACAAGTAGAATAGCAGCAATGGTTGATTTATTCTCAGGGTTCTCAAGGAACATCTTGGGGAACAGGAGGTTTCCATCTCGTTGATTCTTGACTCAGTGGAAGAGGCAGACCTGGGGAATTACTCGTGCTACGTAGAGAATGGAAATGGACGCCGACATGCCAGTATTTTACTACATAAAAGGGGTAAATATTCAGCTTTTATCCATGAAATGGTACATCATAGGGGTGGTCATTTTGTAGAGCTTCCTTCTTATGCGAACATGAATTTTGGCTTCCTGAGATATTAATTGGCAATGATTACTTCCCCCAAGCATTTGTACAACTTTCAAAATAAAACAGAAAGGTTGATGTTAATTATGATTGTCACTCAGAAAAATACAGTAATACCTTTTAATTATATTTATATAAAAGATGCATTTAATAATTCATGAACTTTAAAGCTGATAGAGGCTCAAGAGAAAAAACAAAAACAAAAAACAAAAACAAAAACAAAAACAAAAACAAAAACAAAAACAAAAACAAAAACAAAAACAAAAACAAAGGAAGCCAGATGTAGTACAACTAAATACAACTATAATGATTTTCTGTAAGAAATAAAATCAAATATTAGAAAAGTCATTCCACTTCTATCAGAACTGCAACCTAAATTCCATGCCAGGTGAATTCCTACATAGCCTGTCTATGGATATATTCCTTCTAACACATTTGTTTAACACCAACATTTCTGAAATGAGGTATCATAATAGAATCTTCTAAGGACCTTCCTGTTTCTACTTACCACTCATATCCCATGATTCCAGCCTGCCTAATGGCCACAGCCATCTCCCATGGAGATAATTATGGAGAGGTGAAGAATCTCTTGCAAAGCAAGGTTCCCAGATCCACTTTGTTCACTTTACCTCCCAGAGGGTACTCCACATGCCTGGGCTTGACGTTTCCCATCCTCATGCAGCATCCTGCTGGTTTAAGAGAGCAAAGAAATAATCAGGAGCAGTGTCTGTATTTCATTGTCATTACTGTGCTTTTTTTAGGCTGTTTGTAAAGGTGAGTAAATCAGGTTCTTACTGTGGTGCTGAACTACTTCTGGCATCTCAATCTATATCAAAGCAGTGATGTCTTCCCTAGTTTTAGTCTTGTAGCATGCAAAACCTGTCTAAGTTTAAAAGGAAGCCATCGATTAAGATAGTGTAACTCAAATATTTAAATGTATTTTGTGTACCTCCAATTAATGTAATAGAACTAATCTGGATCCATTTTTCTGAACTTTTGTCATTGCTTCTTAAGAGATGCAGATGTAAATAACCAGATGCTTAGCCTGGCATTTGCCATATTTTCTTGAATTTACTGAGTTGGGAAATTAACTAAGTAATTGAACCTCAACAATTTACCAGCTAGTAGTCATATACTCCTAATTCAGAGACATTTAAACACAAAGAAAGAGCTTAACCCAAAAAACACTGATATGCAATATCTTGTCTTTAACAATGAAATTAGTGCATGGAACACTGAAAATAAAGATTTTTTTTTTTTTTTGTTAAGGCTTAAAATACTTTAAAACCAAGATTTAACTAACATGCATTAAGTCACAGGCTGATGGTGAGTCCTTATTTTCCCTTCCGTATAAGCAGTAGCTCCAAGACTGACAACACATAAGTTTTTTCTGTTCTGTGACCACGAGCTTTTTAATCTAACAGTGTACATACATAAATTTTGCAAGAGTCTACTTTCCTTGCTCCCTTTCTTGGAGAAATCAGTATGTCAAACACACCACAATATGTGGCCTCATGATGACATGCTTAAGAGGAAGTAATCTCAATATTTAATTGCCCTTATAAATAGTAAAATTCTAAAAATAGCAAAAAAGCCCCCAAATGTGGGGGTTTGTTTTTCATCTTTAAATAAGGCTGAATTTGAAACTGTGATTTGGAAACAAAATCTGTTTTGCCCTCAAAAAAACAAAAGGTACTTGTTACAAGCCTTCTGCATACTTTGCATGTTGACAACTGTTTCAGTGAAATGATAAATTAACCATGACAGATAAAAATTTGAGGTCTCCAAGGAAGAGAAGCTTTGCACCACTTGATTATTCTGCTGTATATCACCATGACAACATTTCGGTTTAGGTTTCCTTGTTTAGATCTACATTTAGTCTCTGCTAGGAATGAGTTAGCAGTTTATTAATTTCTGATTATTGGCTTACTTAGAACAATTGGGACCTAACAGTTAGGTAAATTTGCTTCCTGAACACCGAGGCACTTGCAGAGGTATTAGTTTTGGCTGGTTTTTTAATTAGTGATCTTTTTTTCCAGCCAACAAAAATGCTGAATCTGGAATGTTCACTTGATACCTGAAAAAGAAATTACAATCCTTCTTAAACTTCATATGTGGTACATTATCACCAGGAAGGGCCAGGAAAGCAGAAAGCTCTGTTACCGAACAAAGAGCATTCCTGGGAAAAGAGGTATTTAGAGCTAAATGCTGCAGTGGGGATTCAGTTACAAAATTTAAGCCTTCAAACACCCTTCCAACTGCTGTTTCACCCTGGTCAATATATTCTCTGTAAACTTGAACTTCCAGGGAGAACTTTTGGATATGCCTGCAGTTACACAGGCCTTGAAAGGGCAAGAAGTTCAGAGCCTAACACATAAGAAAAAAACCTGGATGCATCTTTTTGAACTTTGAATCTTTGAATGAACTTTTCCTGCCAGCCAGCCAGCCAGCCCAGCAAGGACAGGCACTCACCTCACAGAAAAAACACAAGTAGGGTCCATCCGATGGTAGTCCCCAGAACAAACCAGTGTCTAGCACACTCAGCCAGGGAGGGGGGGCTTCTGCTCCTTCCCTGACATGGCACAGGAATGGAAACCCAGAGATCCCCCTTTCCAGAGAGGAATTTTGAGAGAGGAGCAGAATATGGCTTCCTCGGACTCCAGCACTTCTTGTGCAAGAAAAGTGAACCCAGTTTGGGCATCCAGCACTGGGAGAAAGCTGGAGCCACTTCCCTTTAACCAAGACAGATGCCAGTGCTTTGCAACTCGGGAAGCTGAGCTCCCATCTTCTCCTGATCTTCTTTTAGTGTCAATGAAGAAAACCTATGAACTATGTTTTTGTGCAGCCAGCTAACCATTTTTAGGTTGCTAATTTTCCTCAGACGCTATGCGTAGGGAGCACTTAACTCAGAGCTAAAGGCAGTAGAGCATTTTAAGCATGACAAAGCCAATGCTGTTTCCTTTTCTGGTCCATTCCCACAAAATCTGTCTAAAAATAATCAGAAAAAGAGAGAGAGATCAGAACCCAGGAGATATAACTTTCATTTTCTTCTTCCATTTGTTGCCCAAATCTCTTTCTATCATCTTTACAATAATCAAGTTATTTTTTGCATTTATGTGAGAAAAAAGGTATCTACTTGCTATAATGTAAGGCTGATTTTGTTTTTTGTTACTTATTCATGATAGCTATCATGGATCATCTGTTGCAGTTACAGGTTAATCTTCAGCCAGGTAGAGGAATCTTCTGGAAAATAATTTTGAGAGTGGTACTGACAGCAGCTAAGCACAACTTAATTAATGGCAGACTACAAATTGCAAATGATATAAGGGGTGGATCACACACTATAGTTCTATTTTTTTTCACAGGTTTTAATTCAAGAAGACAAGTCCATAGTCTATCTGTGTAGCAGACAAAAACATAATGCATAAGTAGAACGGATATTTTTGTACATTGTTATGTATTGAAAAGTATGATTTTCATGCTGGATCAAAGCCTTCATAGTTTCATTTAATCATAGACTATGTTGGAAATACAGGTTATTATCTAACAATGTGATTATTTTTTGGAAATTCTTGCCTGACAGTCTGCAACTAAAACTCTAAAGTAAAAAAAAAAAAAAATTATCTTGGCATTATTTTTTAATGTTATTGCTATTATTTTAAAAGCTTCATAATATACCTGTAGTTTTCATGGGACAGACAACAGAATTAAGAACAGGTAACATACTTTATGCACCTTTTCAAAGTATTTCTTTCCCTTTCTTTCTATTTTCTTGGTACTGTCAAATTTCTTGTCCTGGGCCTCTTTTATGTTTTAAGTTTGTTTTCCTCTGTCGTAGATCTTCTCAAAGGACAAATATGGGTCTTATTGACTATAAGGTCACGAGAGATGGTTAAAACAACTTTTTTCTGTTGGACAAAAAAAAGACTTTCACTGAAATAAATTGAAGAGATTTGAGAATATAGGTATGATATATGTTAAAAAGAAACAAGTTAATATTTCCTGTAGGAAGTGCATCTTGAAGAAACCTACAGTTGGGCATGCATAGTTTAAACTCACAATTTATTAATGCAAAAACATCATACGAATGTTTCCTGGACAATTTAATAGTAAATTCTGAATAACAAGTAATTCTGAATTTTGTTCATACAGTTATGAACAATAATGGCTTTGCTGACAAGCATCTTAAATTACAGTGTCATTCACATAATAGCATAAATCTGTTTTATTACTTAAGAACTTGATTAAGTTAAGTCTTGGATGTTATGAGCATTTTCAGGCACTAAGACATGATTTCACACAGTGGTAGTGATGAGTGACAATAAGTCAATAAGACACTAGTTCTTTTCTAACCTCTGCAAAGAAACCACAGGTGCTATAGCTCCCTTTGCTGTAAAGCTTCATGACGCTCCTGAATGGGAGCTCACCATGTGAGAAAAGAGAGCAATGATCTTTATATTTACGCTTCTGTTAATTGGTCCTAATTACTTGAACATTCCAACAGATCTCTGAGTCTCAGTTTAAACAAAACTGTTGTAAAACTCTGACCCATTTGGTCAGTTAAGACCTTAAACATGAACATCTTCCAGTGTATAAAGCACTCAGTTTTTATTCTGCACTGCAAAAACAGCTTTTTCAAGTTCCTAACCAGGTTTTAGAATTGGAATTGAAATTTGATGGAAATTGATTTTTCATCTCCCTGTGGTCACTGAAGAAGCCTTCAGGTTGTCGTTGGGCTGAGCAGTGC
>JAOXNG010000001.1:126910592-126925249 GCA_028566535.1 Scolopax minor | reverse complement strand
GATATCTTGGGGTTCTCATAAATATTCTTTTCTAATCAACTTTAAATTGGTATTTCTCTTATTTTTTTATGGTCTTTAGACTTCCAAAAATTAATATGGCTTAATGGGGAAAAATAAAAGAAAGAAAAAAAAAAAAAAGAAAAGATAAGAAAAGAAGGGGACAGAAAAGGGAAAACAAATGTATGTCCACTGTTTCAACATTTTTATTTATGTGTCTATTTTGGGCAAATGACCATTTTTTTTATCTTCTATGCTGTGCTGAGAATACACTAGAACCTATTTAGAACTGATTACATTTCTTTAACCTCTTTTCCAGCGTTGCATTACAAAACATCCCTCTAATTCAGTATTACCTACTCTGCACAAGGATATGAACTATCATTAGGCATGCTGTACTTAACAAATACTTTGCAATGGAAAAAGCTAGTGTTGGTAGTTTTTAATTTTTATTAACAATAAAAAGGGCTTGACATTTAAAAATAAAAGAAAATATTACATTGAGCTTCATAAGCAACAGTAAATAGTGTAAGAAAAAATATAAGCATTTTGAAAGACTTAGGATTTGAGTATTTAACTAACTAAGCATTTAAATTATATTTTTCATTACATTAAGGATGATGAATGCTATTTCAATGTGTACGCTAAATGTGGCCCCACAAGTAATGAAATAAATGCGATTATCATTTTGAAGCAATGACAGTCTGGTAAGTTTTGAAAGCCCAATACTTTACAACCTTTCCTGAACACAGCATGTTTTTTAAAGAAGAAAGCCTCCTGCATTGACTTGACTCTAACTCCTTGCAGCGCTGGGAGTATCCAGTCTGTTATTCCTAAGAATAGAAATTTCTAATTTTCTACTTGAAATTCTAAAACTCCAAGTTAAATCAGCGAGCTCACATCTCCTGGACTCCAGTAATGAGTATTTGAGTCTTTACTAGGTTCTGGTAAAGGAGGGAAATCAGCTGTGCCCTGGTTGCCTTCAAACCAGAGCATCTAGAAATGGAAGATCTGCTCAAGCCAGAATGTTGCTGGCTACCTCTAGATGCCTGCATGTGGTAAGCGGCCTTCAGTACAGTGAATGTTTCTGAAGCCACTACTCCTTATTCCAGGGGATTTCAGGATGCACAGAGTTGTGGGTTAACCCTGATGTCTAGGTCTTACAGCTTCATTAAAATAAGTTTCACCGTGAAATACAATATTGTTGGATTTCTCTTTGTTTCCATCTATTAATCTGTCTTGTGTTAAAATATATCATGCCAGATGAAATTCAGTTTGTCATCTACTTGAAAATGTCTGATAAGAAAAAAAAATGCTCTGAAGTTTGTTTTTTTTTAAATTTTTTAATTATTCATCCTTTTTTTTTCCTATCTGCCATTAGCATAAATATCTGCAATGTTTAAGGTTTAATAAACCCTCAAAGGCCCAAACTGCTGGCTGGCTAGGGTGCAACATGGAAATCATTAGAAAACATATACATCTATAACAGAAATTCAAAGTTGAATCTCTTTGCTGGTCCCTGTAGAAGACAAACTTTTATCTATGTTTCTGTAGGCGCTAGCTTACCATTTCTTCATGTGTAACTGTTAAAAGAGCATGCATACAGATGAGTTCTTAGATGTTTGATAGTGATTTACTTACCCAGAGATCCATTTGCATGTGACAAAATAGATGCTTACAGAGTCTCAGTTTCATTTTATGCTTACATTGAACCTTTAAGTGACTGCTGCTGAGTGCATCCTTGGAATAACAAGCAGATTTGCAACTTTATCCCTTAAAAGTTTATATCACTTCTGCTGGATTAACACTGTAGAAAGTTATAGGAAGGATGATACTATATTCGACATTTGGATGACTACCAAAAGGAATGGACAGTATTAAAGAACACACGATGCAATGATGCAATATCTATTTTGGCTAAAATCCTGAGCCACTAAGTGAAGTACTCTTTCCATGTGTTATTAATAAAGGTTGGATTTTACCCTCAGTGCTTACCTGTGAGATCAATCCAAACATTTTTTTTCAGACTTGGGCTGAGCACAGCTCCATGACCATTATTCAGTGTGTCCTCGCTTTTGACTCCACAGAACAGTTAAAATGGTATGGCAAAGGTTGTTCCTCACAGTCTGTTTTGGCCAGAGTCTTATAGTACCAGTGGCTTTAGGCTGACCGTAATGTTTCTGAGCTGGATGTGTAAAACCTTGAGCACAGGCTGTATTTGACCCCATCGTGATGAAGTAATCGAGCTCTATTGATTTTCTACAGTACAACAACAAAGAATTGGTTTTTTGCATCAAGTCTGGTTGACCTTGGCCATGCAAGGTCCGGTTTAGGTTTTGTTTCAATATTTTCAATTAATAAATACAACAAAACTTCACAGAAATGGAGGCTGCTGAATTGAAGAACTCCATCCTAGTTATATACTATCTGTAGGCAGCAGAAAGCAGCTACAAGCCACATAATAGAAAAGGATTATTTGTCCATTTACAAAGAACGGAAAGAGGAAAGTTATCATACCAAAATGTTTCAAAGTATTGCTGTTGTGTGATATTGTATGTCACACTCAGATGTGTTCACTAAATTAAAGGATAGCCATTATATAATACAGCTCTGCAACATACCTGGAGGCAATGCAAGATGGACTTATTCTGATATGTTTATAAAAAAAAGAATCCTGAAATGTTTAAGGGAATAAGAATACTCTCAGGTACAAAAGTATATGCAGATAATTGCTTTCAATCTCCATGGGAAAGAAAAAGACTTTCAGATTAAATGATCAACATCCCTGCCTTTGGTTATTAGCAGGTATTTTTCTTCCTAAGTGTGGGAGGAAACAGGTAGTGAGTAACTATTCTCCGGTTTATTGCTAATGCACAGGAGCCTGACAAAAACAAATCTTTGAAATGGCATAATCTATATCTGAAGCCAAACTGCAAGCAACAATCAATCATGCTTTCATTCCGAGGATTCTTGGATAGAAGACTTAATTGTTTGCTGATGAAGGAAAATAAGGAAATTCTCATTTTAAAGAAAAGCTTAGTGTGCCATCAGCTTTGTTCATTTTGAATTTGGATTTTTGCCTTTTTTTTCTGACACTGATTAGATCCAGACAGTATCTGAACTTACTGCCAAATATATAATTATCATACAACATAATAACATAAGTCATAATATAAGTCCTTTATGACTTGATTTATAATTAGGAGTGGATTAGAAATTTTCTGGTGAATTGTTTGTTTTTTTCCCTTGGAAAAGGCAGATGAGCTGACACCAAATATTTTCATGGATAAAATACCAGTTCCAGTGAATGGTCAAGAAAGCATACAGCTCTGATGGACCTCCTGCATTCTTGCTGGGAATGGGACTCCTGGATGCCTTGCTCAAAGGAATGTTTACATGGAAAACAACTCAAGAACAAAGGGCTTGAAACAAAACTGAGAGCCTCTAGGTTCTATGTAACACAACCAAAAGACTGTCAAGAAGCAAATCCCAGCTCCCAGCTGTAAGATCTGGGTGTCTGCAGGCTCCTATCTCTCCCTCTCAGTCCATTGGGACAGTACATTAAAAAATATGAACTAAGATCAGAAATGATCTTTAGAATGTAGGCATCATTACAAACAGGAGTAGGTGGGATCATTTAACTGAGAAGAAACGCATGTGGAGACACCATCCTACTTTCCTGGAAATGGGAGGTTTCAACAAATTCTCCCATTTTCATTACAACTGAATTTCTGTATTTTTTTACTATCCATAATAATTAGAGAAAATAGTATGCTATAGCCCTTTGATCACATAACAGAAAAGATATCTTCTGATGGCTGCGTAGCTGTCTGCCTGCTGTACATTCTTAAAATGTTTCAGAGTTGAAAATACAGCCCTAATAATTTTAATTAACTAAAAGCAGACTAATACATAAATGTCATAGAACTAAAACAGGGGCATATGCGATAATCCCCTGTGTCTCTCAAGCATCTCACATTTTGCAAATTGTCTCTTCATGTCAGTATGTTAGACCACCAGATAACAAAATTATCACATAACATAATTCTGCTGTAAGCTGAACTTTTTACCTTTCATCAAGGAAAATTCAAAAAAACCCAAACACAACAACTGACAGATGGGGAGTACAATACCTCAGGAAACCCACTGTGTTGATGCATCTAACATTTTCCCAAACTGGACTACACATCTTTGTGGATTGGAGTTTCAGTTAATTCGTTATTGCCTGAACCTGTCTGTGTAGGCATATCCTAGATCCTGTCTATTCTTTGCCCTTCAAATGTTATTAAAACCAGGGAAGTAGAGTGGAAAGAAATGTTCCTTACAATACCAGATAATGCAGTTGTAGTCAGTGGAAATGCTGGAGCCTCCATGGTATGAGAAATGTATATTTCAAAATAAAGGCATTAGTGTGATATTTACATATGCAAGAAAATAGTGTAATAGCATGAATAGTTTTCCCTGTAAGTAAGAATGTGCAAACCTGTTCAACAGACAACACTCTGAGACTTTAAAAGAGTTTAAATACTGCATAATTTCTTATTATTTATCCCTTTGAGAAATGATACATTTTTATCTTGCAAAAGAGCAACACTGCTCTCAAGCATGTACTATGGTTATGTTCATTATTAAGGTGACAACAAAAAATGCCATTAACGCATCATTATTTTGTCAGTTGTCATAATTTCCCCCATATATTTCTTGACGTCTCCGTGTGCAACTCCGGGTTAACACTGTCCTATTTATAGAAGCAAAAACCTGTAATCTCTCTCTATCTCATACTTGATCCATCAAGTAAGTGTTACTTAAGGCATTGTTAAAGGCATTAGGTGCTTGTCATTAGGGTCATGGTTTCATGAACACTCAAAAGAAAAATAATGGAAAGTGAACTACAGAAAACAGTGTTGCTCTTTTTCTTATTTTCCCTTTGTTGCTGTGTGTGTGTGTTTTGTTTTCTGTAGATATAACAATACAATAGATAATATCACACAAAAAGTGGGCAAGGGAGAGAATGAGCACCCCCTCATTTCACAGGTTTGGAAAGTTTGAAAGTAGTAACAGTATAACTAATTTATAACAGTATAACTATATAACAATATAACATTTGCAAATGTTACCAAGCATAGTATGCATCCTTCCTCAGAAGGAAGAGTGGACTGTTCAAGATTAGCGCCATTTCATTAGTTTATTTTATACTCTTTGCACCCACTCTACATTTGGCAGGCTTCTCTAAATAATGCTACCAGAGTACAAGAAGGTGTAAAATGAGGAAGGGAGTGGTTCAGTAAATAACTGAAGTCAGCATTGACAGAATATAACGTTACCTATGACACACCTTCAAGTATTCAATCAGGTCTCTTTTACAAGCAATTGATATTCTTGATAGTCTGTGCAGAATGTTGTCGAGATACTGAGAAGGATGTTAACATTTCATTATTCTTGCCATTGATTTTTTCTGCTTTCTTCACAACAAAAGTCAAAACATGACCTCTTATTCCACTGAATTAGTTCCAGAGCACTTGGCATTATTGACCTCCTAATGAAAATTAATGATGGCTCTTTTGATTCAGTCTTTCAAGTAGGCACACCAAGCACATTGAAGAAACAGGCACATTTATTTCTCATATTGAAATGAAATAATGCACTGTTAAGTAATGAAATGTACATTAATGCAACATAAAATTTGCAAATTAAAGTATGCAGAATTCAAGAGATTTCAACTGCATTATCAGGAGCTGATGCTGCAAGGATTTAAGCTTGCCAATAATTTCAGAATTGGAAAGCCAATGAGTTTTACAAGTGAAGCTACACATACACTTAGAATATTTCAGCCTCAGGCCCTAAATTTATAGTAAAAATATGGCAAGACTGAAATGTTTTACTATGCAACAGAGGCAGTTGTACATTAGCTTAGATATTTCCATGCTTTTATTTTCCCTTTTAAAGCTAGAGAAGAATTCAAATTCTTTTCAGTGACTTTTTTTTTTGTGCTCACAAGCTGTCACCCCATAGGTCAGGGGATTTCCTCTTGCATAAATGTTTATGCACAAAATGACTTCATTTTTAGAATAGAGATCCCTTCTCTCTTGCATCTGTGTAAATAAGGATTACCTCTACCAGGTGAAACAGGAAAGGTGAATGGATTCATATCTAGAGATTGGGTGAAAGCTTGCAATTTTATCTAAACAATTTCCTGTTCCTGAGGAATTCTCCCAGAAATAACTCCTGGGGAATTATCTAGGAAATCTGCAAGAATAATGAATAAACCAACTTACTTCCTTCCTCTCTTCCCTTAGACAACAAAGACTACGATGCATATCTATCTTATACCAAAGTGGATCCTGACCAGTGGAGTCAAGAAACTGGAGAAGAAGAAAGATTTGCTCTTGAGATCCTACCAGATATGCTTGAAAAGCACTATGGATATAAGTTGTTCATACCAGACAGAGATTTGATTCCCACAGGAAGTAAGTAATGTCTTTATTCTTGGATGTTTCCTAAATACCAAATGCAGTGATTACAGTAATTATTTTACTAACATTGCTATACCTACTCCTTCAGAATTTAATTTTTCCTCTGTTATCTTAGAGAATGATGAAGATAAGCCACCAAACATACTTAATATGTATTTTTCACATAAGAGGACTACTTTTTAGTAATTGTGTAGTATAGATTGAAGGCAAGATAGTGCAGAAAGAACATGCATAAGTAAAGGAAATGAATGAGACTAGAATTTTTACACAGATTTATTGAGAGTTTATATCTAGGAATGAATACAGAGATCTTTTTTTCTGTTCCTTAGAGTTTGCCCAGAAAGATATCTATGATTCTAAGTATTACAGAAATTCAGACAGAAAGGAAAAAGTTATGTTTGGACTAAGGCAAAGATTGAATAATAACATCTACAGCAGAGCAAAGCAGTGAATTCTGTTAGTGTCCACTGCAGATAAATGTGTAGTGAAGGTACTAGATCATTCTCAGAGACTGAAAATTAGAATTGATTCCAGCTGGTACAAGTAGAATTTTTTTTCATTTTTCCTCCATGTATTACAGCCTAAGTACAGTAATTTTTTGTAAGTTGCTGCAGTATTCTTCACAACTTCAGTGTAACCATATAGACAGATACTAAAATCAGTATCTTTTACTAAAGATAAGAAAGGATTCTTAGTGTAGGCAAAGCGTAACATCAAACAATCACATGGATATTTTTTAAATCTATAGCAAACTAAACATTAATTCACAGAAGCCAATACTATTTTTGTGAAAGTGTGTGGTGTGGACATGGAAGGAAAAGAAGAATCTAAGTCTATGTTACACCTGAGAGTATCATTTGTGTTTCAGAATGAGGCCCTGAAACACATATTGCTGCTCTGTTACCTACCTGGGTGACTTTGCCTTTTTAAAGGAAAAAGTTGTGATGGACACACTTGTTCCAATAAAGATATAAATATTGTTAAAAATTGTGGCTCATGAACAAATGCTCACAATCCATAGAGCATGCAGGAATAGATGTTTTGCAGGATCACAGGATGGTTGAGATTGGAAGGGAACTCTGGAGGTTATCCTTTCCAACCCCCTGCTCAAGTGGGGCTACCTAGAGCACATTGCCCAGGACCATGTCCTGAACAGCCAACCTGGCACATTTGCAAGTGATGTTCTTGCACATTGCAGTGAACTGTGAGCAGGGGTTTGCCTCTGTTGTTTCTTCCCGGTTTATGGGAGCAGAGTGCTTTCTTAGGTTAGTTTTTGAGCAATTGTCTTATTTTGTAGCCTACATTGAAGACGTGGCAAGATGTGTTGACCAAAGCAAGCGACTGATCATCGTCATGACTCCAAATTATGTGGTAAGAAGAGGATGGAGCATCTTTGAACTGGAAACAAGGCTTCGAAACATGTTAGTCACGGGTGAAATCAAAGTGATACTGATTGAATGCAGTGAACTACGAGGAGTGATGAACTACCAGGAGGTTGAGGCCCTAAAACATACCATCAAGCTCCTCACTGTCATTAAATGGCACGGACCAAAATGCAACAAGTTGAATTCCAAGTTCTGGAAACGTTTACAGTATGAAATG
This sequence comes from Scolopax minor, assembly GCA_028566535.1. Lineage (NCBI taxonomy): Eukaryota > Metazoa > Chordata > Aves > Charadriiformes > Scolopacidae > Scolopax > Scolopax minor. Next base: position 126,917,177 of record JAOXNG010000001.1, on the reverse strand, counting down.
CCTTTTAAGAGGATTGAACCCATCACACACGAGCAGGTTTTAGATGTCAGTGAGCAGGGGCCCTTTGGGGAACTGCAGACAGTGTCCGCAATTTCCATGGCTGCTGCCACCTCCACTGCACTTGCCACTGCCCATCCAGACCTGCGCTCCACCTTTCATAACACATATCATTCACAGATGCGCCAGAAACACTATTATCGAAGCTATGAATACGATGTACCTCCTACCGGCACCCTGCCGCTTACCTCAATAGGTAACCAGCACACCTACTGCAACATCCCTATGACACTAATAAATGGGCAGCGGCCACAGACAAAAACTAACAGGGAGCAGAATCCGGAAGAGGCTCACACAAACAGTGCGATACTGCCCCTCTTGCCACGGGAGACAAGTATATCAAGTGTCATTTGGTGACCGAAAAGCAAGGGGCCATCAACCCCCTTGAGTAGGAGCTGAGTCTGCAGTCCGGTGCCTGGAACTACATCCTCGACTGCTGCTGTTAAACATGCATTACAATCGATAACATACGAGGAAAAACAGGGTCTTGTACATATGTTTTTTGCAATTTCTTTGTAGCATCAGTCTTCCTGTTTTACCCATGTTTCTTCCCATTCCCATTTTCGACTTTGTTTTATATGTCATTGGAGTTTGTATATTTACATTTTTTTAAATGAAGAGACTGCTGTATAGATAGGAAACTTTTTTGCTTCATTAGTATAGTTTTAGACTTTTTGTTTGTTTGTTTTTAACCTCTCTTGGGAATGCTTGGACAAAGCTATGTTGATACCAGAAGCACCATCCATTTTGTTGGCCTGCCTAGCCTGATTCCTGAAGGCCATGCCTGCTGCACCTATTTTGGAGAATATTTGTTCTTAGAAGGACCCCATCTGTCACTGAGAGCTCCAGTTTCATTTCTACTCCCGTAATGTGCACTGCTCCTTCCCTGCCCTTACACTGACCCCCATTTGGGGTAACACTACAGTCTGATCATCTAACATGTAACGTGGTAGATACCTGTCAAACAGAATATACCCAATCTGTATCGGTTGCTTCACAGTAGTCACTACAGAGTGTGTAGAAACTAGAGATGGTTTGGTTTTCGCTTTCTTGGGTTTGTTTTTATTTTAATTATTATTTTAAGAATGAGTTGATTGTATCCCTTTTATAAATATAAAAGCAAACCCTATTTTTAACACTTCCTGGAGAAGTATTAATGTGGTTGTGGATTTTATTTTTAAGCGTTTAACTTTCGCTTTCCTGCCTTTCAAAATCCTACAAATGAGATCATTTGCAATTGTCAGGCAAGTAAGACAAGTGAGGTAATAGGCACTGAAGTGCAGAGAGTCCTGCTGATATTTACAGTGATGACTTCCAAACCAAAGGGGAATAAAAAGACAATATTGTAGATGGCTTGTTGCTTTGTATTATAGAAAGTGTTATTTTCTAAAAAAAGGAATAGCAAAACATTATTTTGCTGTGGATTACAGAGTCCCCATGTATTTTAATGATCCAAAACTTGTATTTGCTTTAAAATGATATATTCAGGATTAAGAAATCTTCTTTCATTTGGTTTTAGCTTGTAAAAATAAGTAAAACTTTATTAATTTTCAACATGATTTCAGTAAGAACTCAGGCAGAAAAAAATGACATGCATACCAACAAATATCATTGTTTTCAGAATAAACTTTATTTATACAAAATTAATATTTAAATCAGACCTGGAAGTATTAAAAACAATTTATTCACTTTAATGAATAAATAAATTAGTTTTATTTTTTATGTATGATTCTATCTTTGAGGAGATGCAAACAATGCATGCACCATGGCTGCCAGGGAAGATAAATAAAACCACTTTGATTACATCTGGACATCTTTAAGACAAATGGAATAATCATCTTACTAATACTTATTTTTTAAATAATGGAGAAGTCCCTTTTGGTTTTAGAAAGAGAGGAGCAGTGTTGTAGCTCTACATTTTCAGGCCAAGCTCTCTGCTAGCAGAAGCAGAGGAGCTGGGGTAGAGATACTGGTTGCAGCACACTGCCATATAGCCACAGGTTTGATTTGCCCTCACAGAAATATAACTGGTATCCTGGCAAACAGACTTTATAGTCTATTTATGTAATTAATTAGCTGTATGTATTTTTATGATAGCTGAATGATATTGTCCAATATAATAGATGTGCAGGGTTTATTCACCCTGATTGTCACAATGAAGAAAGTACACCTTATCTTGGTATTCTTAATGAGAAGTGATGGGTAGAGAGCATGTAAACAGCAGTTTGGGCGATATTTATGGAAGTAAGCCAGAACCGACAGTGTGGGAGGAAATGACTATGCTCCTGTTGTGGAAGTCAAGAAATCTCACTATCTGCATAACAAGCTAATAGAGCTTTGGGATGTACACTGATTTTTATTTTCTTAAAAATATTTATTTCTCTGACACTTTGCTCAAGTCCTTTTCTACAATCTGTTCTTTATTATGGTGTCTCCCTCTGGACATGTGCCAAACATCCACAGAATGGACATGAAGCTGCCAGGCCAGATAAAATTTTAAGAGAGCTTTGCACATTTGGTTATTTTCACAGTGTAAGAAATCTATTATTTATTTACTCACACAGACACCTGTCAGGCACTGATGGCATTTAACTTCATTCAACTGGATGCACTGATGGCATTCGTTCAACTGGATGCCAGATAACCCAGTATCCTCTAAAAGCAATGCATATTTTTTTCCCCTTTCCCTCCCCTTACATGCCCTAAAGTAAGGATTGGGATGTGGAATAAATGTAGAATATAACAATCTGATCACAGTCATATTTAGATGATTGGTAGGTGTTTCCTTAGCCACGTGGGGAATATTTTTCTGTTGTTCTTTTTTTAGTGTAGATTTAAGCACTTTGAATAGCATGATTCAGGGATTGATGGCTACTATTTGATATTCACACTACTTTAAAGAAGTTTTTCTTATAATGTTTTGTCATAATATTAAACAAAAGAAAAATAAATAAACAAACAAAAGAAACAAACCAGAAAACAAAACCTGGAATAAATGGAGAAGCTGTCTATGGTTTTAGAAACATTCCTCCTTACTCTTCCTCCTCTATGAACACCTGTGTGGGAACAGTGAAGGAAACTGTTGTGTGTTCATGTGCTTTATGTTTGACAAAAAGTTCTGTTGGAAAACAAAATAAAATTAAAAAAAAAAAAAAAACAAACAAAACACAACCAAACCTGTCATTGGCATAGTGCTTAGGATCCATCCTTTTCTGGTGAAGGTGTTCCAGTTTTTGACAATGCAGCCTGAAGTGTGCATGCAATAGACACATATAAGGTTTAGCCATAAGCAAATAGCACTTTATTTTAAAAACTGCACAGCATGATGGTCAGAAAAATTTACTCTGCCTGGTCAATAAATTCGGGTCTGTATGTGGATTCTATGCACATGAATTATCCAGGTGTGGTGCTTGGTCTTTATAAGGCTCTCTCTATTCAGGGTAGTCTTTGATATGAAACTAAAGGACACTTGCACAATCTATGGAAATTCAGTATATAATTTCTCCAGACAATACGTATAGCTGGACAGAATTGGAGCACTCTACAGTATTCAGCTAATTATTTTGAAGTCAAAGTGCATTGCTGGGTCTGATTCTGTTCTCAGTTGCAGCACTATGATTTGAAAGTAAGTCTAATAAAGTTGAATGAGTGTAAGATTGACTTGTGTGGGAGAAGAAAATTGCAAAAGCAAAGAGAAAAGGAATTAATATTTGCAGTCTGTGACAAGCTGAAATCTTGTCCATAAGGAAAGCAGCAGCAAAATATCTTCCACATTTTAGCAGGGATCCAGTTCTCACCTGGCAGCCAACATCAACACTTTCAATATGATCTGGTTCAGAACTAAATACTGTTAGGCTTAGACGCAAAGTAAGATTTTTTTATTACTGCACAGCTGTGAAAACCATGTGTATCTTACATAATGGGTGATAATAGCTCCAAAATAATTGGAAAGCTTGTTATACCCTCCTGATTAAAATTCAAAAAGTTTTACTTGTATATTCTGCATTAATGGCAAATTTAAATTATAGATAACGTCGTGAGAATTTGAGAAAACTGGCCTGGTAACAGCCTTCCTTCATTCTTAAATTGAAAAAAAAAAAAAAAAAAGGAGAAGTAAATGTCAAGCTAGAAAGCCTAAGGAGAGTTTAATTAAAATCCAAAGAAGAAAAAAAATCACAGCAGTAAAGTAAGCTCAAAAATAGGATAAAGTCCAATGGAGAAGAAAGGTCAAAATACCCACCTGTTTTTTGACTGTATTGGGGATTTTTTCTCATACAAAACTTTGTACTCTGTCTGACCTACATAAAGTAACTGGGGTTTTTGGGGCCCATCCAGACAGATAAGCAACACAAATATGTCCCTGTACGTCTAATACAGTTCCAAATTATTTCGTACTTGGTATTCTAGCACAGGGAGTTTTTGATGTGTCTTCTGTTGTGGTACAGAGGATGGCAGAAATCTGTCAGCACTAAAAAAATTCTCCGTAACAAGTTTAGTTTATTATCCAGAGTAAATATATTCACTTCACACCCACCCCTTATCTGATTTGATGTTATTAGAGCGCTTTTTTTCATCCATTTCTCAGCTGAGCGAGAGACTAATGTGACTGGTACCAGAAAAATGTAGGCAATTTCATAACGATGAGTCTCTTTGTATAATGAATGCTGCAAGTTTCCTTGCATTTCTCTGTATAGTCACAACTCTTCACCTCCTAAATAGCCCATTGAGTGGAGGTTGGATGAAACCATTGTGTCTTTCATTTGAGATTCACTGAATTTATTATGGATACTGAGCTTTCATTTGTGATGTAATTTTGCTGGGCTATTTCCCATCAAGTCTGTATATATCCTCCAAGAAGATGTGATGGCAGCATCACAATTCTCCATCTGGCCTTGGGTTGAAGTTCCAGAACTTGGAATTGTTGCCCTAGAGAGTGAAACTAATAGAAATGTTTCAGATAATAAGAGTTTTCCTATGCTTATGTTTGTTTAAATACTCTATGAGACTAAGTTTGAACTTCGGTCTAGATTAATAAACTCTGAGGGTGGGAGGTCAAGAGTCCACAGAGTCTTGAAGTAGTCAGAGCAGAAATTAGAATGGCAGACCTGAAAACTTATTTGGAAAATGTATAAATTCTGAAGCTGCTCAGATTACTAAAAGATGAATAAGGAAAGTATTCTGTTTGCTATTACAACCAGTCACATTCCAAAAGTTTATCAGCATTCTTAGATTAAATAGCCATTCCAAAGTCAATTAAAGAATTTTATTTTGGAGGATTAAGAGTAACATGATTCTCTAGGATCTAAATGTTAAATAAAATAGATAATCTTTACCAACTACTGAGCTTACATAAAGTACAAACATCTATTTTCTGGGTCACAAGTATTAGGAAAAGAATTTGAAGCAAAATTTGAGATGTAAGAGTTTGATGAAGATGTTCTTTGTATTTTTTATGAAGACATCTTCCTTAATCATGCCCCATCCCTGGAAGTGTTCAAAAAGAGGCTGGATGGAGCTTTGAGCCACCTGGTCTAGTGGGAGGTATCCCTGCCCACGGCAGGGGGTTGGAACAAGATGATCTTTAACGTCCCGTCCCACTCTAAATGTTCTATGATTCTATGACAAAAGGAACAGATAAATAACTCCAAAAATAAAATGGATGTCCTTTTTAAACTTTTCTTTCTCTATTTATCTGAATATTAGCTCGCTCTCTGTCCCCCTCAAAAATACAAAATCATCCAGGAAAAATTAATATCTAGAGAACCCATACTCTCAAACACATTTGGTGGCAGATAAAGAAGTGCAAGCCAGGGTAAGGGGCTGCACCCCTTGGCTGTGACTGAGAAGCTCTACAGTAGGGAAACCAAGTGTGCCTGTGCAGGAGAGCCCAGGGTCCTTTGGCCATTGAGTTTAGTTACTCTTATCTCAGTGAGCACAGAAGGAACTACAGGCTCAATACATCACCACTCTTCTACCTGCTATAAGCAACACAGAGAGAAACTGTGAAGTAACCTTTGATGTTAGTGACGTTAAATGTGAGTACCATCAGCTGGCTGAGAACAGATACCCTATTGCAAAGCAGTCAGAAGAATAGAAGCACCTGACAGTGGTTTTTGTCCCATTGGTTCGGTGTGCAAAGTAAAAGTCAGCACTGGGCATAGAAAGAAGGCTAGCTTACTGGGTTAGTATGCAATCCACCAAATGACAATTACAGGAAATTACCATCTCAATCAGTTAGCACTGCATCTGAGCTCCCTCACAGCAACTCCTCAGAAGACTTATTCTCCAGACTTCTCACCAGCAATGTTGCCCTTCTCTGGACCCGCTCTGGCATCACAATGTCTTTTTTTGTGGTGAGGGGCCCAAACCTGGACATGGCACTCGAGGTGGGGCCTCACCAGTGCCGAGAAAAGAGGGACAATAGCCTCCTGAGTCCTACTTGCCAATCTGTTCCTGATACTGGCCCAGGATGCTGTTGGCCTTCTTGGCCGTGGTGCCACGCTGCTGGCTCACATTCGGACGGCAGTT
>JAOXNG010000001.1:126895302-126906196 GCA_028566535.1 Scolopax minor | reverse complement strand
GGGGGACATCTCCAGGCACAGGGCCCCCACATCTTCTCGCAGAGCCAGGGGACACCATGGACCAAGGGACACAAGAGGCAGAAAAATCTACTTCTTCCCTTTGGCTCCAGGCTTGAGGGGTACGTCCCCCCCCCACTGCTTTTGGTGTCTGTTTATGGACCTGTTGTCCATGAATCCACCCAATTCCTTTTTCATGCTCTGGCTTCACGGCCTCCCCCCAGCAGCAGTTTCCAGTGCACTAAGTGCTCTAAAATTGAACTAAACCCAGGTGATTCAAGAGCTTTCTTTTTACTAGTTTCAAACACCCTCCCTCCAGCTTCAGTGGGTTCTATTTTTGAGGGATTTGGTGAATAACAGTTCTACATCAGCCTTCTCTTCTGCCTTTAGGATTTTGTGAATCTCAGTCATGTTCCTCTTGAGCCTCAAGAACGTGGGTCCCATTCACATGAATATTGTTAAGAAAAAAGTGCATTATACCTATTTATTGCTCCAGTTTGTGTCGATGGGCTGGGGGGGGACGCCTGGGGGCTGCGCTGGGTGGACAATGGAGACAAAAAGGGCAGGTAACGTTGTGGCCCCGAGCATTTTGCTGTAAATGCATCAAAACATGTGTTAGTTTTAATTATCCCCACAGCCTCACAGAATCACTTCCCTGGTCAATTAATTTAATTACTTTTTGGGTAATTATTTTTCTCAATGGTGCATTGGCTCCAGACTGTGATAGTTGTTGTTGCTGCAGAACTATGGGATGGGAGAGACTTTGCTTTGAATGACACACAGAACATATCGGCAAAATACACATTTATAACAGAGACACCTGAATTAATAACACCCCTTTGGAGTGAAATGGAACAATTCATCCTCTGGATGGGGGAAAAAAGGCACCTCATACCAATAGTAAAATTGCTCAAAACATGTCAAAAAGACCTCTATTTTTGTCCCTCCGTAGCCTGCTTTGACTCGGAGTCTAGTCTACAATTCAGAAAATTGTTTTAAGTGTCCGTCCTGGTGGGCTGTGGGGTTTAACCCTTCCCCACAGCGGGGTGGAGGAGCTTCCTGGGCATGAGGGTAAAACCAGAAATCGGGATAAAACCAGCAGCTTCTCTGCAGGGACCTGTGAGGAAAGGAGCCTGTGCTGGTCCCAGCTCCTTCGCTGCAGCGAGAGATGCTAAATCTGGAATTTATGGACGTAGCCATAAACCCTGACATTTGCCAGCCTGGAGGGGCTGCCTGGGCTGAGGGGCACATGATGCCATAGGTTTGTTAAAGCACAAGGTGTACTTTGTCTAGATTAAAAAAAACACGTAAACAAAAACAAAACAAAAAAAACTTTGGGTGTGACTTTGCTTTAGGTTTAAAAAAGTTGGATGTTTAAAAAATATCTTTATTACTTGCATATGAATATTTTTGTATAATAATAATATCTGAAGAAGGTTTTAAAACAAAACAAAAAACCCTATTTGCTTTATGGTGTGCAAATTTTAGAGACAAATAAACAGGGTATGTGTCCAGTTTGTTAAAAAATGTTCTCCTTTCAAAATTACTCTTTCACTGGCTAAATGCAAGGTTATGACAACTTGAAATACTTTTTTTTTTTGTGAACTGAAAAAAAGAAAAAAATAAAGCAATGTGAATAATTTGCGTATGCAAACTTTTTTAAAAATAAATTATTGCTAATGGCAATAGAAATTTAACTGCATCGTAGAGAAAGCTTGAAGATTCCAATTCATTGACTTGCAGGACCTCCTGGGCCAGAGCATACGCATTGGATAAACTGGCACGGCTCCACTGGAGGCAATGGAGCTGCTCCAGCTTACACCAGCGGAGAACCTGACCTTTTGCTTAAGAATACTTTTAACAGTAAATATCTCTCCATTAATATGTTCTTTCTTGTTTTTTACTTTTGTTCTATTGTTTAATTTCTTAAGAGTATTTCTTTAGGATGTATATATTCCATGCATATTTTTTTTCTTAAAAACATGAATGGTTTTGGATTTATTTATAGTAAAGCAAGTAGTGCAGTCTCATAACTTTCTGAGGGAAAACTTTTGGGTGCATGGTGGTGCTCACCAGTGTGTTTGATTTACTATTGCATTGCTCCAGTTTTATGACTATTTATCTCTAATGGAACCACAGTGTAATAGGGGAATATTGGTAACATGGTATTAAGTAATTTCTTCTAGAAGTGTGTGCTGTGTGTGAGCAGAGTGGAAGACCCCATCTGGTCTGGAACTGTAGTGAAACAGAAGTAGCTCAAATAACAGCAATGTTGTCATTGTACAAATGAAAGATAACAAGAAAATATCTAGAAAGGCATAAATGATTGCTTCTCTTTTTTTAAGTTTGTTGAATATGACATCATGCCTGGGTCAGGAAAAATTCTATCCTTGGTTTTCTGAATGGAGTGTTAGCTCTGTGGTTCTCAACTGCAGCATCTTAAATCAGGAATGTCATTATCGAAGACAACGGGTTTATTCCCGTGTTATAGCAGTCACATGAATTGCAACCACCTTCTTTTTCATTTTTCTTTCAAGACCCTCATCTCCTCAGCTCCTTGAAAGATGCAAGAAACACTTAAACTGTTTCCACCCTTGTATAATTTTTTTTTTTTTTTATAAATGTGTATCCCCTCAGGTTCCAGAGAAATTGCTCCAAATTTAAATCTCTTTGACACAAGAATTTGGGACATTGCAATAAGAGACAGGAACCAGGGCACAGCAGCTCTTACAAAGGTTGATCATATGCCATAGCTAGACATTGTGTTGGTAAAAGAGCTAACAATCTTCTTCCCTGGAGACTCAGGTCATAGACGACCCAATGTCTTTGCACCTTATTAGTATCACAAGACTTTTAAGACATGACGATTGTTACCAGTTTACGTGCAGCAACTCGTGTTTAAATACATTATAATGCAACCACTGTGTTTTGGATCTGCAGTCTGGAGCCTGGAGTCAAGGTGACCTATATTACACAACTTTGTTTCTACAGTTGCTTTTTTGAACTTTGAAGCTGTCTGTTGCATCTACATCTCATACGATTTTTATCATTGCTATATGAAATACTAGTAAGATCATCTGATTAAATTATCATAGTTTCACCAATATCAACAGGATTCATTGGCCTGGTATGGTGGCTGGAAATCCGGTCAACATTCTATTAGACATCGTAAGAGTTATGATTACTCAACTACCAGCATGTCAAGTGCACAGAAATATGGTAATCACAGTAAATTCAAAAATTACTAATGTATATTTAGTTACATATTTAAAATATTGCTATTAAACAAACATTATTAAAAAAACATCAAGATGATAAAAGGCTCTGTTCTTTACTACATTACACTGCATTCCTTGCATTTCTTAGACTCATGACTGAGACAAGCATGAATGCAGACAATTTATTAGTTGCTGATATTCCTTCCTAGAATTATGCACATGTAAATAGACTGGGAAGCTACATAAGACTGCATGCTTGAAGAGAGGCAGCCACAGGAAAAAGTAAGTAAACAAGAAGATTGCTTGGAAGAGCACTCTAGAGTCCTGGTTACAAAAGATAAATAAATAAAGAGAAATACAGAGACAGAGACAAGCAAACAGAAAGAGAGAAGAACACCGAAAAGCTTCAGTACAGATCAAAACACTTAGAGTACATCTGGAAAACTTTCTTGGAAAGTCCGGACCTGCACCACACAGAGTGGTTATCTGTAATTCTACATTTCATGATAGCTGTTTCCTTATAAAACCACAGAATTATTCTAATCTTCTTTTATTCTGCTATGAGCTCTCATACTCATACAGCCCTCTTCAGCATGCTGGAAGTAAAGTTCTGGAGCATAGGAAGCTATCTCTGCTTTAGAGGGTCTTTTGGATCACCAAATTAGTATTATAATCAATTTCATTCATTGATTAGATTGTAGATTTTCATTCTCCTTTATGAGTACTTATTTCCCCACTGTATTTTTCCCAACATGTCTTTTTAATATTTTTTTTCATATTTACTTTATTTTACATAGATATTTGAATTTGGTAATAAACGAAAAAATATGTATCTTTTAAGTACTAGGTTTGCCACCTTGGGAATTGAGTATGGTATCTGTAATTGAAGGATAGGTTCTTGAACAGAGCTCTGAAATGCAACTATTCACACTCTTGTGAGCCTATGTTAACTAATGCATCAGGGAGGTCAGAATGCCATTTGAAGTAACACATATATAACTGAAGATTAAATGCTCAGGTATCTATAGCATTCACTGAAGTGCAAATAAAACTGTTGTTTCTAAGTTAAGAGCTGTTTTATTTCAACCAGAGAACTATATACAAGGTCTTCTGTTAAACAACCTGATAAGAATCACAGAAGACACATTGATAGTCATATACTACAAAAGGTGATACTGAGAATAAGAAAAATAGACATTACCATCAAACTGATCTGTAATTGCAGTTTAAGTTTTAAAAATCTCTCCAAAAGGTCTGGGAAACATCATCACCAGAAATAGGCTCATGGATTAAACACAGGTTAGTTTCAAAGCTCAGTGAAAGCAAATGTCAAAAGTAAAATGAACAGTAAGCATATTTTTCAGCAGAACAGGAACTACAGTACTGAGAATAATGCTAACAGAGGAGATAAAACAGTAACATAGAAGTGAGGTCTGAATGCATTGTCTAGAGACTGAAAAATAGGATCTAGAAAATTAGTCAGAGTCGTTTAAAGTGCTTTGCTTTCCAGTTACATCTAGTTTGTTTTCTTACATCAATATGCATGCCACAAAATCAAATAACTGTTCTTCCAGGCTATGAACACTGATGAAACTTAACCAATTTAGTATGTTCTCCCTCTTGCAGAGAAATATTCACTGAGCAAGGTAAATCTAGGACAAAACCTGTGCCCTTTATGATTACAGTATATGGCACTCTCATTTCTGTCTCAAGAAATTAGGTGTTGGCTATCATCAGATTTAGTATTGGCTATGGTGGAGAAACCTATCAGAAGCAACATAGCCCAGATAATCGACGTAGGAATATACTGTGGCTTCTCTGTCAGCAGCACTGGATACACTGCCAACAACAACCAAAGGCTTTTTGTACTCCAGCAAGTGTCATCCTGCATCCCATACTAACACTGCATATACTGGATTGAATGGAGAGAATACCAAAGCACTAAAGGAGGAATATACCATGAAAGAGGATGCAAGAAAAAGAGAAAAAAAAAATGAGAAAAATTTATCATCACACATGATAAGTTCCTTGTTGCCTCCACCAGGGCTTGCTTGGTCCTGATTTCTGGCCCCAGATGGATGAAACAGATACACAATGCTGAGCCACACCATTTTAACTCCTCCATGCAGTGCTCACTCAGCCACCTCTACACTCCCTATATCAAGAGGTGACTTCCTACAAGTAAACTTCCAAAACTCATCAGAATGTTCCTACGAAAAATATGCTTTACTGGGCAATAGCATTTCATGCCCAAACAATATACTACACTATTTTGCTGTCTTCTAGGAAGATAGTTTTTGCTTTTGTTATCCTGCTTGTTTTAATACATCTACAAGGACATTCTCATTATGGAAAATTAAGGACTGTAAAGTTAAGGAAAGTACATTTGTTTGGGTATATAAAAGGGAGGATATGGTATGAAAGCAGACACTAGTCTGAAACGTAGGTAATGGTGAAGAGCAGCATTTCTTCTAATGATTGAAATCACAGAATTTGCGCTTCCAGGCAAATAGTTAATTAGCAATTAATGTAACCAATAGATGCCTAGAAAAACATCTCCTTAGATTATAGCTAAATGAAATACAATAAAAAGATAGCAACCTAAATATGTATTTACCAAAAAGATTTGAACATCTTGTAAAGGAACTGTTTCAAGATATTAAGTACACGATACTTTCAAAAAACCCTTAAAATTTATTTTCATCCTTAGTAACTTTGTAGAAGTTGCCTTGGTCTCTCTGGTAAATAATTAGCATTTTTAAACTAATTAAGTAAATATTTATATAATGGATTAGAAGGGGTTTCAAGGACTTATTACTTGCTCTCTTTGTTGTAAATAGGATGGCATAGCTCTTGATCTAACCTCCTGAGTAAATAATGCATTTTATAACTTTAATTAATAATGGAAGAAGTAGAAGTTCTTTTAAACAAATACTTAAATACTATCAATAATTTTATTCAAAAGTGCCAAAAGCCATCAGACTTAAAAAAACAGAAGGATATTCCATCCTTTATTTCTGCTTTCCCTCTAAAATAGAATGCCAGTTGTTGGAGGTTCCCTTCAGAGATTGTCCTGTGGGGCTGAGAAATAAAGTTTGTCTTTCAAACTTTCATGGATGACTGGTCTGAATTAACTAGTGGTTAATTTTTGTGGTCTGAAGCTCAATTAATTTTAAGCTGACATTTTTTAAGATTTTTCTATGTAATGTGCTTCATACATCAGCAGAATCTGGAGCACAGTTGATAGCGTTAGGTTTTATTTCAATGTGGAGATAACTCTGTTCCTGGAGAGATTATGCTCACAGATCAGGAACTTATGCAACTGTTCATCCTTTTATTAGTCTTGATTTTAAAAAAATCCACTCAGATACAACAGAAAATAATTCGGTTTTCCTCCTGACTCATACCTGTAGGTGACTTAACTGTAGGAGAGGGAGAGCTTCACCCTTTTCCCAGAACTACAAATGAATTTACAGTGGCTGTGAAGTAATTTTCCCACCCTTCCTTCAATTAGGAAAATATTTCTGGGGAAATATTTTCTCTTTTGAGATCTTTGCTGTGTTAAAATACTTTGTAGGATGTGACCACTATGGAAAATAAGTTGCAAAGCTGTGGAATAGAAGTGTAAATCTTCTATATTAGTTATGAAAAAGACATGCCATGAAAAAATCGCAGATAAATACAAAAAAGGCTTGGTACCTGCTTTAGATAGCTCATAGAAAATGCTACTGAGTAGAAATAAAGAACAGCCCTATCATCCATTTTCTTCCAGTCTTTTTTCTTATTAAGATCAACAAGACAAGTTAGTCTTCCTATAATATTCTTCCCTCTCAGTGTAATTAAGGTTTCTCCACGACAGTTCTGGTTTTAAAACATCTTTCATGATTATTATTGAGCCTGAAGTATTCTGTTAATGACCTACAAGAAATCTTCCACCAAATGTCACAGATATTTCCATTTTTTGCTACTTAAATAATATTTTTTTGGATGTCTAGAACAATGATTCAGAATTGGCTCATGACGAACTACAAATTCTGTGTGTAAAGCTTTGGGGTTAGGGGTTATTTGGGGACATTGTACTTTGAAAGCAGTTGTTATAATCCCTCATCAATTTCCAGTCTTTAAGTAAGCCTTCTGTTGTTTATGCAGTTTACTCTTAGACTTATTTATGGAAAATGCATCCCAAAGTCGTGAAGCAGAAATTTTCTTTAGCACAGCTAAGAGCAAAGCCACTGTTGATGACTGTCCACAAGACTTATCTGAAAGCTCCATTAGCAGCATCTCCTGACAGATTTGCTTTTCAATATAATCTAAAATAATCTCATTTATCCATTCTTTTATCAGTTTATCTTTATTGACTAATAATTTTCCACATATAATCATGTTAAATGTTTTACTGAAATCTGGATGGTGTTACACAATACATATATGATAGATCCATACTATTCAACTTCCTTTTAATTTGCTTCCATAACTTTCAGCAGTCTCTTCTAAAACTTTTCAAAATCCTGCCTACTCCTGGAGTCAGAAAAAGGAGTCAATACACAGCTGTCACTTTTTCTCCATTTCTTAAATGTAGGTAGTACAATTCCAATTATTTAGCCAAGAGGTACAGTTATCAACTGTGTTAAAAATTCTTACTATTTGACCTTGATTTAATGTGCAGTTTTTTTAGACCTCTGGGATGGATGTCTTCAAATTGAGTTTTACTTCAGTCTTGGACTTAAAATTCCATTTGCCTTCAGTTTTTCCCATTATCTTTTGGGATAGTTGGCTAGTCACCTTCAGCATCCACATCAGAAAAAAAGACAAAGCTTTGATTTACATTTGGATTCTTGTTGATGCTGCTTTTAAACTTTACTCCATCCTTAATGTGTAGCAGTGGGTAGGGGTGGAATGTCTTTTCTTGTTATTTTTTATTTATATGACTATTTTAATGGTATAAGTTCATTTGCAAGTTCTAACTCAGTTTGACTTTGCCAGTGTTGATTTTATCTGACCATAAACCTCTAAGTTTACTTTACAGGTACATACCTCTTTTTTTCATTCCTCACTGAGTTTTTTGTTTATTCTTTTGAGGAAGGGATTTTCCCAATAAGCCTGCTGTTCTTCTCTATACTTTTTCCACATATGTTTTCACAAGTCTTCCTTACAGTGGTCACCTTGAAAGTAGCAAATTAAACAGTGACTGGACCCATTCTTTGGCCCTGGGGCCAACGAGTGCATCGATACTATTAAACTCTTCTGGCATCCAAAAGAGGTGCCTTATTCAAATTGTCTATTAGGAATGGTCACGCAGACTTGCTCAGGTACTGACTAGGAGAGTCCTTGGTGGCCCAGAGCAAGATCATGCCAGAAACCCTTTTAACAATGTGAGGAGGAGATAATAGAGCACCAAAGGCAAAGTTTAATTAACTCGTGTATATGAGTCACTGTGTTCCCCAGCTCTTCCTTCATGTTCACTGCAAACAAGGGCAGAAAGTTGTTAATTCTCACAATCTTATAATGAGTTTCACACTTTTAGGAGTATATATTACAGCTTAAACACTCAGAAAGAAATATTTTGGGATAATTTTATCCTTTAATAATTTATCCTTTAAAAAAAATGTCCAATCTTCATGATTTAAAAAAAAAATCTGGAAAACACTATTAAAGGTTTAGAGACTGAAATATTTCCCTATTTACTAGTAAATGTCTAGTGAATTTGATGAGAGGGGTCTAATTTATAGCTTTGAGTACTTGAGACTGCTTGAGACTACAGACTTCATAAAACTTCAACATTGCTAAGCATCATCTGGCTTGCAGCCAAGCAGATTTGAGTTCTTAGACAACTTACTTGCATATGTAGCGTCAAGTATGAAAGCCATAGTAACTTGTGTCCCCAAATAGGCAGCAAGGAATTTGGAGCAGCTTAGAAAAGCCCTGGTGCTCTCTTTTTTCCTAGGAGCTGAAATTGTATTGTAACAAAATTTCAACATATTTTGATTCGATGGAAAGAATTAATGTTACACTATATTCAAAATTATGAAGAATATAGCTGCCTCCAGCTCAATAGCATGGTATCATTTATAGGCTGTTTTGGTGTTGTTTTTTTTTTTAGTTTATCATTGGAGAAAGAAAAAATATCATGTATTACATGCAAAAAAGAATTTCCATAAATGGTATTCTGAATTCTGGCTGATACTTTCTTCTCATTTCTATAGCAGTAGACTGAATCAAGTCTGAAGAAACAAGAAAAGTGTTTTCAGTGTTCTTTTCTGCAATGTTTTCTTCTGCATTTTCAGTGTAACAACTGACCTAAATTAACTATAATCTTCAGAGAAAACTGAAGGGGGACATGAATCAGCACATATGTTTCTCAAAGCCTGCGGCATCTTCTGATGTGAAGTATCAGAGTGTGACAGGTTATGGATTAACTGAAAGCACAACACAACACCAGGAGTAATATCAGGAAACATTCTTTTCATGGATATAAAGGAACAACCAACTACAAGCAAAAAAGGTAGAAAGCAAAATGTGAGATTTATTGAGTGCTATCTAAAAATGAGGCTCAGGTACTTCACAAGTTGAAACAAAGACATATTATTAGTAGTGTAATATGAGAAAAAAGAGATAAAAACCTGGCAAATATTTAAAATCCTGCACTTTGTATTTGAAAAAACAGTTAGGGAGGTTCTAGGGTTGGTTTTCTTTTGTTCTGTTCAAAAGAACAGGTGTGCCTCTGTGCCTCTGGAACTACTGAAATGCTATTTTGAGCAACTGTTACCAATAGTCATAGCTTTCAAGACAATTTTGAAAACAGACCACTAAAGATTGTAACTGAATTTGACTGATTGCTGAATAATTCTCTTATTTCACATGTCTCTAGCCATGCTGCTATGGACACTCTATTCCTTCCTTCCTTTCTTCCTTCCTGAGCTATTCCTGTAGAATCTTGTATTTTCTATATATTTCCATGTGGTAAGTTGACCTTGGTTGGCTTCCAGCTGCCCATTCAGCCAATATTTTACTCTCCCTCCTCAATAGGACAAGGGGAGAAAATATGATTAAAGACTTGTGGGTCGAGATAAGAACAGGAAGATTACTCAACAATAACCATCATGGGCAGAACAGAGTTGACTTGGGGAAATTAATTAAATTTATTGGCAATGAAAATCAGAGTAAAATAATGAGAAGCAAGAACAAATCTAAAAACACCTTCCCTCCACCTCTCTCTTATTTCCAGTCTCAACTTTATTCTCAACTTCTCTACCTCCTTTCTGTGAGCAGCTCAGGGAGATGGGGAACGGGGACAATGCTTCGTCTCTGCTGCTTCTTCCTCCTCACACTCTTCCGCTGCTCCAGCATGTGTCCCTGTCACTGTCTACTCTGAGTGTCTACTGTACAGTACACAATCCTCCATGAATTTCTCCAATGTGGGTCTTTCCCACAGGTTGCAGGTCTTCACTAACTGTTCCAGCGTGGGTCCCTTCTATGGGGTACAGTCCCTCAGGAATAGAATGCCGCAGCGTGGGCCCTCTTTTGGGTCACAGGACTTGTCAGAAAACCTGTTCCAGAGTGGGCTTCTCTCTCCATGGGTCCACAGGTGCTGCCAGAGTCTTCTCCAATGCACACTCTCCATGGGGCCGCTGTATTCTTCAGGGCACATCCACTTGCTCTGTTATGGGGTACTCCATATG
>JAOXNG010000001.1:126864242-126883481 GCA_028566535.1 Scolopax minor | reverse complement strand
TCACGTTGCAGTGTCTTTTAGGGTATTATAATCCTCAGACTGTTGCATGACCTTCATTGTTCTACTAATTTCCTTGGAACACTGTAGGTACCACTGATAAAGTGAAAAGATAAAATCAGTGTAACCACCGCTGCCTTGGGCACCATACTAAACGTCATTATCCTGCCTGGAATATTAAACGTTAGATCACCTGGTATTATCGTTTCACCATGATAAGAATTTGGGTTTTCTGTGCTGCTTTGGTGCAAATGTGTGCTCTCACTTGTCACAGAATCAAAGGCAAAAAATCCCTAATGTTTACTCAGTTAATTTTTTCTGGTTTGCAAGAATGGCTTCTGCTACTAAGTGTATGTAAAAGGCAACACAACCTTCCTGAAATTACACCACCTTATTTCTGAATGTAGAGCAATTTATTTTATTTTGATGAAGAGAAAACTCAGGTAGTTCATATTAATTATTTGCCTCTCTTTATAACAAGCGCTTAAAACCATTTTGTGAAGTGTTTGGGACATTTTTTCCCCTTTTATGATTTTACAGATTAATTCAGATCATTTTCACTTCTTTGTGGCTACATATTGTATATTTATGCCAAAGAAAAATTAAAAGTTTCTAGAATTTTATCATTTTAGTTTTAATTTTTAAAGTGTAAGAACAAAAACAGAGAGTAGGTATTTCCAGGATTTATTATATCATTTATTCTTCTTGTTGTTCATACAAAGGTAAGAAAAGAAATCCTCTTTCAAATCCATATGTGTAGAAAGCAACTCTGAATACCACATATGTATAGTATTTTAGTTAGAATAGTTACACTATGGTTGTAAAGTAGTCTACTCTTAAGTTACTTGAAAAAGTGCTCTCAACTTTTATAGCATGAGTTTTTTTGCAGCTTGGATGGTGTTGGGTGTTTTGGGGGAAAGGGGTTGGGTGGTTTGTGTTGTGGGTTTTTTTTCCCCCAAGATACGCTTCATAACTCACCAGAAGTTTAGGTTTTCAACATTAAAATATTTCAGGTCAATCTCAGCTACATCTGAAATAATAAGTCCTGATGTGCCTCAGGTGCAGAACGAGTCTGTGGCCAGTCAGAGCTGTCCACTGCTCTGAATTTCAGAAACCTTATTAGCTGGAATGCAGTGCTGTACCTGAGCAGGAGAAATGTGGTTTTGCTGCACTATACTTGAGGTAGGCAACATTTCCAGCTCTGAAGTGAAGGGGATTCAGGGTAGTCTGAACTTTATAAATCGTGATAGAGTAAATATAAGGTTATGCAATCAATTTCAGGGCATGGGCATTACCAGAATTTTTCCATCTCCTGGACTATCACAGCCCTCTTTTTATTTTTTTTTTAAATGGGGACTCATCTACAGAGTTATCCTATCAGATACCCCTGAGCCCAGGTATAGTTAAGTTCAGAACTAACAACAAACCTGTCTTCTCAGTTTCATTCCTCTCCAGCCTGCTGGCCTCAGCTCTTTAGTCCGTGACACAGTAAAGCAGCAATTCTTGTTAGTCCCTGCACTAAGTATAACCTATTTAAGATATTATCCTAGCCCTGGAAATCTTGCAAACTCAATCAATAAACCTATTCTGTTGTTTCAAATGCCTGCCCTAACGCAACCATTAACACACAAGTGCAGTGGCCTTCCTCAGTCCCAAAATCAATCAAAAGCCAAATGTCACTGCTGACACTGACCTTCATCTTAGGTCTGTGGCCTTTGTAGGATATGTTAGTGACCCACAATAGTCAGAATTTATATTAATCCTAAACCAAATTTTGATATTAGTATAAGAACATAATACTATAATGACCTTGATTAATCCAAAGAGTAATCACAAACATACAGCTCACCATTATTCAGTACTTTCCAGTCATACTCTTCTTCCGGTGGCAGTTATCTGGATCTTAAGATCAAATGTTGGGGTTTTTTACCTAATGCTCTTATTTTCATATAGTGAAGGAATTAAGCTAACCCCTGGTTAAATTCAGCCTGTTTTCCTAAAGACTGACATGACGTCTGACTCAAAGGCAACCCTGCCTTCAACAAAATCGACCAGCAACCCTCCCTTTGGCAGAAATCACAGCATATTTATCTCTGTAGGCATTCAGTCCTACTTAGCCCAATACAATACAATAATTTTTGTTCCCTCTAGTGCTACAGCCTAATGCCAAGTCTACATTTAATATACTAGTTTATTAGCTCCACCTAACCCAGACCTTATCACAAAATATTTCTAAAATTACCAGCTCTGTGTGCCATGCAGAATTCAGACTTCACATTAATTCTCCTGCTTTATTCTCCCAAACCCCAGCTACAAGCCTAAACTTAACCTTAATGCAATAAAACACTCACCTTTCACAGTCCCAGAATCAATTATAATTTGTACCTGGCAGTAATAATCAAAGAGGTAATCTAGGTCTTCACCCTCTGCTATCCTTAGTTGTTACCCTGGGTTAAAAAAATCTATCCCCATATCATGCAGGATGAAGGCCAGCCTCCTTTCTCCTTCCAGGGTTGATCTGAAAGCCTTCAAACACCCCAGGATTAACATTCCCTGCCCCAGGATTGTTCATTGTAGCTGGACGTGCAGCATTTGCAGGCAGAAGCAAGGGGTTGTTCCACAACTAACCCCAGCCATAATGAAAACCACTCTAATTCATCCTCCTGCGTAAGGTATTTGCCCATGTCAGCAATGAACTTTATTGATCTTAGCAGGGCCAAGATGATATACAGCTGTCTCTGCTGTTCTAAATCTTATTGCAGCTCTAACAGCAGTAGCAGGTATCTCCTGTCAGCTCTTGGCCTGACAAAAAGTATTTGGGCATTTTCACAGAAGTCAGTCACAGTACTAATATCAATGGCTTAATGTTAATTCTCGAGCTAGTGACAGATTCTGCTGTATACTGCCACAGATAGATTAAGACTAGAGTTAGGGGACAGAAGAGCAAGGCAGCACTTGGAGATTTACTGCTCGCTCCTGTGAGGTTGGGGTAGGAGTTTTTCACAAGGGAATGTTTTAAGACACTGTCAAGAATTGATGGGTGGTGGCACTGTAATTTCATTAGGGTTAAGACTAGAAGTAACAGAATTTAAAGAACCAAGTGCATGCCTGATGCATAGAGTCAGGATGTAACTTTTATACACTTACAGCACCAGTTCCTTCCCCTAGCTCTTAAAGACTCCAGGGGGGAAACCAAATTTTGCTTCCATGAAGGGCAGCGGTCATGAGCACCAGTCTTAGGAACTCTAACAGAAAAACTAGCATTACCATTAATGTCTCCAGTTCTCTATCAGCCCTCAGACTTCATGTTGACCACAGCCCTCAGCTACCCCAGAGGCAGTTGTACTGGCATTATAGAATTAAACAGGTTACCAGAATCAGAAACATGTGATTTCACGTTTTCAGTTTCAGAAAAGACCCAGCTAGCATTCCAAAAAGTAGAAGCTAAGTGTATTTAATAGACGTAGTCATCAAACAGCCTTCACTGGCTAGGATAGCCTCTGATGCTGTCTAGTTGAAAAAACCTCATTCCCTCCCAACTCCTGCTGTCATAAATGGCAAAGCAAAATCTAGTTCTAACTCAAATGTTGCCAGTCCCAAGAACAAGACCTTGTCTGATCTCACCACGAGCTCACCTGCTTGCACAAGAAAGAACGTTCATAGATGTGAATAGACAATTACTGGTTTAAGATGTGCAATTGTTTTTGGGTGAGGATTAGGCTAGGTTTATATTTTAGGAGAGTTTAGGTAACTGGGATACATTAAATATTGCAGTTAGGTTTTTGCCTTGAATACAATCCAGAGAAACAAGAGTAGTGAATAAATAGCATCACGCAAGGTGAGAAGGCTCTGGCTGAGAAGAATAAGAATTATGCTGTTTTCTGTACCAGGAAAGCAACCACCTGTCAGCAAAGTATATCAGAGTTAAAGTTTGAGGTAGTAATGTCTAAAGAAGTAATTTTAGTCCTTAACCCACATTATTCTGGCTAAGATGATGAAAACTTACTGAAAAACTTCATGCATCTCTAATAATTTCTGGATGAGAAAGATGTGGTTCAGCTTTAGTTTACGGTTCAGGACAGGAAAGAATGAATAACTAGGATTATTGCAATGGTCAAACAAAGTCTTACATATAGCGACAAGGAATACGGCAATCTCTGGTGTAAAGGCAGAGGTTAGAGAAAAAGTGTTTGTTTCTTATAGAAGTAAAGTACAAGGCTTGTGGGGTTGGGCTGAGCTGCACTGGTGTAGTTGCAACTTGTAGGGGCTCTACCTTGTATTGGTGTAACTGGGCTATGGTTTTGGAGTGTTGTGGATCAGGCTGAAAGCAGCAGTTGATCAGGCACATTAATTTCTAGGCCCTCGCAAGCTGCTAATACTAGAATCAGTGACATCAGCAGGAGTAAATAACTTAAAATCAGTTCTGATTTTCAGAGATATGGTAGTAACCTATGGAAAGGTACAGATTAATTAAAGTTTATTTAATTTATAATTAATAATTAATTAATAAAATAATAATACAAATTAACAGATTAAAGTTGCATTATGAGTGAGAGGCTCAGGTTAAGGCAAGACACCTCAGTGTCCTGTTGGGATGTGCAAGGTCTTGAGGGCTCACATGAAGCTTGTTGTTGGAAAGTGCAAAAAGTTATGGCATAGTTCTGACAGCAGGCAGGATATACTACATCTCTGGAAACAATCGAGTTTCATGTTGATGTTGGTGTTAGATGCAGGCATCAGGACTCAACAGAACCCGAGGTGCTTAGTTTCTTGCCCAAGTACCACAGAACAAGAGCAATGGTTTGTAAAGATTTATTACCATTAACTAAGGGAATAATGATGTCCTCTACTACAGTGATAATTTGACAAGATACTAAATGGTAGTGTGTATTATAGTCAGGCTTGGAGATAGAATTGCTTAAACATATGCTCTATATTCTAATACTAGAATGAGGATTAGTGACATCAGGAATATTTAAGGGAAGGGCATGGGGGTTGCAAGCCTATGTCAGTAAATTCAGCATTAGGTATTCATTTTGGAGGAGTAGAGAGTGATGAGTTAGGCTCATTGCTGGTCCTGACTGGGTAAGGGCAACTGTCAGTTTGTTGTCATTCCCAGGGTAATAGTGGTCACTGTGCTGCGTGAGTGGGTGTGTTTCCATGTGTGTGTATGTGTAAAGACATATATATGTGTATTATATATATATATTTTTTTATATATATATATTTATATATACACACACATATGTATGCTTGCATTCACACAGTTAGATCTTGGCTTAGGACTGAATCTAAGTTAGGTTTCTGGAACAGTTCCAAACCGAAGGAGATGAATAAGTGACTATCATATCTGTAATTCCTTAAATTCTTGAAGAAATAAGTGGTTTTGAGGTGTGCTAAGTGTGGAAATAGAACTCAAGCTGGCAGCCTTCACAGAACATGGACTTGTTGCTGAATTCTAGAAGTCCTATCATGTCTCTGAGACACAAAGAGATTACACTTTGGAAGGCAAAGAGGGATCCCCTGGCTCTGGTGTTTTTTACAGCACAGCTATAAACACGTGTATGCAGCTGTAGATGCAGTCAAATTCAGCACTGCCTTTAGCCATAGCTAGAGACTTCTGTTCACTGCAGAAGTGAATCCCAGCGTTCAACAAACCAGAGAACACACATGTTGATTTTGATCCTGCCCTTGCACCTCACATCCTCCTGAAACAAGTTTCTTCCCTTAGCCTATACCTAATGCAAATCCTGACTTTAACCTCAGCTTAAACTAATGGCAGCCCACAAAATTGCAGCCACTCCAGCTCAGGGGGATGCTTTTCTTGAGCAGTATTTGCCTGGATGCCCACATTGGTGCCTGAGCAGTGCCTGCAGTGGAGGAGGGAAGGAAGGAGAATGCGAACATCTCTAAGCACTTTACTGGTGAGGCCCAGCTGTAACCCTGTCAAGACAGTGTTAGAAAAGGCATCAAATTGTATTTCATTTCAGACCAGGATATGTCATCCAAGAGAGAAAGAACAGAAAAATTTAAATTCCTGCAGTAGTCCAATTATTGACTTGCTTGTTGTTTCCTTTCTTCAACACACGATGCAAGAATATATGCAGAAAAGAGGAGCATTCAGGTTAGTTATTTCACTGAACACATCAATTTTTGGTTTCCTCCAGGATATAAAAAGTAAGGCAGGGTAAAAGAAGAGTTTTAAAATAATTAGTTCAGGGTTTAAATTTTTCCTTACAAAAATGGGGATCAGATAGAAACAAGCAATTACTTCCCTGGTTACATTGTTCTTTCTTGCTAACATATAAAACAATTATGAAAAATGAAGATATTTTAGTATAATTACTACATTGATTCAATTTTTCTTCTTCTTTGTGTTCAAAGAGAGCATGACAGATTAAGTTGCTACTATAATCATTTTTAAGTTACTTTTGTAATGTTAAATGAGGTCAGACTAACGGTCTTCATAACTGAAGTTTTCTGAAGTAGTGCTAGTTGGAACATTGGACCTATAAATTCCTTTACAGAAAACTTTGATTATTTGTGTGTGTGTGTGTAAATTGAAATCCTTCATTTAATAACATCTATTGAGAAATGTTACCATGACACCCTATAAGACTGAGAATTTAAATATGATTTTACTGCATTCTCCTATGTGCTGGGTCCAGTTTTCTGGCTATATACTTAAACATATACACTGCTGATTTTCTCATTACTCTCACGATTATTAAACAAAATGTTGCTTCATTTAATCTGGTGAAACACATGATATCTAATAATGAAGAGTCTCTCCAAATAGGGTATATAACACATGTAACTTCTTAGACTCAAAGCTGGAGTTAAAAGTATATTAATGTAAATGAAATGGAAACAAAAATTTTCATAGAATCACAGAAGCTGAATGGAAAAAAGCTTTTGAAATTAATTAGTATTATTGCCTTTAAAACTTCCTAGGGAAAGTACATTCTAATCTTATAAAAGCACTTGTGAAAAAAAGTTCATAGAAACAGAGTGTGGTTTGGATTGGAAGGGACCTTAAAGATCATCTAGTTTCAACCCCCTTCCTCATAGAGGAGGTGCTCCATCCCTCTGATCATCTTCGTGGCCCTCCGCTGAACCCATTCCAACAGATCCATGTCCTTCCTGTGTTAAGAACTCCAAAGTTGGACACAGTACTCCAGTGGGGTCTCACGAGTGCAGAGTAGAGGGGCAGCACAGAGTAGAAGGGCAAAGTTGTCTAGTTCTGACTGAAAACCCATTTCTATTAGTCAGTGCATAAACTCCTGTAGGCTATGAAGGGGCCAAGACTTCGTATATTCTTATATGACTTAGTCATATGTGGAGAGGGACATATGTCCCTGTTTGAGTAAACAGCACCATAGTGTTGTGGATTCCTAAACTAGCGATTCCACTGTCCATCTTCACTTCTGCTCCCTCTACCTCAAAAGATACACATCTCTCTGTATACTAGAGGACAAGACCAACATAAGCTCATAACCTCGAAGCAGATTCAGGAGGAAGAACTGCAGTCAGAATGAGATGCCTGCTTTTCAAAATCTCTTAATAGCTGCCTTGGACAGCCCTGCTCTTTCCTTTGCCCTTTGTGGCAAGGGGGCCTCAGAATGCAGGCATGTGACATCTTGTGGTTCCTACAAGAAAGGAAACCTACATGTCATGGGAACTTTCTCCTTTTTCTTTTTTTTCCCTTTTTTTTTTTTTCTGGTTATGTTTTGTTCAAGTGCCCATTATCAACTGAATTTAAGAAATTATTGCTCTTATTCTTTTAGACAAAGTGTTTCATTCTTTTAGAAGAAAGAGAGAGATTTACAGCACTGTAAATCTTATCTTCTCTAATAATCCTGGTTAGGTTTGTAGCTGGGAACTGTTAATCAGAACGGCAGTGCAACAAAAGAAGCCCTTTTGTCATATGTAAGCACTTTTATCATTAAACGTGGACTGTAATTCTATTTAAGTAAAAGACATTTTGGCAGCAGTTCCCATGCATGGCTTGAAAAGAGTCCATCTTCCCCTGTAATACTTTATGGTATAAGGCAGCATTTCACAGATAAATTGATCATCTGAAATTCACTGGTTTACAGCAGAAAAGAATAGGATTAAATATTCCTACCAGACTCACGGCTAGTTCCTGTTTTTATATTTTTCAATAGTAATGCAGTTTTCCTCTAAGAATTAAAAAATCTTTTGTAGATACCCGATGTCACCTGAGTACACAGATATAATTGAATAAACTCCACCAAGAAATGGACATAAGTTACCTTATTTGTATAAAACTGTTCCATGCCAAATCCTTATAGGCATTTGCCATGCCGAAAAAGTGACCCAAAAGCACCACTTGGGAAAGTAGGTCCCAGACAACATCTACTTAGCTCTTACTGACCACACAGGAAAGACATGGACCTGTTGCAGAGGATCCAGAGGAGGACCACAAAAATGATCAGATGGCTGGAACACCCCTGCTATGAGGGCAGACTGAGACAGTTGTTCAGCCTAGAGAAAGAGAATGCTCCAGCCCTTACTGTGGCCTTTCAGTACTTAAAAGAGGCCTACAAGAAATATGGGGACAAACTTTTTAGCAGGATCTGTTGTGATAGGACAAGGGCTATGAGAAGAGGTAAATTTAGATTAGATTAAGGAAAAAAAAAATTTACAATAAGGGTGGTGAAATAATGGAAGAGTTTTCCCAGGGCAGATCCCCCAACCCTGGAAACATTCAAGGTCATGTTGGACAGGGCTCTGAGCAACCCGATCTAGTTGAAGATGTCCCAGCTCATTGCAGGAAGGTTGGACTAGATGACCTTTAAAAGTCCCTTCCAATCAAAAATATTCTATGATTCTTTGAAAACGAAGCAATGGACGAATTTTACACGTAATCGTCTCTAAATTCAGATTTCTGTAACAGTCTTTAAGAGGGAGAACAGAAGACATGAAATGTCAGCAGCAGACCCTAATTGACTTTAGACATAGAGAAAGCCAAAGACATTGCCCTAGGGCTCTGTGATGAGCAAGGCTATTTGCAACCTGTGAAGACAATCTAATTCAGAGGTTAAAAAGAGTTAAAGCAGGGGTCCCTGGAGAAGGAACACACCCAGGGGTTGCTGAGCACTCCCTGGCATCCAATCCCCCCACAGCCAGTCTAGGTCTGTGACAACAAGGTGGTTTTACAGCTAGATAATAGTAATATCCCCACTATAAGTAAATGCTTCTGTAGTGCTTTTATTTCTTTCAAAATCCTCGTTCTCTTAATTTTCAAGGTCACTTGAAAAAAAAAAGTGCATCACTTAAAAGAAATAAGGGCATAAACAATTACAAAATAACAAAGAAAAGAAAGGAGGAGCTAAGAGATAAGCAGCTCAGTGCAAAGCTTTATTAAATTATAGACAAAAAGAGGTATCAACTACACTTGCCAGAATGGTAAAATGATTTCTCAAGTCCTTTATTTTTCCATTGCTGAGGAAAAGTGACAGAAAAATCTGTCATAAACATTGAGGAAAAAAAATCAGTTATTACAGCCTAATGCATTAACAAATTGTAGATGGAAAAAAATAAAAGCCCTGGGTCCTGTCTATAGTTCCTGCAAACATTTGTACACACGGATTCTTCACAAAATTCTCAGAAGTGTTGGTTCATTAAAGTAATTCTGTTTCCATTAGTGATAACTTCACGGTGTATCCTGGAGAGTTACACAATGAATTTTGTCTATGACATCAAAGGTATTTCTATTTCATGCTTTCAGGGGGAAAAAAAGCAACTCACTTTTATTAAATAGTTCTGGATTTCATGTAATCCATATGTGTATATATGTATACACTCAGACATTTCAGTTAAAGCTATGTAGGATCATGGCAATGTGCAAATGGGGAGGCTGTGAAATTCTGGTTATTAATAATAAATATGCCAGTCCCTTTTGGAAAGATTTGAAATATGATAATTCAAACTCACAATATGGGAATCATTTTGTTTAATACACATTTATGGGGATTTGAACAAATAAAATTTAAATGCCTTTGTTAAAAAAGAAAAAATTTAGAATAAAAAATATCACCCATACGTACATACCACTTTAACTCTTCATTACCTCTAAATTAAATTGTTTTCACAGGTTGCAAATAATCTTTGCATTGAGGCAAACTTTATTCTCTGTGTCTCAAGTCTTAACTCAAATTTTATGCAAATCTGAAGAAAGAAAGATGAAAAATAGAGATGTACTTAGATGGATATGTTTAGATTTTTTCTATTATTGTTGCTTCCTGGTATCAGTAGTATTCTCATTTGTATGATCCTACCTTAAATTATAGCACAGAAAAAAAAGAAATTAAGAGAAAATAAATAAAATAATTATAAAAATTGAATTCTTTGCGAGTACTTCAATTGTGAAGCCTGTTTAATGTGCTTATGAGACAAAGACTATATGATTGAGATACATAAAAAGCATATATCATGATAGAAACACATAAAGTAGCAGGTGCCATTGCGAATTTACACGTTTCAAAAAACAGATTAAGTGGTGACAAAAAATGGAAAGATAATAAGTAAAAATTGGATACAGTGTTCAGAGTTTCTTTCTAGAGGAGAGTGCAATCATTGGGACTCAAAGCTCAAAACTTTGGCATACAAGAAACTTTGAACTTTTTGTAGATAATAATAGCAACCATACTGTGTCAGTCAGGAAAAAGTATCAAGCGTTAAACTTTCAACCTTCATGTCATAAGCTAACATCATGATTTCTGTTGTTAAGAAGAACTTAGCCAGCTGAATCTCAGAACAGAAAGTAGTTGGAACAAAAAATAGTGGAGGTCTGCAGTGATAAATACTGCCTCACAAGAGAAGAGGTTCTGTAGGGTGAGCCAGCTGGTGTGAAGGGCACCCATCTGGGTAGTGGGAAGGGAGGAAAATCCCAGCTGCTTTTCCCTGAAGCATAAGAAAACCCTCGAGAGTGGAAATTTCCTTCCTGTCATTCTTCTTGCTTGCCTGTATGATCTGAATTTATCCCTGAAAACTACAGATCACATCTCGTGCTCAGAGATGTGCAGACAAAGAGAAGACACACCGTCAGGGCCAGAACTGCCGGTAAGTGCTGGTTGCTTCCCTTCAGCAGGCAGGAGCAAAACAAGCAGCGTATTCTGCCATTTATGACCCTCATCAAAACTGCTATTGACTAGGCTGAAGCATACATGAGCTATCTTAAAAGGAAGCATTTGGATTTCCCACTACGCGTAAAGCCCCAGCTCTGATGCTTTTAGAGGAATTAATGAACCCTCTAAATCTCAGAGCAGTTTCCTGATAGATTTAATGAATAGCTGTCAGCACAACTGGCACTAATTGGCATGCTTTTGGGTACCCTGGAGGGGAAAACGCCAAGTGGATAGTAATCTCACACTTCTTTGATTTATAAATGTTCAGAGTCAAACTGACACTTCATTTCTGGGGCAGTACATTGATATTTGCACTTTTGTTTCTGTGCTGTTTCTTGTTCTATGAGCACGCAGAGACCATAATGTCTCCAAAATGTCAATTTGGTGTTTATCCAGAACACTCTGTGGAAGGGTTTTAACAAAAATTATTGTGTGGGCAGGAAGGAAAAGGAAAATCTTTCAGGTTGCTAAAAAATAAAAAATATCTAACTTGCATATGATGCTTACTATCTTGATTTCATCAATCTTTTAACTATTGTGCTACTTTAAATAAATCTTGACATCATTAATTCTGTCCAGAGAAATTCTCATGGGGTCTTTGGCTTTTAAAGCTTTGCCACAGTCAGAAGTGTCTTGAGAGTTAGATTTAGAACAAGGTTGTATGTTTAACATTTTTCATGGGAAGTTATTTATGTTAAGGATTCTTTCCAAATTTCTTGTGTGTGCTTATGCCTTTTCAAGACTAGCATCATTCCCAAACATCCCGCCCAAACATGCCACTATGGTGGGAAGACATCAGCTGAAGATGAGACATCATTCTCAGTAACTTTATAATTTTGCTTATGTTAAAACGTTAGTGACTATCTTCTTGTATTTAACAGGACGCTACCCAAATGATTATTTAGACTGACTCTCTTCACAGAATCTACACTGAAGGTTGCCATATCCTCAGAAAAAATCCTCTTGGATTTTAGTCAAAGTTTGGAAGTAACAAATTACAGAAAAGAATGTAGTAATATCAGTAACAGTAGGTTCTTCTATATACGGCTATATGTTTTCTGTTGATTATCTAATTATTGAGACCATATTTACTCTTTAAAAACATTCTACATCCAAAGCAATAAAACTTTCCTATCATAATGTAACACTTTAAAGTGGAAAATTAAAATGCAAGTGTAATATACCAATATAATTGAATCAAAAAAAAATGAAATGTAATTATCTTCTTGGAACAAGGGTTTTGTAATTATAACGGTGGCTGTATTAATTAGATGTCATATTAATACCTATAATAAAATGTCTTATGGAGCTTTCTCAGCTAACAAAAAGAAGTTACTGAAGACTGGTGAAACCAAATGTTAAAAGAATAAAATTGTCTCTCTCAGGTTGAAGTCTTGCTGGATTAAAAAGTATTAGAAATAGTCATGTGAATTAGGGAGTCTGATTTATGGTTTTTTTTTGTTTTTTTTAAATTCCTGGAAGTCTAGCTAAGAAAAATACAGAAAAAATATATATTTTAAAATAAGGTAAAAATAAAAGGGGTGTCCTCAGTTTTTAAAGGGGATGTAATAGTTTGTCACTTATATCCAGCGCGGTTAATCTGCGAAGGCATCATGTCAATAGCACTGTATTAATGTCATGCCCAAGGAGGCATCAACTACCTACTACTGAAATTCTATACATCAGATTAGTAATACATGAAGGTTATCTGGGTAACAAGAGAGAAAGCCACTGTGCTTTGTTCCCTTGTCTATGGAAAAATGGACACATTTCAGACATGGCTAAAGAGACATGCTTTTTTTTGCTGCAGAGACATGGCTTTGCCATGTGTGAAATCCCCAGTGGTGCTTCTTCAGCATGCTCTGCAGAGGACAGGGAACTGGTGGCCTCCTCTGCTGATGGGGAGCCCAGCCTTCTCCTGGGTACCACCCTTCTCAGACCATACCTCTCTCACCAGTAATAGAAAGTATACCATTTTCCACAGACAGGGCACTTGCAGGAGATTTAAGTTGGTGAAATTCAGGGCTGTTCTGCAGTCAAATTTTCACTGGGTCTTGTTTCATTTTTGCTCCTGCATAATGCATGAAATGGCACATAAAAAAGCAAGATATAATGAAAGCAACAGCTATAAATAAACATGAAAACTTATCCACATATTTTCTTAAAGGAAATCAGATAATGGAATCAGCCTCTCTTATGGAAAATGGATTCTTGTCTTTTCAAGCACTAGTCTTATGAATATTTTCATTACAATACTTTGAATGTTTTAGTACCCACAGCTACCACATTTGGAGTATTAAAGAGATATTCTTGCTCAGAGATATTTTCAGAAGAAATCAGGTGCTCTTAATGCTACCACTAACGGCAGCATCACCTGCTGAAAGACAAAGAGCTTAAAGGTTTCAATTCACTTTAATTGTCAATTCAGTTTAATTCAGATCCACTGGATCAGGGCCTATCATTTAATAAGATTGTTTCTTGCATTCTGCTTGAACAAAGAAATGAACTCAAAAGGGCTTTTGATCATAATGAGCACTGACTGAGGTTCCCTATTCATTTTTTGCATATTGACAACAGACAGTGATATCTGGATTTAAAATATTTTTGAAAACAATCTTTACTGATCCACTAAATTTAATACATATACACGTATATATATGAACATCTAACAAAAAATATTCTTCCACAGTTTTAGAAAAGTTTGGCCTGACAATGTCTCTTTAATTGCAGCAGCTGTAAAATTCTAAGATGTTTCTGTTTATTTTAGTTGAGCAGATCCTGCACTATGTAGAATAATGGTTCATTAAAGAAAAGGCTCCTAGGAGAGAAGTTGTCTAAAGCATAATGATTCAGATTAGCTTTTCAAAGGAATTTGGAATAGTCAGAGTCACCTTTGATCTTGTTTAGTACACCAAAATGAGGATTCTGTCTTGCTAGTCTGCAAGCTAAATCCATGGCAAAAGAAATTTAATAAAATGGATTATTTCCTTTGTGAGGTCATTTGATAGATTTAGTTCTAAATACTCTCTCTCAGGAATTGTATGAGATCCTAAAAGCTGGAGAACAGACAAGCAGGAAGATGTGAATAAGCCTGGCTGGTTAAATCCATTAGCAGCTGACAGAGTCCAAGACAAAGTCAGGTGGACTTTT
Source organism: Scolopax minor (assembly GCA_028566535.1). Classification (NCBI taxonomy): domain Eukaryota; kingdom Metazoa; phylum Chordata; class Aves; order Charadriiformes; family Scolopacidae; genus Scolopax; species Scolopax minor. The sequence continues at coordinate 126,869,181 of JAOXNG010000001.1, read as the reverse complement.
CACCAGTCAGGAGGAACGATAAGGCAAGCAAGGAAGAGCTAATATTTTAAAGAGGCTGCCGTTTGTTCCACCTTCCACCTTAAAAGGCATAATACAGCACCCTTGCTAACCCAAATCCCCACAGTGCTCTCCCCAGATTGTTGGAGACTCAAAGAAGGGATGCATGTTTTTAACAAGTCTTTCCTGCTGTCAAAAACCAGATTAATCCATGAAGTTTTTGACCAGCTAGGGATATGGATATATGATCTCTGGTTGCTCTTCTCTTCTAACTTCCTGGGGTTTTTCTCACTCGTGTTCTCAACTATATTGGAAGAGATTTTACGTTTCCTTTAAAAGACATTTTTTCTTCTACCAAATGATTTTGTATCAATATTTGATTTGCCTGATTTTTTTTTGAAAAATCACATTATTTCACTATGCTTCCAATCTGGTCATTGAACATGTCTGAAAAGTTGAAAATTCGATGGTGATTTATCGTATTGCAGACAAATGATTTAAAAGTCTAAATATATACAATCTCTAACATGCACTAACTCCTTGGGTGGAGTTGGGTGGAGAAATGTTACAGAAATATTCTGTTAACAACATATTTGCTTACAGACATTCAGTCAAGATGTGCTATATTGGAAACTTTAGTAGATTCAAGAATTCATGACTGATCTTAAACTTTATGCTATTACTGTGATCTTGAGAGATCAGAAATGTGTAAATTCAGACTCAACATATTTTATTACCTTTTAAAAGGTGATAAAGTTTGGGTAATTTCTGAAAGTTTGTTAAAATAGGACTTTAATAGAGTAATATAAATCACTTTCATGCAAACTTTTTTTTCCTATAAAACCAAAACAACTCAGAATAAATATATTTGGAAGGAAAAAATATACATCCCATCTAGCAATAAAAAATGAGGTTTACATTTTTTATTTTAAACTGAACATAGCTTTTCCACACACAAAAATCATATATATCTAAGCACCACTAAACAAAGTGTTTGCTGACCCTCAGAGCAGCTCATATCTTTTGCCTTTCTTTTGCTTCAACTGTACTTTTCCATAGTTCTGTGTTTACTCATCATTTCATCAACACTACTGATCATTTGTTTGCTAGTTATTTCAATGGGCCTCCACATTTTCATTCCAATATCCTTCTTCTCATCACCATGGAAACCATTGTCTTTTTATCCTTCAAGAATATTATGTTTTAGAAGAGCTCTCATTCTTGAAATGGAAATTTGCACGTGAGAACAGTTTCCTTCCGTATTCTTAACTTATGGAGCATTTTACTGCTTGTGGTGATTTATCCTCTCTTTTGGTTATGTCTACACTATAGTCAAAGGTACTACTGCACCTCCTAGAAGTGTAGTCACAGCAGCCGATTGAATACTCATTACAGATTTAGTACTGGACAAGGATGAGTCTGCAGCAACAGCAAAAGACTCTGCAGTGGTTATAAAAGCTGCCCAGTAAGTCTTAGCAGCTGAAGCAGCTGTTATTACCATCCAAACTTGCACATTTTAGAGCTACTTTGGATATGAGTATGTAATCTGCAGATACTATATGTTCTCTACTGCAGACGTTATTTTGGCAGCCATCTCTCTATTTTTCTCATTTAGTGGTTTGCATTGATAAATACTAGGGAAATCAGGGAAAAAAATCTAGGAGGAGAGCTGGAGAATTAAAAGATCGTATTGCAGAATTAACATTAAAAAGAAAAGGAACAGTGGAAGGGAGATGAATAGAATATTCAAGGCTTAAAAGAAATTTTAAATTGCCCTGAGATATAAATAGAAGAAAGACAAGTGTATTCCCAGAGCAAATTCTTCTGGATTGCGTTTCCCTCTCCTTCCCACACACTGGCTGTAGAACCCCAGGGCTGAGAGTGTCTCAGAGGCCATGACTATAAGGAAACTACAGTGGATTTGGGTACAGATAGTTTAATATTTGACTGCTCCCTTGAGGGACACCTAGACTTTCAATTCCATGAACCGGAACTTTCAGATTACATGGCAACATCATTGTATGGTAAAATATACTTACTTCTTCATGGATTTGTTATGTATTTGATTTTTTTAGCCAAAGGCCACAGTTTCTCTGACATGTGAAAGAGGAGGATGAAGGAAGGAGAAAACTGTTTCCTAGTCAGCCTGACTTGTCACTGGTTTCTGGTGGCCCACAGCTTCCAGCTGAACCTGGTGGGTACATTTCTGTGTCAGGGAAGAAGGAAACCAAATGGATTTGGCTCCAAATCTCAAACGGCTGACCCATTTCTCAAGATACCTGTTTTCTATGTGCAGGCACACAGTGAAATACAGACTTGGCTTCTAAATGGACCCCCCAAGCAGTACAATAACATATATACTAACAGTTCATCACATGTCGGTCAGGTACAGCCTGCCTTAGTAATTCTATTTCCCATTGTATTATTATTAGAAATATCCCATGAAAGGCTTTTGGTCACTAACATCTTGTTTGCTAAACCTTATACAGCATGAGGACTGTGCTTAATCTCCCTTCTTCAATTTCCCATACTGTTTCTGTGCCCTTGCCAGCACCATCCAACAGACACATACAGCTGTGTAAAAATAAAGCTTAAAAAGAAAGACACAACTTGGACATTTGTTTCTCAATTGGCTTTTAAAGAAATCAACATTTGGTGCAGTAGTGTCCATGTCAAAAAGAACCCTCAGGCTCCATTTCATGTTTCAGAGCCAATGTCTTTTCTGCAGAGAGCAGAGCATTTCCTTAAGTAAGCAGCCTAGTTGGCTTTGGATTTACTGACATAATTCAAAATCACTTTTATCTACTGATTCCTTTTTTGCTTCCTGGCCCCTGCACGTTCAGAGAGCAGTTTGATTCATCAGATATTATTCATAAGCTTCTGAAAAAGTACATTACAAGAAGCTATTAAGGAACTTAAGTTGTCATGATATGAAAGATGAAGTACTGTCAGGAATTGGGAAAAGCTAAAGACAGAAAACAATGCAGAAAAAAATGGTCAATTTTCAGCAGGAAGAAAGGGTAAGTGTGAGGTGTGATCACAGGCACATGTGTAGCAATGCTTGTGAGCTAGACATGGGATCAGAGAGCAAGGTGGCAGCAGTCCCAGGGGAAGTGCTCCCCTCAAGGCTAGGACACCCCTAAGCTGCTTAGCTAGATCTCATACAGAGCATGGAAGCAGCTGTAGTTCAATATTGATAAATATTGAAGTCAATATTGATATCATTAGAAACATTGATAAATGTTGCAAGACAATAATTGGATGTACCGCAGTAGATTTGGAATTTAATCGAATCTAAGTTAATTAATCTCTGAGCTAAATGTAAAGGACCATTTCACGTTCAAAATAAACCTCAGTCCAGTTATGGCTATGGCAGTAAAATCACATGCATGTACCTGGAAATCTGCAAGAAGCATAAATAGTGATATAGAAATGATCCTGAAACTATAAAGTCTTCAGATAAAATTGTACAACCACACACTGGATACTGCATTTTGCTCTGGTTATCCAAACTAAATATAACATAGTAGAAACCAAGACTGTTCAGTGACAAACAATAAAAATTATATAAGCATTAAAAAGTCACAAAATTATTAATTAAAAGATTAGAGCTGTTTAATGTGGAAATTAAGTGAACAAGATAAAAATGTATGTAGTTAACAAATAAAATTAATAATCTTGTAACTCCTTAATCCAACTTAAACAATTGCAAAGTTTCAGATTCTAAACTGATGAAATGAAATGTTTATTTCAATTTACACCTAATCTGTAGAATTCATGTTGTGGTTCAAGCTAAGCAGTATAGACTTCAGTGTTTATAGTTTTTCCATCAATGATTTCTCTGCTGGAAAATAACTTTTCAAACACACTGAAAATTGTACTATTTGTAGTGATTTTCCCTTTAAAGAAGAAAGATTTTGTGTCAGTTTCCTAAGAGAAATGAAACAAAAATAATGATTCAACACTTTTTTATTCAAGCTTTTCCAACTTGTTATTTCATGATTTTATTGTCTTTATTTATTTATTTCCCCAGATCTTTATCTTATTTATTTTAATTTCAAAAAGTGAATAATTGGAAGAATTGGAACACAGAGATTTAAGACAGCAAAAAAAAGGTAGGGGATTTTGGCTGGTTTGATCCAAATATTCCACCACATTCTTTAGAAAAGCAAACTTCTCTTAAGAAAATTTGACTTTTATTTTTAAAATTATTACTAGAAAATATTTCACATTCTTTCATTGATTCAGGGGAATCCCAAAGGAAAAGGGTCACATTATGTGAGGATATAATCCCTATCCTTACAGTAGAATTTATATGATAATTCTTTTGGATTATGAAAAAAAATGTCGTGTGAGTAGGTTACATGGGGGTTTTTTAAGTCTGGTACAAAGTAGCTGTGCTAATTCATCAAGAAACAGGCACAAACTTACTGCAAGGTGTGGAGGTTCTTGCAGAGCTGTAACTTACTGTTCCCTCTTCAGTGGACTGTGTCACACATAATATGATGACTGACTGTATCTGCTGCTTCACAGATCCTCTCCTCACTCTCTAACTGCACTGGACTCTCAGACCAAAGTCTGAAAATACAGATTAATATTCTTCATGGCTGAATGTTCTGAAAAGCATAACAGAATATTAAAAGCCACGACACTGAGCATACTAAACCAGAGTCTGACCTGCATCCACGTAGCATGAATGAGAGCAGAGCTAGCACACATCCTATGTTACATGGACTGCTTCCTTCTCCCAGACTCCAGTTCACCCCATAAGTGTCTGTGTCTGTATGTTGCTATAAAATAAGCAAGAATACCCACCCATGACATTATGTGTTGCACTGAGATCTAACACAGGCTAACAGGTATGGAGGGGGCTCCCCAAATGCTGACATTGTCACAGAAAGTATGAGAAATTTTGGGAAGAGGGCAGGAGGGTGTGTGTGGG
>JAOXNG010000001.1:126844884-126864142 GCA_028566535.1 Scolopax minor | reverse complement strand
GCTGATACCACACGCCAGAGGTGGTGGTGTCTGATCAGCGCCAAAGTACTGCACGCTGCAGTGCTGGGGAACAGTCACCCAGCTTAGCACATCCCTGCCACTGGCGGTGGCGCCATAAATAAAGAGGGAGGGTTTTGGTAGGGGTAGCAGAAATGTAGTAACCATCCTCCCTTCACTGCACTTTTCTATGTAAGAAAACTTTTTATGAGCTCTAGGTGTGCTCTACAAACTGCTGGGCATTACAGAAGATAATACTGATATTTGCACACAGAAAATGGAAATATCAAAGTCTCGTCGTGTGCTCAATTTAAATTAAGTTGCTCAAATCCATGTGTCTAGAAGGATAATGTATTATATGGCAGTTTAAACATAAAATCCAGTAAGATAGGGAAGAGGAAAGCAAAGAGCTATTGTAAATGTCATCTGGGAGACAGGTTTACAAACAACAGAAGATGCAACCAACCAACCAAACTTTTTTCAATAATGCCTATGACATTAGCAAAAGCAGCCCACAGACACAAGAAAGCAAAGCTAATCATGACCCAAGAACTGAAGCCATCAGACTTCTGGTGGTTGCCCCACAGGTTGCTCTGTTTAAGTTCTTCCACAGGGTTAATCCCAACTGCTATGGTGATGCCCATGAAAATCCACATGACTCAACAGTAACTCCAGAGGACTTGGCTCATATGTTCAAGACACCAGCATCCTCAGTTTTCTAAGGCATCTTTTTTTGCTTAGGGTCACTGACCCCTCAGCAGAGAGATAAGCAGAGCCCAGCAAAATACACAGGATTGTACAGAGAAACATCCACTTAAAAATAGCTTTTTTTTTTTTTTTTCATTCTCTGCTGTTGGTCTGAACTGAGGATCACCATTTGTGTTTCCCTCGTGTTAAGAAGTTAAAAGAATGCAATAAATTTTACAAAATGTCTTTATACATGAATCCAAGCAGAAAAAAAGAGGCCTTGGGCTCACATTACAAGTTGAGGAATGCAGTGTTCCAGGGAGAAAAATAAATCACGACGAGCCCAAGGACCCAGAGATTAACAACAAAAATAAAAATCTTGTAGTTTACTCTTTTTTCCTAGAGAGATCTACTGTCTAAGTAGATACAAAAAAAACATAGAACAAGGAGACTCTCTTATAAATCAAATGCAATTTATGACCAAATGTAAAGTAGATTAACTACTGACATTTTAAATTCTATAGTTAACCATGACAAGAGTGTGACCTAGGTAATGTTTTTGTCCAATAATTTACTATTTCTCTGTTAACAGCTGACCTTACACAACCATTCTGTTGTCCCAAAACAATCTTTCAGGCAACAAGATGTACCCAAGCCCAAGACTTGCTTTAATGCAGTATAATTTAATCTTTTTCAAACTAACAAAAAAATAAAACCACAATGAAGTTTCTTATCTACTAAACTATGGAGGAAAATGAAGTAATTTATGTAAGGCATTTACTAATGTCAAGAAAAAAAATATTACCAACTAAACTAGTATCTTTACTACTGTGACAAATACTGGCCTTTTCTCCAAGCAAATATGCCATACAGACATGAATGAAAATCACCTTATTTACCACCTGTTTTACAAAATTCCTCCCCATTTACCCTGGGAATCACCTCACTCCCTAAGCCCCCTTCCCAGTTAATCTTGACCTCTTATGCAAAATGTCTAAATGTCCACTTTGTACATTACTGTACCTACATAACCCATAAACTGTGTATAACCCTCGATCCTTACCTCTATCCTCTAATCCTTACTCCCTGCTCACTTCAGTTCCAGAAATTTTCAGTCTTTATCCCTCCTCCTGTCAATCAAAACTCTTCCAAACCCTTCCCTCCAGTCTCCCTTTCATAACAGCTTTCAGACTTGCTGGGGCCTGGGACATTGGATCAGGACCTGCTCCCAGGTTCTAGCAGTGGAAACCTGTCCTGGCACCGTCTCCCACCTCCAGCTGCGATGCCACCAGCAAGGGCTTCCAGCACCTCCCCTGAATGGCTTTCCTACAACAATTTTTGTGTTTTCACATCGGTGCAGAATTTCCCTCTTTGCTCCTAGGCTGTGCAGCATGGGAAAGCACACTGCCAGGCCAGCAATCCCGGCCATCACTGCTGCAGAGCTCAGCAAACCCACTAAATCACACCTCTTTGTTGTTTCCCTATGAGTTGACCACTGTCAATAAGCTTGTCTGATCAAGACTTCCCACCTAATGCCTATTCCACAACAGGGAATTCAAGGCAGTTTATTCCACACACCGACCTGTTTCCGTTCATAGACAAACTATCATCAATTACAAACAAGCTTCTAATTACAGGTTCAGCACTTACAACCCTCCAATTGGGCTTGCCTATACAGACAATAACAAAATTTAAATCAAATTAAACACATCAATTTTACCTAGATTATACTATAGTAAGCCTATAGGCAGACCCTGCTAATTCTTGCAAGAAAAAAAAAACTGTTTCTTTTATTTAACTTTCTTCATGCGCAACCTTGTATAACCTATCTACACAGCACCTGAAGACACGCAAAGCTCATTTTTTAAGAAGCCCACCTACAAATGCTGTGACCATGGCACTGCACGAAATGTGGAGCATTTCTGGCACGGCATCAGCACTTGCTTCACCATGGAAAAGTGCTCCTTTCTCTTTCTTGAACCAAGAAGCGGAAGGATTACAGCTGCCCAGGCTTTCCTAGAACGGTGGACGAAATGAAATAATCCAAGGGCAGGACACAGGAGGTGTACCACAAGATGGACCTTTGGTTCCCTGCCAGGCAGTAGATCAACAGCAGGGTCTCAACTGGAAGCCAGCAAGCCAGGGAAGAGGCCTCTAACCTGCAGGGCACTGTGAGATGAGGTGGAGAGCAGATCCCAACAGGTACCAGAGGAATGGAGGAAGGTGCGGACCAACAATCCTCATGGGTTCAATACTCCATCTGGCTTGGGACACCCCACCAAAGGCAGCCCTGCCACCCTCCCACCCCCACGAAAAAAAGTCACTGTTACTGCAAGCAGCCCCAAGTAATCAGACATAATGACAATGCTCCGTTTGCTTTCATTGCGTATCACCTTAACCAACTCCGTAGACAAAGGGGTGAAAAAACAATGGTTTCCTCTTCTCAGAGGCAAGACCAAAACACTAAAAATTCCACAAAAAACCCTCACCCCTTATCCCTCATTTTCTACACAATCTAAAATGTATCTATTGATGATGCCAGACACTGAAAGCATTAGCTTGACTGTCAACATCAGTTAGAGCTCAAGTGAGACTCTCAATTTCAAATTCATATTTATCCAATGATTCATATGAGATAAACAATGGCTATTTGCAACTGAGTGAACAAGACCAAATTTGAATAAAATGCCCTGCTATCAAGAATCGGAACAGCTCTGTTCAATAAGCAGCCTACAAATTATACCAATTTTCAAAAAAAAAAAAAAGAAAAAGAAGAAAAGAGAAAAAACCAGCCCCACAGGCAGCTGACTGGACTGCCTCTACGTCTAGAACAGGAGCAGCCTGTGTGCAGTGCCGCAGCAATGACACCAGAGGCTCAGTAATGACACCAGAGGCGACACCTAGATGGGAGCTGGAGCTTCGAGGGGCCACCCATGTGAAGCAAGCCCTGCCCCAGGTGAAGTTTGCTGGAGAAGGCGATATACTCCAGCAGGACCCTCTGGGATGCCAAACAAAACTTGCACAACACCAGGTTTTCAGCCTCCCTCCCTCTAGGCCCAGCTTCTCCCATGAACCCACCCAGCAACAGCCACTGAGGCTGGTGGGTGCAGGTGGCGCCCAAACCCTGCAGGGGCTGTTCCTGCACCCCCTGCCACCATCCCAGAGGAAGGCCCAGGGTAAACAGGGGGCTGCCTGGGGGGAAGTTGCCACCAGGCACAGCTGCTTGGTGGGAAGCTTTTGTCATGAAAATCAGCAGCAATTATCACCACCGTATTATTATTATTATTACTGAACCCAAGGAGGCTCTGCCACTGCACCAGCTATGTGGGCTGAAAGGTCCTTGCAGCGCCCCAGCTCCAGCTGGTCCCTGAAGAGGATAAAAATATTTAAGGACTCTATTGTTACATTTTTCTTCATTAGAACTTTTTTTAAATTGTCTTGGTACTAACTCCATCATGATTATTCCAGTAAATTTTTGATGTTATCTCACCAAATAAGAGTTGTCAAAGGTTATTCAATCCACCAGTCTATTCCCCGGCTTGTAAGTTCTTGTTCCCTACACTACAACCGTTTCCAGTGTTTTGCTGGTCACATCTGGCAAGGTTAAGCACTGGGGATTCCACTGATTGTCTTGGGAGAAACAAGTCTTCACATTAAGGAGCTTGTTTGTAGTATCTTCTCAATCTGCCAGAGAGGAGGATTTCTTTTGGATTTATCATTCAAATTCCTGTGCCACTGTAAAAAAATATCTGCTGGCATGTACCAGGGTCTTATATTTGTCAATTCTATTAACAAATCTGGCAGCTTTATGGAGGATGAATTGAGCTGCAGTCTTTTTCATGAAACAAAACACAAATCACACCACAGATCAAGTAGTATATTTTTTTTCATAAATGTTCAACTCACAAGCACAAATAAAAGGATAAAGGGAAGTTTTTATTTCATAATATATGGTGAAGCACATATATAGAGAGTTGGTGCTTATTCCAGTTCATTTCCATTAGGCAAGTAAAGGTCAGGGAAACCTCAAATATTACTAAGCAACTATCCAAGAATAAATCACTTGATTTCTGAGACTGAATTTTAAAAACTAATTTTGTGGGCTTAGAAGAGCTTTCCCATTGCAAAGTGGCTTCTTTTACAATTATGGGTGTTGATGTTTAAACCAAATTTTCTGTTCTTTGTAGAAGATCCTGCTCAGTCCTATAAATGTTTTTAAATACTGTCGCTGAAAATTTTTTTCATTCTATACCATTATTTAAATGAACTCTGACACTTTCAAGTACAAATCAATAAGAGACAGTTTCAAGTACAAATCAATGAGAAGAGATGGTGGAAAAAATTGCCTATCTAATATACTAAATTCAGCAAGATGCTCTCCTAAAATAAGCAAATCTATCTTCATTCCTTGTTCCACTTGATCAGGGATCATGTGGTTCGTGTAGTATATGGTTAGTCTGTCTCACTGACCATAAAGTTGTGTGTGAATTTATACTATATTTATATTATATATATATATATATTTTCAGTGATCACAGTTATGATCACTAAGGACATCTGCATACCAAGAGAGATTATATTGGAAATTCTCTGTAAGGGCAGTCTAATATATCAAGCAGAAGTATTAGTCAGAGAAGAAGCATAACCATGAGATAAAAAGCCCTGCCCCAATGAGAGGGCCTCACTAGCTTCAGTGCAGTAGCATTTTGGCACAATTGCTGCATTTCCACTCCCAAAGCTTATTTGCTTTTGGAGCACATGTGGTGTGTGGACTCCACATCCATGATGAGAGTAGCCCCAGGACTTTGTATGAGGCAGCCCCACAGAAAGATGTGTTTTCTCCCACATCTTAGGGCTCTTCGTGTAATTAAGGCACCAAACACAGCCCAGATAGAAAAAAAAATGGTGGAAAGGAGAGGAGACAAAAGAGACAGAACATTTTTCTACAGGTTTATGTGAAAAAATAGGCTGCAGAGAGATAAAGAAAGCCGTGTGAAGACTGCTCTGCCACATTTTCCTTCAGGCAGAGGAGAAGCAAGGGGGAATGTTTAAAAGCAAGAAATCTTTCCTTATGCAGAGCAATGATACATCTCCCTGTATTCAAACAAGACTTTAGATTTATCATGTGCTAAGAATAATAAATTATATTGCAAAGGGAGAAAAAAATGTTTCTTTCAATGTCCAAAGTAATTTCTATCTCCCCAAACACTGTGAGAAGTATCAGTTGCTATCAGAATGATTTTTCAGTATGATTTGTCTTGGACTGAACCTGCCTGTGATTTCATGCCAAACACAGCATACACTGCACACAGCTTCACATTAAGCACAGACCTTTTTAGGGCTTTTTTAATCACTTAATTAAAGTCGTCTGCAATTGTTTTGGGAAGTTAATAGCTACTGCACCTGAGCAAAATAGTACTGAATGCAACTATAATTATTATCATCCTTCATTTGTCACCAATTACATCAGCATCTGTGTCTTCACATAATCAGTGTTCCCACATGGACTTTCTTGGGAAGAATGCATCAAGGCCCTTTGTCTTGATATCCTCCTTTCCCTTTCCCCTGTTGGCTTCCCTGTTGGTTTGTCTGAGGGCTATCTCCAAGCTGTTCTTCTTCCAGGAGTGGATACACCATTTACTAAACTCCTTCCTCGGGAACACAGGGATGTTGGGACAAAGTGTGCTATAGGGAAGGAAAGAGTGAACTTGTCACCATGCCCATCTGATTATGCCAACAATGCAGTGCAGGGACCAATGAGAGAGGACTTCAGTAGTTTCCTTACCCCCATCCATCTCATGAAATAAGTATGTCATTCAGGGACAGCACAAAAATGTTATCAGGACATTATCTGTGGTCAGCACGATTTTGTCAGGAAGTGTAGTGGTAGGAAAACGGGCAATGGTTTTAAATTGGAAGAGAGGAGATTTAGATTAGATACCAGAAAGAAATTCTTTATGGTGAGGATGGTGAGGCACTGGAACAGGTTGCCCAGGGAAGCAGCGGATGCCCCATCCCTGGAAGTGTTCAAGGCCAGGCTGGATGGGGCTTTGAGCAACCTGGTCTGGTGGGAGGAGTCCCTGCCCATGGCAGAGGGCTTGGAACTAGATGGTCTTTAAGGTCCCTTCCAATCCAAACCATTCTATGATTCTACAAGATTTCTCCTGACATAATCAACATAATTTTTTATTCAGTGTAGGTAAGACTTGGATAAACCAGCACATAAAAAGCACAAGAGATGTCCTTGTTTGAGGTGTTTGCCACGGATTTTCTTCAGCTATTGCTGGCATGGCTAAATGCATAGGACTGCTGATCTGTTTCAGCCATAGCATTTGTGTTGAAGAAGATACCAATAAGATGCAATTCAATATGGCACTTTTGCATCTCTCCTGTTTTGGGAGCAGGTGGTTGACATTCTTCAGTCCTCATTTGCTTTTTTTTTCCCCTCTCAAGCAAAATCATTAGTGAAATCAGAAATCAGAGAAGAATACTCCAAAATTATTCTAAAAAATCACTAATTGTTTAATTTTGCAATGTGTGTCTACCCATGTTCTTAGTGATTTGGCAGCTGCCCTAAAATCCGTTCTTTGTCAAAGAATCCTTTTCTTCTTGATTACTGCAGAATTTATTATTGGAAAGAACATCCTTTCAGATATCTTCCAAAAGTAACCAAAAGTTAGGTGTCTTAGTTTAGGTAGTCAGTAGTTTAATGGTAAAAGAGGAAACCTACAGTTTGACATTCCCAATTAATTCTGTCATTCAGACCAGGATCTTGAACCTTGGTGTCCTCCATCCATGCCTGTTTAATCTAGCTAAATCCAGGAGTAGCCTTAAATTTTTGAATTTATATGACAAAGTATCCCATGTCCCCAGTGCCTTTAGGGGCAAGACACAATTTTGCTAGTGAGAAGTCCCATTCACTTCCTCAGGAGATAAAAATCAAAGACTTTCTTAGCTAGACCTATTTGTATATCAGCCATACAGCTTTACTGGAAAGAAAGCATAGGAAGAAACAGAACAGGATGAACCATAACCTGTAGATAACCTTGCATCACAAGAAAGTGTTCACTTCAGTGTACACTGCAGCTTTGTGCAAAAGAAATGGCTAAAAGAAGCCCTCAGTATATCACTTTATAAGAAAGGTGGGAAATTCTAATGTGGCATAGGACTTAACACATATTTGTTATTTGAAAATCCTAAGAAGTAGGATCTTTACTTTTGTCTGTCTCTTTCTGGTTGTCTGGGAGAAAATCTTCAAAAGATTTTTTTTTTACATAAAAACAGGAACACTCTTGATGTTAAAAATCAAAGAAATGCCCTAATCTTCCTGTTTTTAACATCATTCTGCTTCCCAAAAACAATCAATATCTGGGTGCCACCAACAAAAAGTGTCATTCTGTTATAACAACCAAATATTTTTATGGTCTTAACAATTTCTGTTTAAAAATCTTCAGAATACTGAGATGTTCCTTTCATTTCTTGTGCTGCCTTTTAATCCTTAAGAATCACAGATAGCTGATGTTGGAAGGGACTCCTGGTGGTCATCTTGTCCAACTCCCCTGCTCAAGCAGGGCCACCTAGAGCTGATTTCTGGAGATCATGTCTAGATGCCTTTTGAATAAGTTACAAAACAGAAAGACTTGAATAATTAACATATCATTGATTTTATTTTTAGACCAGAAAAAAATATTTATTTTTAATCTACTTCAACCTGTTATAAAATCTATTATGTTTTGCAAAACTTTAAAGCTTTTTGCATATTGAAAGCCCAACATGAACATAAATGTTATTCAAACTAATCTATGGGACTGTGGCAAAATTTCCATATTTAAGACTAAGACGGTAAACAAATTTTTGGACCACAAAAATGTATCATTTTATACCAAGCTTACAATTCAAAGCTAGCAGTGAACACTGGATACTTACAAGAGAGAAAATATCAAATCCAAGCAGAAAGCTAGTACTTGATACTTGGCATCCTGCTTTAGGAAAGGCAAAATGAAAACTTTGGTATGGCCCAGAAAAAAATGGAGCTGTATTGGAGCATGTATTGAAGGTGAGGGGCTGAAATGTAGAACTGTTATCAGCATTTGTGATAAGACTGTTGAAAATATTTCAGATATTCTTAACACTTGCAGACTATAAGCATTGTCTCATGCCAGTTAGATTCCATTAGGATGCAACAAAATTTACTATGTTAAGACAACTGAGGTGTTTTGGTTTTTTTTGTAAATTTATTTGGTCCTGGTAAATTTATTTTTAAACCTTCATAAGAGCAAGAAGCACCTTTGCATGACAGAATTATGGTGAGTATGGAACAGCTGTAGAATCATCATCAACTGTAGCCACTCCAAACCATTTGTGAGACCTCAGAGAAGCAATTCTACTTAACCATTGCGTTGTTTTTGTGCTAAGAAGAGCCTGTTGTTGGGCAGTGACAAGGGAAATGAATGTATATTTATGCAGAAAGCACTACATGTGTTAGAAAATGTGCACGGCAAAAAACGTTACCCTCTATACAAAGGGTGAAGGAAGAAGCGAAACGATGATGAACGCAAAATAGAAGTACTCGAGTGACTGGAACTGGAAAGTAATCTGAGTTGTCCTTGTTCTTCCCCTGGACCATACCTCTGCTGTTGACCTGGAGATGAGTGGTGGGACTAAAGACAATATTCTTCTTTGCTGAAACTTCTGCCAGTAAGTACACACAATCTGTACAAAGCTGAAATAAAGCTTTTAATTAAACTAGAGAGACCAGCTACAGGGCAGGTTGTTACACTTGCTGTTTTAGTTAGAAAAGATGTCAGAAATATGAGGTAAGAGAGAGTGCAAAACTAAAAAAGTGACAAAGTACACCCATTCCTCTAAGCGCTTTGAACTATGACCCACTTGATCCACCTGTGGGAAGATTAAGAGAAGCTGAATGCCTTCTGGCCTGATCGCCCACGGTGCTAAGTACCTGCCACTGCCATTGATTTTTTGCTCTTCTGTGCCCCTGGCTTTTTTGAGTATCAGGCTGCACTGGATGTACCAGAGCATCTCTGACTTCTCAGAAGTGCAGTCCCTTCTCAGCTAATCTCTAGGATGGCTGGAACTCAGCTTCCCCAGGGCAGGAAAGTGAGAACTCTCAGCAGATATTCAGTGTGGGTGTAAATGCTCATTCCCCTGCCCTGTGGGATCTCTACTAGGGGCAGCACTCCAAGGCATTTTGCAGTACCCTTGATATATCTTTATATAAATATTTGTAGCTATTAATGACAGCAAGCATCTCTTCTTCTTGGTATAAGTAGGCGTTAGGCAAATATTTCTAACATTTTGCAGCTCTCTACATTTTTTCATGATGTCCACAAATGTTATTATCTGGCATTGTAGAAAATTGTGCTAGACTGACAAACACCAGGGCTGAAATTAGGACTCCATGTGCCATTAAATTGATGGTACATGGAGCATATAATGTAAAACTGTTTGCTCAGATTACTTCTAGTTATCTGAGAGGAACTGTTTCAATAGTGACTCTTCAAATAATAAATAAAATATATTTTCTGTCTTTGTTTTCTTTTCAGTGAGGAAAAATTACCTGCTTATTAGTTTTTTGTTCATTTAGTATCATATAACATGGATCAATGTTTTGGAAATTAGTCTGTATTTCACATTACAAAAAAATTTGGCATGTGCAAAATACAAGCAGTCAATTCTATGAAGGTGACAAGATGCAAATTAACTTTGATCCTAGTCATCACTGGGTCACTCAAAAGCCAAATGCTGGTGTTTTTGCTTAGAGAGGTGATCTGTGTCCTTATTATTTCATCATTTTAAGCAGAGGCAGAGCAGTTTTCTATTGTACATTTAGCATATATATTAGATCCAACCTATGCATAAGTTTTGCATTAGTGTGCATTGATTGCATCAGGAAAAGAGCTAGTCATACAGTGAAATAATTCCAGTGAAAATGCAGTTATACAAGTGTACCCATGCTTCCTACTAACATAACTTGCCCGCTTCCTCATACAAACTTTCCCAATATAAGCAACTTCTTGCATTACTGAGAGAGATGAAGATGTGGATGTTTGTTGTAGTCAAGCTTTAGTATATGAAATTTTGAACAATCTATCACAAAGCAAGTTAGAGAACAAGTTTACAATAATTTACACAATAATTTAGAATAATTTGCACAATTATTCACCAGTAAATGCAAATTTATTTTAAGTTGCTTGCCTTTAAGTGAAAACAACATTTGTTACCCCAAAATTCATTGTGGGAGAAGACTCTGCCCAAGGCAGCTGCTACAAGGCTTGTCTGTAAATTCATACACCATAGCATGTTTTGCACATGCCCATGACTCTGCATTACAGTTTCTTTCTTATGCTAATTTAATAAAATTAAAAGGGAGAAGGGATTCATTAGCTAGCTGATATAAGTGGGCTTAGCGGTTTCTGAATTACCTGTTAGCATAGAAAGCCCATACATCATGATACACTGGAAAAATTATTGTGAGGTTTGCAATTTAGAGTCTGATTCCAAAATAAAATAAATTTCAAAAGCAGGGTTAATGGATATTCCGTTGTGCTAGAAAAGTAAACAAATGGGGAAATAGAATTGGCACACAGACTCACAGGAGACATTCTCTACTCTTGTTAATCTTTCTCTTGAAAAAAACTGAATGAAACACTTTTTTTTTCTGTTTTCTTTTTTTTTTTTTTTTTTACTAAGGAAGTCAGCACTTTATTTATATTCTCATAAACTTTCACAAGCTTTCCTGGTATGGCTTCTTATATGAAAGAATTTGTTACCCCACAACAGTCATAACAAGGAATTAATTAGCTTTATTTTTTTTTCCTCGTCCTGTGTTGAGCCAGTTGGGATAATAGGGGCTGTAATTCTGTCTTGAGAGATCTGCTGGCAGCAGAATATGCCTGGATGGCAGCACTGCCGAGCTGCTGTGAACCTCCACCAAGCCCAGGGCATAAACAGGATCCGGGCAATTCCTCTGCTGGGGCCCAGGGCTGCTCCCAGTGGTTCTCTTCAGGCCAGGATCCTTCCATCAGCTGCAGGGTGAAAGAATGTGTAACTGCAGCTTCTCTTTCTACTGCTAACTTCTCTAAGGAACAGTAGAGAAAGAGTATTTCCTGGAAACCGGGACAACCAATAATGTAAATGTCATAGCTTGGAAACTAGATTATTTACTAACTCAGAATTTGATATATGGTAGTAGTAATAAAAAAAAAGCTGTAATGTATAGAAAACAAACAAACAAATAAAAATAAGCAAAGTCTGAAACATGGATGTCTTGTATAAGACTTGCATTTCCCTACTTTCTCATTTTGTCTTGTCCTTGAGCCAGAGTGGACAGTTTCACAAATGTTTATTTCAGATCACAATGAGTAATGTAATAGAGAGTAATAAGATTATACCTATGTTATATATATAGACTTCTATCAGAAGTGCTCATTCGCTTCAATTGCGTGTGATTAGATTTCTAAGTTATATCTATGTTCTGATTTTTCTTTTTTCCTACAACTGTACTTGTCTATAGGGAAAACCCCCTCTATTCAGATATAGTTTTGAAGGTTTCAGCAAAACTTGGTGCTCTGATTGACCATCTCCAGGCATTTTCCATTTTCTTTTTTTTCTTTTCAAAGTCTTGACTATTTACAGGGCCTTCCCACCCTTTTGTGGAATAACACTGCTCAGACTGCAACTGACACTATAGAAAGCATTTTAAAAAAAGTCAGAATACAGTCTAAAACATGGATACATACTCTCTATATATTTATGTATATATACATTTACTGTGATAATGACTTCAGTAAGTCAAGATTTTTAAGATAATAACTGTTTCTGAAATACCACATGGGTAAATTTTTAGGAAAAAAAAACAAAACAGAGGAAAATAATAGATATTTTTTAGGTCTGTAATAGAAGTAGTAATTTCAAAGCAGTTCTAGAGTGGAAAGATCTGCTCTGAGTTTAATTTAATTATGTTACTCAATTAGACAATCTGAGAGAAAAATGTGAATGGCACCAGTCAGGAAAAAGGGGATGTCAGAAAAGGAAGAGATGATAAGGTCATTGGCTCCTGCACAACAAAAAGATAAATTAGCAATTATCACCTATGGTACACTGAGTTATTGGGAAACAGCTTGGGAAAAACTGCAGTGTTCCACAAAACCAATATCTCAATTGACTCTATGGCTTTTAGCATTTTTGGAGGTCATTGGACTTTGAAAGCTATATTTGAGAATTCCTGCTACAACAGTGACATCAACAGCACTGCACAGACAGACACAGATCTTAGACAAAGATCCAGTCAAGGAGGTTAATTTAGATTACTCGATCTTATATCTAGTGTCCTTTGAAAGCAAGGGGAAGACTTTTAGTCATGAAAACCAGAGTCCTTCATTATTATAATGATGATTATTATTGCTACTATTAGTCTTATTACTACTATTGCTATTGGTACTGCTATTGGTACTGCTATTATTATTACTATTATTATTGTGTACATTTTAGGCTAACAATGAGAGAAGAGGGGTCTTTCACTAAGATGGGGGCATATATTTAGTTTGAAGTCTTCACTTAGGTACTTAGGAAAATTTTATTTAGGAAAACAGTGAAGGTGATATAAATGATCTCAGTCTGAACTTATTAAACAAAATATGTCTTACAACTATGAATTCAAGCCCATGGCTGCAGTTGTTTAAAAGTGATCTCATTGTAGCTAAATAATACTGTTTAAAAAATTATAAAGGAAAATGGTTTGCAAGCTTTACATAGGTTACCACCCACAGTATCTCTAAAGTGCAGGCAAATTAACATTATTTTTTCAAACAGCAAACTGAAGCAGAAGGAGTCATTAAAACTCCTGATTCCACAGAGCTGCCATTTCCACACTTTCTTCTCTAGGGAGATCTGACCTGGAAAGGATTGTAACATTTTAGACTGCTTTCATACCTCTCCATAACCAGATACTATGAAAGGGACCCTCAGCACTGATCACAACCGTTCTTTTCATTACATAAGACTCTAGGTACCCAAACTTAACACAAAATCCCTTTTACAAATACATCTTAAAGAAAGGCAAATGCCATATTGAGTCATTCCCATACAACTGCTTTCCCCTCCTATCACGAGATAGCAGTTCATAAAGGAATAATGGCAGCTGGAAGACAACAAGAAGCACTTGAAACACAGGAAGACTGAGTCACTAGGGAGAGGTGAACTTTTAGCCAGAAGTTAAATTAAAATGTACTGAAAACAGTGGGAGTTATTTTAAAATGATTGCTTTCACTGCAAGACTGAACTTTCTCATGTTCAACCTTCTGAGATGTTGTTTTCCTTTCATCAATTCATTTGGTGCCCAGGAAATCGCACAGATAAACTCAAAATTAGTCAAGTTACAGTTTTGTTGGTTAACCAGGGAATAACAGAAAACCAAGGAATGTAGGTGTCTTAGCTGTTCTGAAGATAAGGACTTCAGAAATTAATTACCACAACATCTAGATGATCCTTGGCAAAATAAATCATCGAATAGACATCCCCTTTTCCAGATTTTGCTGATACTTCACATTTTGCTGGAGGTTAACTTACACATTTTTCACATAAATCCTCCTCTTTGTTTGTGACCGCTAGCAATTCTCTCATCTCCTGTAGTCATCAGTGTCACAAACTTGGTGCTTTTTTTTTTTTAAACTTTTCTCTTCATTTGTTTTCCCCTCAGTATTGCTATTAAATCCTGCTGCTATCTCTTATATATCTGAGAAATTCAGTCATTCCTCTCTGTCCCTACCAGCAAAACATGTGTTCCCACATTTTGCTTCTTTGCTGCAGCAGAAACACTTCACTTAATAGTGTTGTCACTAAACCCAGCTCATAGTCATTCCTCTCAGCAACAGGATTTGATCCAAACTTCTCTTTGTCTTCTTTGTCTCCTTTTGCAACTCAGACCCTGCTGCATTTCATGCTTCTGCCTTTTCACCTGATGTCCATTCCTCTCCTCCCCTCCCAACACAACCCTGCAGGGCTTCTCAGATTATTATGTTTTCCCCGGTGTGGTCAGTTAGCTATATCCCACATTACTTTTGGGGTCTGTCACCCTTTATGAAGGAAGTAGTTATGAAAGAAGAAACTGTGATTATGGAGAGCCAAAGTCAATGGGAAGGGGAGGACAAAGTCCTATAAGAACATAGACATATAAATACATAAAATATAAAAATATACATAAATTTACATATACAAATACTTCCATAAGTTCATGGGAGGGTTGTGCTGGGGTGCTTTTTGAACTCCACCACGAATTGGATGTATATCCCTTTAATTCTTCCCTCTCCTGTCCTTGCACTCTCTCTTCTGTTTGGATCTCTGAGTCTTGGAGTGCCCCTACAATGACAACAATAAAACACCTTTTCCTCATCATGTTCACATGCTGCACTGTTGCATAGGAGGGTAATCATAAAAATAATCTTTTCAGGAGCATAAAAATGCCACATGCTCTGTTGATCAACGTACTAAGTGTGTTCCATAGAGTGATACCCATTTTCAGTTGATCTTGTCAGGAAGAGGGGGAGGAAAAAAGAGACAAAAAGGCAGAAATTTTACAAGAGGTAGAACTGTAAGCTGTGATTCTTTGACTTCAGCACTTCTTAAGAGAGCTTTTTCTATGACAGGAAGAGAAACCACTGTAAGTTGTTAAAACTGTGATGAATCCTGTTTCCCAATTTTTGCTTTACAGTTCCCAATAATAATACATATCAGATTTAGAGCACCTTTCTTCTTCAAAATGTTGAATTAATTCTTATCATTTTCTCTAGGAGAATTTTCTTCTTGCCTTTCCTTTATCTTCAAGACAACTTTCTATTTCTCTTCTTTTCATTAAAAGTCTTATCTCATTCCCATCAAAGTAAATAGAAAAATAGTGATTGTGTCACAAATGAAGAAACAGGCACTTGGATTTCTGCTTCTCCTCTGGGATTTTTTTCACTTAATTCTTTCATTTTTCTTTTCTGTTCCTGTCACCTCTGTTCCCTTTTCATATTTTTAACTCTTTTTCTCAGCTTGTTTCAGTGCATCGTTTGTTCTGCTTGCTATTCTGTTCACGCTTTTTCCTTTTCTTTTCTTTAGGTATTTTAGTAGTGTTACTTGTCTGAATCTGTTCTGTCCCACTCCTCCTTTTACTAATTCTCCCTCCCTCTATATTTCTCCAATTACAAACAGATATGGATTCTTGGCCACATGTTGGAAAAGCCTAATTTTATGGAGTTTTTTTGGTGAATAGAATCAGACACAGAAGGAGTTTCCAGACATATGAATAAATATGGTTTAACCCCGAATTATGCTTATGAGTTATTTTAAAATATTTTTTCTGAAAATACAGACCTCTGCAAAACTCAGTGATGTCAGGAATGAGCATCATGGTAAAAAAAAAAAAAGTCTAACAAACATCTCTGAAAAATCCTGGGGAGAAAATAAGTACAATCCCAGTGTTTTTGAGAGATACTGTGTTGTGTGTGGTTGGATCCTTTTTCTTTACAAAGCCTATTCTTACATTTTTGCTGTGGTGACATTATTGCTCTGTGTTGGCAGTGTAAATTAAAACTGAATATCACATTTCCCATATAAAAAAATAAGGTAAAATCACTTGCAGCAATTCCCGAATAAAATGCCATCACCTTTTGTGCTGAGATATGCACACCCAAAGGAGTTTTTCCAGTTATGCCTCCCATATTTTGAGGGCATCTACAGTCAGAAGCTGATTTTAAACAACTGGAAAACATGCTCAACTGCTCTACCAGAGGGCAGGATCAAGCCCTTGATATTTATCTCACATTTTCCATATTGCTGTTGTGAATGTCACAGGTAGTTAAATAGGATAACTGTGTGCCATGGTCTCAAAACACACTACAAATCCGTAGTGTTTCCCCAGGATATACACATTTTAAAGAAGAGCTCTTTTAGAAGTTGACATACCAAAGCATCTTTCCTTTTTTTTTTTTTTTTTTTTTTACTTTTTTCCTGTATATAAAAGTATCTGTGCTTTTTCTTTTTTCTAGAATAGTTATCCTTCTTTCTCAGGTAAAGAATTATGCAAGACAGGTAAGAAGTGAGCAAGGTGCCCTCTTACAGATTTCTTTGACCTTGAGGTCTGTGATACTGTTTGACAGGAGGAAGAACAAGCCACGAATTTGGATAAGAGCCACTGAAGCATAGCAAACTTCTTCCCAAAAGGCATGTGAAGACAGTTTCAATCAGGCTTCAGATGAAGAAGATGCAAGTTAGCACCAATTCAGATGTGCATGTATGGGACTGTTCAGTGGGCTCTGGAAATGGGGCTCTCTCACTGCCCACACTTTGGGCTGCAGTAAAGCTGGGTCCTCACTGTTGGCACAGAACTGTGTAAATACTATGTCTATGTTTATCAAATGCTATTGCTACAGTAACTGGGGGCAAAGACTCATAATGTTCTGCATAAGAAGGGATGGTGGTTTTGCTTGTGCTAAAATGAAAGGGGGAAATTGAGGAGTGATAGGCCAATCTGGTAATTAGATGTGAAACCACCTGAAACTCCCAGTTGTGGCCAGACACCTGTTAAAACACTAGTTCCCAGTGACAGAACAAACTGGAAGAGTCCTATTTGTCTCATAGATACAAGACTGAAGAAAAAGAAGGGAGCAAAAAGTCATATTCATAAGTAGCTCCACAGATCATGTTTTCATGTTTGAAGAGTTTCTTCTCTCTTGAGAGTCATTAAATATGTGTAACCAGTTGAGGTAAAAGCTAAATTAAATTGTCTGTGTAAGGAATGAATAAAAATTCCAGACTTATCCAGGCAGCATCAGAAAAATTTATCTGAGTAAACAAAGATACAAATTTTAAGATATAACAGTTTTCAAATACAATATTCAAAATACAGTGAGCTAACATTTTACTAAATTTGTGTAAATTAAGTAGATGATATTTTAATTCTGAAATATAATACCGTGACGTTTTTCACTGCTGTACTTTGAATGCACAACTGAAGTTGATTTTAAAATATTCTACTGCACATACAACTTAAAAAACAGCTTAATGTGCAGTGTGAAATTTTTATGGTTTTTAGGTTGAATTTAGGTTAAATTAAGGTGAATTTGCCTCTCTTGGGTCTTCCTACAGTCTGGTAAATTGTCTAATGGGACTAGAGAATATGGAAAGAGAATCATCAAAATAGAGCTGAAGCTAAGAGGTAAGTGGTGCTTTGCCTATCTTAATTCTTTAGATACGCAACGTGTACAGAATAGGGAAGGACTCACAAGTCCTGGCTGTGGACTGTGAGATTTCATTTATTCATGTACGGGTAACGTCAAGCTCACCATTTCTCAGAAACTGACTATTCAGTATCCAGCTCCTTCTAGTCAGTGCAGAGCAGAAGTGAAGTGTTAGTCTGTGGCGAACTTGGAGATCCACACGAAGTGTTAGGCTGTTGCATGCTTTCAGATCTGTGTTGCTTAACATAAACTGCACACCAAGTCCCTGGACTACTGATATGGATATGATACTCTCATAAGAAACCACTTGGCTCACATGTAGCTTACTCTCTCAATAACTAACCAGAAATTGTCCCTCTGCAAGATGGAACTCTTCACAGGGACAAGGTCAAAGATGTTTAAAAGCAGGACATGGCCCTCACAAGTCAATCTCTGAGGTATGAATATTCTCATCATTTATTTATTTTAAAGTGCACACCAAAAACTAGTGGAAATCTCTATGTTTCCTTCCAGGAAGGTGTCAGTTTCATAATATACCTAGTAATTTACCTGGGAAACTACAGGCTGGTCAGCCTCACCTCCATCCCTGGAAAGATGATGGATTGGCTTGTTTTGGGCATCATCTCAAAGCATATGGAGGAAAAGAAAGCTATCAAAAGTAGTCAACACAGATTCACCAAGGAGAAATCATGTCTGACTAACCTGATAACCTTCTAAGATGGCATGACTGGCTGGATAGATAGGGGGAGGACAGTAAATGTTGTCTACTTTGTCTTCAGCAAGACTTTTCAGACAGTCTCCCACAGTGTCCTCATAAGTAAGTTTAGGAAGTGTGGGTTAGATGAATGGAGGCGTGGGCTGGATGACGACCGGGGCAGCTGGCGCGCTGCAGATGACGACAGAGGTCCCAGGAGGGGGATGGATGACGACAGGATGTCAAGGCGTGATGATGACAGGGGACCGTGGCGTAGCACAGATGATGACAGGCTCTCCAGAAGAGATGATGACAGGGGTCCGTGGCGTAGCAGTGAAGATTCAAGGCCAGGTCCTTGGAGACCGTTTGGTAAACCAGGTAAAATCTAGTAGCATGATATTCTAACTTCCAAAATGTGCATTCACCTGGTACATGATGGATGTGACGTAGTTAGTGCTGGAGATGGGAGAATCAACTCTGAAAATGTTTGGATTAATTTGGCTAATGTGGACACTCCTTTGCTTAAAATTAAACCTTTTAATTGTGTTGAACTAAAAGAAAAAATAAAAATGCAGCAGCATCTGTTGGTTGCCTGGAAGATGCCTAAAGGTTCCAGAGTGATGCTGGTGATTTACTAATGTAC
>JAOXNG010000001.1:126815888-126835035 GCA_028566535.1 Scolopax minor | reverse complement strand
ATCAAGTTATACAGTATTATATATTTTTCTGTTCTGGAATGCTGATTTGAACCCAGATCATCCACATCCAGGGATTATTTTGTGTATATCAAGCTATGGAGTGAGTAGCTGAAGGCTCCTCACAAACCCAAGAAATAATTATTTAGGCAGCATGGAAAAGTGCCAAAGGGACTTTACAGCCTTCCTGCAGAGATGAACCTTTCATCTGTCCTTCAGTGACAGGGGATCTGGATGAGCACAAAATCCCAGATACCTCTCTCCAACTCCAGAAACAAGACTGGAGCAATGTCTCAGCAAGAGGTAATATTGTCCGATAACACCAAAGAATACTCCATTGACCAGGAGAAGGTTGGAGATTTCATCTCAACTCAAGATGGTGGCTTCCAACTAGGAAGGTGCCCTCATTTTCATCTTACCCTTTGTCTTTCTGTAGAATCAGACACCGTCTGCCTCCACACAGCCACAAACACATGATGTCCTGAAGCAGACCCTAAAGGGGATATCAATTAATATTTTTTCTCTGAAATCTGGACAAACCTTTCTCATTTCCAAAACTGAAGTAAGGAAGAGAAGGGATTCCTGGCCTATACCTGATAATAAGCCGAGAAGCATATCTGCAATTCAAATGTTAGAGTAAGATGGCCAGCTGTCCTGTTTGCTGTGATGATATCTTTTTTTTTTGCAGTCAGGTGTCCTGTTGTTTTGATGAGTGAAATACAGGATGCCATTTGCTTTGCATTGTGGCTTTAAGCTAAACATTTTAAATTGTCCATTTCATAATGCAGATGTGAGGTGTTCCTGATTACCATGAAGAAGATTGCTAAATGATCTTATTTTAATGTTGGAAAAAAATGAGCTGGCAATTATCTTGATTATCTTGGCATGATACCAAAATCTACAGATTTAAAAAGCAGGATGATTGGGTTTTATGCTTGTATTCAGACTGGGAGTGCTGCAATGAAGGTTTTTCTTTGTTTCATTTGCTCTTTCTTCTGCGGCTCTTTGTAAGTGGTTTTGAGGCACTGGGTCTGACTTGGACTCCTGGTTGTATGTTTGCTGTTTTATTATCACTTTTTCAGCAGAACACAGATAAACCCTGATGTCATAATTTACTGAAATCTTAGTTGCTGAACTTTTTTTTGGTAGTTTTAGACTTAAATTAAATAAGAATATTTTTATTTTTAATAGAGAAATCACTTCGATATAATGGAACATAAACTCAGCAGTTATCATACAATTAATTCTACTCCAAAAAATGTGACTGGGATGGGCAGAGTCTGGATTGTTTACTCTTGGTTACCTTAAAGAAGAAAAAGAAAATGAGCAGGTGGTATACCGTGGAGGTTAGATGAACTTGTTTGGAAGAGAAACTATTTTAGATGCTGCAGAGTGTGGCAGGAGAATAAAATTCACAGCAAGAAGAAAACAAGCCAGGTCTCAAGGTCAAATTTCTCTAGGCATGAGAGGAACTTGTGTATGTAGAGCCTCTTGAAACCCAGCAAGACAATGACCTGACTGAAAATAAGACTAGAAGCAAGGACACAATGGACAGAGATATAATCGTGTTTAAGATATTTCTCACTACTATTTCTTACCAGTTAGTTTTAGTTTTCTCTGTTCAGAAAGCTAATCATTCTAGTTTAAGCATAAAGGAAAACACTATATTTTACTAGAATATTAAATAGCTGTCTGTATGGGAAAGATCTGCATGGACTCACCT
This sequence comes from Scolopax minor, assembly GCA_028566535.1. NCBI lineage: Eukaryota > Metazoa > Chordata > Aves > Charadriiformes > Scolopacidae > Scolopax > Scolopax minor. The sequence goes on along the minus strand of JAOXNG010000001.1, from coordinate 126,833,315 downwards.
CAAAATTCTGGCATACTTTAGGCCCTAACACACAATAAAGAAAAGATTTTGCCTGCATGAGAACAATGATGAAAGACCTCAGTCTAAAACTGAAACTGTAGGTATAAGCATACTACTTCTGTATACTATGTGACAAGTTTGGGATGATTTGGGTTATGAAATACAATCCCCTCCTAGATGTTTCTTCAACTCATGTTTAGATATGTACGCATTAGCTTACTTACCAAGGTACTGTACTCCTGAGAAAGAAGTATGTTTGTTTGAGTTTTTTTTTACTTTTTAGATTTAAACTGTGAAAATACATAAGATATGCTACAGAAATCTGGAAAGCTATTTGACAGATTTTATTGCTGACTTGTAGGATGACAATCTCAATCCTGTTTTCCACAGGTCGGGAAGAAAGACCACAACAGGCATATTGGCAAAACTAAACAAGAACCTGAAAATTAGTATCATGGTATGGAAAACTTTTATGAGAACTGCCAGAAGAACTAGGGTAACTTCTTCTTTCTGTCAAACAGCAATGGTCAGTCCATTGCAGGTGGAATCTGCTCCTCCTGGCTAGGGATGCTGTAGCTAGGTCTTCTGCACACCCAGCAGACCACCTGCAGTCTGTATTGCTGTGCATCCAGCAGCATTTGAACCAGCAGCATGGAGTTATGTGGCTTGTCTCACAAAGACTCTCAGCTCAGAAGTGGTTGTCAGGTTCACCCTTCTGAGGAAAAATTTATTATAATGGATGTGCTGGTTTGCCTGCTCTGCCTGCTGACAGACCATAAATGAATATGCTGGCTCATAATTTTGTCATTTACATCCTTCCTGCGATCTAGCCACCAACATCATGCAAAACCTGTGACCAGCATGGATGTATTACTTGGGAGATCATATAATTAGTTTTGCTGTCAAAGAGAAACAGCCTTTGACAATTATAACCCATGTCTCAATCCATTTCTTGGCATGGTGCCATGCCAGTTACCACCTCCAAGAAACCCACAGGTGGGGTAAAAATTGTTTTGAGAGTTGTAGTGTGTAACAAAATATAATAAGGAAGCTTATTATATAAGGTATTCTCACTGTAGACATAAGTTTATATGATGTCTGTCCTGAGGCATGCATTGATTGGGGTGTTTGGATTAGATGACCTACAGAGGTCTTTTCTAACTTGATTGCACTTTGTGATTTTGTGAACCGGTGTCACTGGCATTCAGCTGGGGCTGAGCTGTACCACACTGTCCTGGCATCATTTATCTGTGATGAGATCCCTGCCATTCACTAGCCAACTCTTCAGATCCCTGCCATTCATGAGCCAAACCCATTCACAGATGGGTTTACTTATTTTTCAGTTTGACATTGGGTCAAAGAAAAGTTGCCTGACAAGATCAGAAAACCTGTGTGGCAGCTGCCACTGGTATCAAAGCTTGTTCATTCTGTTTTATTAATAGTCCCTCTTGTGCAGTTGTAACTGGTCTTCCTGGGCAGCAGAAGCCTGCAAGGCTGTCAAATATAAACCAGAGGAATTTCTTTTGAGCTCTGTGCTTCAGCTATATTTTGTTCTTTCTCACATTTAAAAACGAATAGGAATATGGGTAATAACAGGCCTTTGTTTTGATTCTGCATGTGTCCCACAGTTTCCTTGGCCTGGAGGACCAGTATGCAGTACAGTTGTTCATTTCATAATAAAGAGTCCTGGCTGGATTCATATCTTTAGGACATCATGAGACCCACACAAGGCATTATTTTGTCCATCAATGACTGTTTGCATCTGGAATGCTTTGGTAAAAATATCCACCATTATCTGGAGCTTTCACTGCTAAATGAAATTTCATATGCTAGAAATTTGCATATTTGGACTATATAAACCTGCTCAAAATAATTTCCCTAGAGACAATCCTAACTCACAAGGTAAACATTTCCAAAGAAGACAGAGGCTGGATATTCCTACATGTGTTTGTCAAGCCTGCTAGCTGATGCACCTTCCTGCTGTAGCCACTCAGTCAGACATGCTGCTCCATTCCTGCCTCAGCAGCTGGCAGGTTGAGTGCTGACAAAACTTTACATGCAATAAGCCATTCTAAGTAATAGTACAGTATCTGTCACTGGATACAGTCCCCATCCCCAGATAGAAGCATCTGCAGAAATTATAATAGCCTATTAAGTCTGTAATCCAGGATACAATACCAGTTTACAACTCCAGCCAAAGCTGGGATAAGCCTTTCATCTGTTGCAAGATAGACCAACCAAGACATTGCCTACAAGATGTGGTCTGCTAGGATGTAACCTCCTCAAGCCTACCTTTTGTTGTGTCAAACCTTGAATGCAAACAGGTCAGTTGTGGGATGGGTTTCTAAACTCGGTTTCTAACCACTGAAAGCATTGCTGAGAGGCTGCTAGTTGCAGCCAAGCAGCACACAGAGATGGGCCAGGTCTGAGACAGTCTTCTGAGTTGCTTCCATCGGATCCAAGGGAGTGTGATGATATGTACTCCTGCCACAAACCTCACAGCTCCATTAGCTGCTATAAAACAGTTCACCAACCTCACAGCTTGAAAAATATAGAGAGGGATGGTCATGTTTGCCACTAAGAGTCCATAAGTATGTTGATGTAAATGATATTTTTCCCCTTCACATGTTAGGTGTGCAAGATTTTTGAGTTGTTCAACAATCCTGCTGTGGCTGTACATTATCTTCTGAAGTGGATTGAAGAGGTTTTTCACAATAATCACCAAGGTCAACGATAATAATACTTTGGCTTGCGAAGTGTGAGAAGAGTTTGATTTTTCTAATTACAGGATTTAAAAATAGAGATAATGAAAAATTTTAGACAACAATGATCAACTTTTTGCAAATGGAGCTAGAATTTCTGCAACAACATTCAAAGAAAAGCAATTTCTCTTTCGTGAGTACTTCAGAATTAATTAAAAAATTAACTTCCTGGCAAAAAATTAAAGATGTTATGAATTCTGTTAATTAAGTTAGCAATAATGTACTTAAACATATAGAAGAAGCTAATCTTTTTTTATTAGTTCCCTAATGTTTAACATTAAAAAAGGAGTGCCAGGTGAAGGATGGAAATAAATATAAAGATAATATCGATGCAGATAAAAGATGAAGAGATGTATTCAAATGTTTGGATACACAGCATGTATCTTGTAAAAACATAAAAGCACAAGCTGACAGGACTAAGAACTACTGCATAATCAAAAAAGGTTGTTTTCACCTATAAATAGTTTATAAAGAGATGAAAAGATCTATTTTATGATTGGAATTAATAATATCATTATCATAAACCAATATTTTTTGTGGTTTTTTCCTAATGAATATTTTATTCTGCTTTTTCAAAATCATAGAAGATTTTAAGAAGAACTACACTGTTGAAAGGAACTCAAGAACTGAGAAAGTTTAGGCTCTCAGTTCTGTAGCTGCAGAATATTTAGGTAATTATACCATTCAGTAAGCAATTTGTTAATGTTACCTACGAAATTTAAGGAAAGAGCCTTCTAAGATATACCACCTGGCACCTCTACTCATATTGATTTCAACAATTACAGCTTTATGTATAGATATCTAGAGTCTAACTAAGCAAAGGTAATTAGTTTACTTAGTTTAAAATATTTTAAATATTAACTATATTTATTCACTATACTTCATCAAGTTTGGCCAGGGAGAAAATGAAGATATAGGAAGTTCTAATATGCACCAGCTGGAAACTGTAACTGTGTTCTGCAGAAGATAATATTATCTACTGTGGAATAATTAGAATTTTTAGGCATGTAATTTTTTTTGGCTCATAAAGAATTTGTAACAATCAAAAGGCAGGCACACTTCATTTTTTAATCAGCTTGTTTCCTTGTGCTTTTTTTTCTGACTGAGGAATATTTTTCCCTCCAAGTTGTTCCCTGCAAGTCCTGCATCTTCATCATCTCTAGTCATGAAAACTTCTTTTGTTTAAATGTTTTGCTGTATGTGTTTAGAATGGTTATTATTTGGCTCATTAATTTCTCTTTAAAAAGAAAACCATGAATATGAGACCTCCATAAAGTATCTTCATATGAAACTATACAACCTGCTGTAAGGTAACAAGATGCATACATAATACATAGACACACACACACCAGCAAGATACATCTTTTACTATAGTTACATTGACATTAATTTTATATATGCTAAAAAATACCTGCATTAACAAGTAAGGTTCAGCCAATCTATGAAAGCAAAGTAACTGTCACTTTCATAAATGTGAGACACCCCAAATTGTTGGGAACCTAACAGCTATTTTCCAGAAATAAAATTACCTGGGAAATATTGAAGCAATTAGAAGCAACATATGGAATATAAACATTTTGGGGGGCAGTTTCTTTTCAAGTGGGGAATTCAACATTAGCTGTTTAGCAGATCCTTCACAAATTGAGGAAATGCAGAACTTGGGTTGTATCTTTAGGACTGACACTGCAGAGATCTAAACAGAAGGCAGTTCTTAGGGGTTGCCAGAGGCAAGTGGTGCTCAGATCATTTTCTATGGAGAACCCTGTATGCAAGGACCCCATAAAATTTCTAGAGCTTCCATGCAAAGTCCACTCATTCTGGTATTAATCCCTACTTATGTCTGAGGTGCACCAGACCAGAGAGCAACCAAAAATGAGCTGCACTCGTAGAGTGCAATCCATGTGATCTGCAGCAAGTCCATCCCTGTCCTGGGAACTACTCACAGGGCACAACATAGGGAAGACCCAGAATAATTGCTTTAGTAATGGCAGAGGGACTTAGTTCCTAAATCTTATCTTTCCAAAAGTCCTTTATCCTTTCTCCTTATTACTATCTGTCTGGGTATGTCATGTGGTCAGAAGCAATCACAAGACCCACAGGAAAAATAAAAGACAGAGAATGAGGTGTCACTGCCAGCAGAGCAGTTTGTCACACCTGCAGATGGCTTTTGAGGAGCTCTTGGGAAAGATATGCAGGGAAAGAAGGTTATCAGCTGGATGAACAAAGCAGCAAAATCTGCTCTAAAATGCCATTCCTTTGCCATAAATATCCACCAGCACCCATGCCCTCAATGCTTTTCTCTTATTTCTGTGTGGTATTTGGGATCGCTAGCCTGCTTAGATCATCCTGCCACCATAAGAAGCATTTTTGAAAGCAAGGTTAAGACAAAGCAAATCTATATGACTGTCTCACAGAGTATTCTTCTGATCCACTGTGAACAGAGCCTCATGGTTCATGAGCAGCGCAGCACTACCAGCATCCATTCTGGATTCCCACCTGACTCTCCTGTCAGGGTGCATCATGGCCAAGGCAGGTAGCAGAGAGGGCCATGGGACAGACCAGAGCAGGGACCTTCCCCATCAGCCTTGTCTCGCTGTGAAAAGCAGAGCTGGACCAGGGACGTGAAAGGGCACACCAAGAACTCTCACATCTGAGTGCATATAGGAATGAGTTTGGCCCAGGATTTCCCAAAATCACTTCAGGAATCAGTGTGAATCACTGTATACTGGTCAGAAAGTAGAAATGAATGGGGAAGGAAAAGAAGCAGCAAGAAAGCCACTTTTAGTATCTCTGAGTATCCTGCTCACTGCCCTCTCCCCACATTAATGGCCTTGCAGAAGAAAGAAGAGTCTGTCAGAGGACGGTGGGGAGGAGGCTCTCACGCTAAGCTGTACGCTGGAACAGCAGAACCAAGTGAGCTCTGACAGAGCAGGATTGCCCCAAAGCATTTCTAGGTGCTGCGATGATAGACATCTGAGAGAGGCTTGAATGTGGTGATTTATAAATGGAAAAGAGAAAGCCTGTGATAAAGAGCCTCTTGCAAGGTGGAGAAACATGTGAAGAGGCTGCTGTCAATATTATGGCAGAGGAGTCATTCACCTAGCAATCATTCAAGAATACTGTAGCTGCTGTTGTCTCCTAAGAAAGTTTCCTGTATTTCCTTTTAGAAGCAAGTGCTTATGAATATAACTGTGTTGCCTATTAAAAGGCACCCAATGAGTATAATTTAGTGAATTCAGAAATATTATGGGGAAGTACCAAGCAAGTTATGTAGTAAAGTTTATTATTTTAGGTATCTCAGCTATTTAAGCCAAACTCATCCTTGTCTCTACTTTATTTAGTAAAAGGCTCTGGTTTTGCTGAAAATTCTCCACAACATCCAGATGATGCCACAATCCAGTGAGGTGTACCACCACTATATGTGGAACGTAGAGGACTATAGATAACTGGAATTTCTCCATACAGAGATCAGAGAGTACGTTCAGAGCTAAGACACTAGCACATGGTTTCATTATAGCAGAAAGTTCAATAAAAGCTACTGGTCAAGTCATGGCACTGGGTCTCATCCCTCCTGCCTAAAATATGGAAAGCATGCAGTAGTTACGGCCACTGAATTAAGAGATTTAGTTTTGGCACAGAATAACCTTGTTAAGTGTATTTCACCCATGTTTCTGAAATTGTTTGTTTTCAAGTGCTATGAAATTTGAAGCCACACATAAAAATAAAATTCTAGTGAAAACATGTCCATTAACAAAGATTGAAATGACATCTCTTAAGCTTTTGCATTAATTTCAGCAGTCCTGTTTATCACATACTGTCCTACTTTCATCTGGGATAGAGTTAATATTTTTTTCTAACAGTTGCTGTGTTTCAGACTTTATATGAAAAAACTGTCAGTAATGCATATCATTTCAGTTGTTGCCAGGTGATATTTGTATTTTTCAAGGACATTTATCAGCTTCCCATAGAAGCTGATAAGGAGCATAGATAGAAGGATGGAATGGACAATGGAATATTTCGTACCACAGATGTCATGCTCAGTATACAAATGGAGATATCTGGGGGGAGGGGGGTACTCACAATCTCTGCTCAGGACCGTGACAATTCACCAGTTTACTGGGTGGTGAGAGTGAATTGTGCCTTATATATTCTTTTACCATTATTATTAGTAGTACTATTACTATTATTACTATTATTGTTATTTTTCCTTTTTCTGTTATTGTTCTAATAAACTGCCTTTATCTCAGCACATGAGGGTTTTTATTTCCCTCCCCATTTTCCCTCTTCCTCCTGTGTCTCCTTGCTGCTCTGGGGAAAGGGGGAGAACTGTGCGAGCAGCTGTGTGCTCCTACCTTCCATGACACACACATATACTTAGACAACGTATTTGGCAACAATGGATAGTTAAGAGATAAAAAAACAGGACTCATCTTTATAAGGTAGCAATCCACTTGCAGATCCCCAATGTATCATCCACAATGGAAGGGGCAATTATTATCAATACAATTTAGATGAATGTGAAATTAACATAATTTCACCTTTTCTTACTTCTTCCATTGTGCTTGGCACTTCCTCATGCGGAGTTCAGACACAGAGCTGAGCAGCTGAGAAAATACCCGAGGGTCAAGGAGTACTAACTGTGTCAGCTTGAGAACAGAAGGGGTGATATTGCTAATGTTTAATGTTTTGTAAATTGGAGATGCAAAAAAAGCTCCACATGTCTAGGCACTGAACAGCAAAGAGGGAGATAAAAGAACTGATTAAATTTTAGCAGGATAGCAATAAGCTTAAAAATGAAGGAAACTTAGGAAATGACTTTGAGGATCTGAGCACAGCTTGTGACCAGAATGAGATGCCTCAAAGAAAGACTGTGAAGCAAGACACACTGTATCTATAAACTTGTGCAGAAGGACTGGGAATACTTTCTCTGCTTCTATGGAAAATCCTTTTCTATTGTCATGAAGCAGTGCATAAACTAGATTAAGTAATAGCAACCCAAGAGATGTAATTAGCATCTGTTGATGGTGCTCCCTGAAGAAAGTAACCATTTAAGGGTTTAACCAATGAGTAGCAGCTTTTAAGGTGCTTCAGAAGATCTGTTGGAACAAGGGAAGTGCTGGATAAGCAACATCTGTGATTGACTGGCATAGCTCCTTGCTCTGCTTCCCACATATCCAGCTGACACTCCCAGGAGTGTACTTCCATCCAGACCTGAGCCTCTCAAGTAGAAGAAGGTGTTGTGTAATAATGTGGCTCTCAGGACTTCCTGGCAGCATGGATTCACAATATATGCTATTTTATTAATCACCCAAGAGTATTTATGATTGTAAAATTATCCATAATCATTAGAATTAAAAATCAGGCTCAGTGGCAGTTATTCCAAGGCAATTACAGAAAATCTGCATCTTTATCTGCTGTAATTAGCTTCATCTCTTTAGATGGCAAGACCTATAAACTTAAAATAGAGAAGGTACCACTATTAGGAGAGTAGGAGGGCAGAATATTTTGTTATTGTTATAATATGTATGGAGCCATCCATTCTTTAGTTGGACTGAGAATAAAGGAATGATTTAGAAATTTCCCCCCCGAGCGATTACTGTGTATGTCATTAGTTGACAAACACACATAGCTCAGAGCCTAAGGTAGAAGACAAGAAGCTTACTGGGTTCAGGAGATGAGAAGAAAAGAGGTCACTGGCTAATGTCTGCAATACTTCAGCATTCAGCTGAGACAATTCAACAAGGTGTCTATAGACACCTTGAGATTCAACACCATCAGTGGAAATTCCAAAATCTCAGAGGTACACTCCCAGAAGTGCTAAACAGGTGCATAACACCTTTCTGTGTCTCAAAATCTCCTGTTGTCACTTCATTATTTCCCATCTTCTGTTATTTGTTCTTCCCTGATTTTCTTTTGGTAATGAATCTACTATAGCTTTCCATCTGAGTTTCTCTTTGCTGTCTACAGTGGGGTTTTCTTTAGAAAATAATGCATCTGTTGCCCCAGTAAAAGTTACGTAATTCTCTATTTAGCCATACAGTTTTGCTCTCTCTTTTATGTTTTCCTGCTCATCGGTATGCACACCATCTGTGCCTCTACTACAGTGTTCTTACATGGCCTCCAGGCTTAGTTAGTGGTTTTAAAGTTTTATTACTTTGCCCTTCAGTCTCATGTTAATCAATTTGCTCACTGTTTTAGTAATCTGCCCCTTCAAACCTTGCTGTTAACATGTCAACCACAGAGAAATTCAGCCCCCTCACCCTAACAATGAGGTATCAAACCTCATTGCAGAATGATGGCTTGTAATCAATGGAAATACTGTAATAACAAGAACTAAACTGAGCTGTTATATTCCATAGAACACAAATTTATAAATTACAAAAGCACAGGATAGCTTGCTGACACTATATGAGCTACATTTGTGTGTATAAACAAAAGAAAATCCTTTTAAAATGCACTCAGCTACTTTTTCTTGTTTAATGATTGAGAAATCTTAGACAGTGCCTACAGCTAATGTATGTAGTGGCAGCTGTAAATACATTCTCAGCTGTTGTGTTAAAGCCCCACTGTCTCTAATAATGCATATTGTGTATCCCATAAATAAACCCTCAAATTTACTTTCTGCCCAATTTATCTAGGCAGATTCTGAGACTTGGAACTCATGCAGACAGATCATAAGGAATACTAGAGCTCAGAAGGGCTGGACAATACAATTTCCTTAAAAAACATACATTTTTTTTCAGCAAAGCTAGGTCACTTTCAGGCTACAAGAGGAAAGAAGGATTTCTGATTAAGGCACTGAGCAGCAAGATGAAAGTGTAAATCCCAGCTCTGCCAGAGGTTGCATGTATATCCCTGGGCAAGTCACATCACCTTCCTGTGATTTGTATCTGCAGCTACTAAAAGTGAATCATTATTTTTTTACCTCAAGCATTTCTGAGAGTGGGAGCTCCTTCAGAGTTGGACTTTTTCCAACCATGTGTTTGTAGAAGACCTAACAGAACAGCATTTTATCTAATTGAGACTTCCAGATGTTACCGTGGAATACATCATTAAGGCTTCTACTTAATGCAGTATGAAAAAGAAAAAGAGTAAAAGATCTTTTTAATTTATCTTCTGTAATATAAGCTGGGAGCAATGCACACTCAAATATCTGGATTTATAAATTTGCTCTTATAAAGGCACAAATGAGAGCATAATCATGATTTAATCATTCTGAAAGAGTTTACTATCTCAATATGATTTTGTTTATTGCTGTTTTCAAGTTTGTGGAACATGAAAAAGAAAAGAGAGTCTTCATTCTGGGACAAATGAACTTATTGACATCTATTGTGGAAATATCAACAAACTTTGCAAGAATACAGACTGCGGCTTTTGTGCCATATCTGTATTCTTGAGGAAATCTAAAGTGGAGGACTTCCCTATCAAGTTATTGTCAATAATAACTGATTACTTTGCAGTGTTTCATTTTGTATTAAACACAATTAAATTTTATTGTGTCCTACAAATTCCTTTTTATTGTTTTCATTTAAAGGACATGTGAAAAGAAAAAAGGAATAAATATAATTAAACAGAATTGCATGACATTTTTATCCAATTCCATCTGTTTGATTTGGGCTATCATAGTTCCAGTGTATCACTCGTTCTTTTCCATCAGAAATAATGAAGACTTAAATTGAAGCAGTTGCTACTTATATAAAAGGCATTTTCTAACCCAAGATCTTCATCAAGGATTATTTTAAACTCAAATTTAGTTACTTATAGGAACTACAGCAGTTTCATACAAGGTAAATCTCCACTATAGATTTTTGTTTCATACTTTTCCATCTCAAACTCATATGTTGAGGAATACATAGAGAAATTTTTTTAAAACAATGTGATGACATAGTGATTTTGTTCTAGCCATATGTCCCATTTCAGCAGCCCTACTGAAACTTGCTTTTAATTTAGATTAAAATTCCACTAATGCTATTTGTTGAATATTGGAATTCTTGCTCCTCTTTGAAGCTTTTCTCTTTCAGACTAATTTGGAATGTCCACTTTTGACTATCAGGCAAATGGCATGTTCTTGGGGAATTATTGTGACCTAAATTTCTCAGTCAAATCAGAAGGTTTTCCGATGGATCTGATGAAATACATTGGGTTTTTAATGGTATATGTGCCATCATCAAACTGATGGTTCTAGATAAAATTACCTCTTCTGGAAAGTAAATCTGGATCTGGTCAGGCGTGAAACACATCAGCTCTTATGGAATAACACCCTCAATAACAATGCTCAGCTCTGCATTATGAGCAGTTGTCCACAGATCCTAAATAACTGCAATCCATTTGCTGAGCTCTGTCTGAATTATAGTTGCTTTCAAATGGACAATAATATTTGTTGATTTTTTAGTTCTCACAAACTGTGTTTTCTGAAATGACTGCAAGCTGCCAGCATGGTACACTGCCATTAAATTAGATGAAATGGCCTCCCCGTTTTTTCTGAAGGACCTGAATCAGGGAAAATTTCAGTCTGGTCTTCTACCCACGCGTTCTCATCCTGTTTCCCTCGTCCACGTAACATATGCTTCAGGTCAGGCCAGCTCCAGTGAGCAGCCAAACAAGCATGTGTCTCCTGAATGAACTGCTTCAGCAGGATTGAAATAGAGTGCTATAATGCCGTGAATAGCATTTGCAAATGCTAAAGTCTAGATTTCAATTAAGAAATCGCATATTGTCGCATAGAGTTGGCACCTTCCAAGGGCTGGGCCCTGTAACTAATGCAGTATTAAATGGTCCTGAGAGTAAAGCTACAATTTATTTTCTAATGAGGACATACAAATTCTTTGAGCTGCAAGGCTGACCATGTAATTGCACTACTCTGTAAGAGGTGCCTATTTAAGTGGTGCTGATTAGGGCATGACTTAAAAAAAAAATAAAAATAAAAAAACGCAGCAACACAAAAAAACCCCACAAAACAAAACCAAGAAAACCCCCCAAAACCCCAAAATGAAAACACCCAAAACAAAAGCCACTTCCATTGCAAATGATTTTATGAAGACGCAATCTATTTTTATCAAAATGCAAATTCATGAGTCTGACTTTACTATGTCTTGCTGGTTTTGTTTCTTTAAAATCTAAACACAGTCATTCTTCTGATCAGAGCCTGCAATGAAGCATCCTGGAGCCTGTCACTGGAAGCAACAGTTTGGGGTAAAGTTGTGATTCATTATTCTTATTGTTCTTGTTCTTGAAATACAAGAAAAAAAAATCCCTAAGGTCTCTTCTGCAAACTTCACTGCAATTTACACATAGTGGAGAAGAATTTAGCAAGCATTCTTTGCAATGGCACGGTGGTATTTCTAATAGAATCACAGAATCATAGAATTGTCCAGGTTGAAAGGGACCTTTTAGATGATCTACTTCAACCATCGATCTAACTCTGATTAAAAAAACAACAAACCAAGCCAAACCAAACCACAAAACCCAACCACAGCCCATCACTAAACCATGTCACCAAGCACTAAGTCAACCCATCTTTTGAATACCTCCAGGGATGGTGCCTCAACCACTTCCCTGGGCAGCCCATTCCAATGCTTAATAATCCTTCCAGTGTATGTTTTTTTCCCAATATCTAATCTGAACCTCCCCTGGCATAACTTGAGGCCATTTCCTCTTGTTTTATCACCTGTGACTTGGGAGAAGAAACCTACTCCCACCTCTCTACAACCACCTTTCAGGTAGTTGTAGAGAGCAATAATGTCTCCCCTCAGCCTCCTTTTCTCCAGGCTGAACAACCCTAGCTCCCTCAACCTCTTCTCATAAGACTTACTCCCCCGATCCCTCACCAGCTTTGTTGCCCTTCTGTGAACCTGCTCCAGCACCTCAATATCTTTTTTGTGGCCCCAAAACTCTCCTAGATGACAGATCTCCTGCTCTGGATGTTGTCTGTCATGCTCCAGCGCCAGGATACTGTGAGCGTACCATGGCTCCTCTCTGACAGTAGAAACCAAGTTTATAAGTGGAAGAGATGTGTAGCCACCTGTCTGTCCTCCCATATCATAGAGACATAATCCAGCATGCGCAAAAACCTGGGAACACAAAGTAGATGCAACAATCACTGTCTCCATATGTCCTCCTGAGCATTTTCCCTTGTCTTATATTTTGGTTATAAACTCTTCAGTGAAGAGAAAGTTAGTGTCCAGCAATAGCACCAAAGGGCTCCTAATTGCTGCAGCTTTCCTGATCAAACCTTCCCAGGTTAACTCTGGTTTATATGAATTTGCTCAAGAAGCATTAGAGACACTTGCCTGATCTCCAGAGCCCTTCTTGATGCTAAGGGACCCATCTAAGCTGCTGCTTATCAGTTACCTTGTTGGCAGGAGTTCTGGTGTGGTTTTAAAACACAACTACCAGTTCTGAGATATAAAGCAGGTATTCTCAAATTGCCTGCCTGAGGACAAAATAAGGTCCTACAAAATAAGATTATCAAAGCTTTACTCTTATATAACATTTACTTTTTAATAGAGACTTCTCTGACATATGACTCTTTCTCAAGCTGAAGTTGCATGAAAGACATTCAACATAAATGAGGGCTGCTTCTTCATTGCCATAGGTGCAGTGATCTCTACTGGCACCAGCTGACTTTCGTCACTTGTGAATTTTCTCGCTTCCTGTTGAATGCCATCTAGAGCCTTCTTAATTCAGAAATTGATGTTCTTTTCAAGACTATTTGTGTAACTCAGAATAGTTACAAATCCAGCAGCATCTATGAGATTAAATTAGTTTTTGAATTATTCTGCTAGGCACCAAACAAAAACTTTGTATTAAATGATATATTTACTTTTAACAAGGTTGATTATTCAGACTACTTATTAGATTAATTAACATAAGTTAATTATACCGACACAGAACACAGTGATTTTGTACTTGTAAAAGGGAGCAATTAGGTAAATAATACCTTGATAAACCTTCAAAACACTTTCTTAAAATGGCTGCTACAAAATGAGATTCTGTGTTCACTTTCCTTTTATTTAACAGGTTTTAGTTTGGCTATATGTGTTGCGTTTCCTGACTATAAAAAGACAGGAATAGAGAAAATGGCAAGAAGGGAAGCAAAAAAAAAAACCCAATAAATAGTTTAGCAAGCATGATCTATGAAGTGACAGGAAAGGGATGTAATGTGTGCAGCTGAGAAAAAAATCGCAAAAGAGCAGATATGATAATCATATTTAACTATGAGAAGTAACATAAAATATAGGGAGGAATTAGTTTAAGTGCTTAAGGTTAATATAGTAAGGACTAATGGGCTGAAACTTGAAGAACAAAAATTAATTTAGGTTACACATAAGGAATAAAAATGTTAAAAGCAAAGCCAATTAGTCAATGAAAAGATTTTCTAAGAGGAGTAATTGGGGGACCAGCACTAGGAATACTCCAGAGTAGATTAGATAAAACATGTACAGGTTTAATACTAAGGGCAAATCCTTCAGAGTGATAAACTAAATAACTCCTTGTAACCTTTCCTAAGCTATTATTTCAGTGATTGCCACGAAAAAGATGAGGTACAGATGAATGTGGCTTAGTTGAGCTCTGATTTAGCAGGTTTTCCTTTCCAGGTTTTAGAGAGTGTTTTCCAGAGCTGAATTCCTCCCAGTGAGCCTTAATAGAGAAATGAAGATTGACAAAGTTAAGCACAGGAACTTGACAGAGAATGACAGACAGAAACAAGAAGAAACAAAATTCAAAAGAAGCAAATATATCTTTCCATAGCCATATGCTCCAATCATAGTCACTGCCTTAATCATCTTGCAGACACAGCCTCATGCACAGACACCTGTTCTGGCCTTTGAGAGGGCATGCTGTGACAGGTATGTGTATCACAGTATAGCGGCTTCCAGAAAAACAGCCCAGCAGCTTCACAAGCCCTAAGCAGCACTTCAAAATATGCATTAATCACTGAATGTGTACTTAATTATGGTGAGCTGGAATTCCATCTACTTTTTAGTTTTTTAGCCAAAATGATCCTAGCACTAAGTGGAAGGTATTAAGTGCTTTTCTGGGGTGTGGAATATACAGTAGCTCTATTATGAAGCCCATGATAATTCATGAGCAGTTCTACTCCTCATCTTAATCTGTGATCTAATTTGGGATCTCATTTTCTTCCACCCTTATCCCATCTCCCCCTACATTATCCTCCAAATAAAATACACTCACAGAATACCAGAATAGAAATAGAAGTCTATAAATCTTTCAGAAGCATTTATAGAGCTTCTCTGCACCGTGGCATGCATTCAACTGACAGCTGCTGCATGCCTTTGTGTTCTCATTCATTAGACGTTGCAGTCTGGAATAACACCGGCATAGTGAAATTCTTTATACCCTAATTATCCTACTGCTCTTTCACTTGCTTCACAAGGTACATACTTCGTAGGTATATTGTGAAGTATGTTCAAGATATTGCCCTCATTAACTTGCAAAATACCAAATGTTCTACAGAATCTTCTCAAGATTAAAAAAATAAAAAAAAAAAAAACTGAGCAATAGGTTGAAGTGTGTCAGTTTGTTTAGGGAAGGAATTAATAGGCATTCAGAGACACAATTCAGGTAACTGAAATCATGATCTTTCTCTGACCCTCAGTATTTAAAGAATTTCAGGTTTTTTCTAAAAAAGAAAAAAGAAGCAAGGCCAACAGGGCAGCTTAAAAGGGCTATGGTTCTAAGACAACACAAGTTGGGAGAAGAAAATAACTTTGTTTGCTCAACAGTGCTGATCTGTCCTCTATCCCACAAGTTTGAAAAGTATTGATGAAAATATTATAGCTTTGAGAAGACCATTTCCATATAAACTGAAGGGCTGAAAGGGGTCACTATGTCATTCTTGGTAGAAAATGAGAGGTGTCAATCATACAAAAATGCTTCCAAAGAGTTGGAGATGTCTGTGCAACAGTTGGTGCACTGCATTTTTGATTTACCTAATTTCCTAATTAAAAATCCTCCTTAGACAAAATGTCAGCCAATGATATTAAAATATGACAGAATTTTTCAAGTCATGATTTATTAAAATGTCCACGCCTCATGCCATCTGATTTTTTTACCTGCAGGTCTACTCAGCATCTTAGCACAGATATATATTGTGTTTATTAGCAAATCTGTAATACAATATTTACATTTTCAGGCTTAAAGAGTTGTGACTTCTGCAACAAAGCAAGTAAAAGAGTTGTTGCTCTTTGCTGCATGCTAATGGGCACCCTTTTCTGCATTGCATATCTTCAGGAGCTGCTGGCCTTGAGACTGTATCTATATCCTTAGGGAAGATAAAGCAAAGATGACACAGGGTATATAATTGTGTCAGTGGAGTCTGAAATGGAGGCATTGCAGTGATGTAGTCCCTCAATATATTATGCAAAGATTAAAGCTGATACTTGTTATAGTCGTTAAAGTCAAAATATAGCCTGACTTCTCTCTAGTTGGCCATTTGCCTCAGTAAATGCTTGATTTAGGTGTTTGGGCTAAATTTTATTTCAGCAGAAAGTTTTCTAAGCTGTGGCAGGGAAGGATGAGGCTGAGCTACACTTTGTAAGCCAGCCATTCCTAAGAAATATAAGGTTAACTCTGTTGAACTTTGAAAATGTTGTTATATATACACTTAGGTACCTGCATTCTTGGACCAAATATATACAGGAGGAGATGCTGGAGTATTAACAGTGCCCACCTATTTCTCACAGTCCAAATCTAAGCTAGATGCACTTTTTATCTCACTTGTCACAAACGTTGCCCTTTTCCCATCTTTCAATACTTACAGATTAGGATGTCGCTCCATTACACCATGCAGGCTAGAAAGTAAAGGCCAGTAGCAACATAAAAGCCAAGCCTCTCATTTAATGTGGTGGGTGAGCTACACAGTCTCACAGCAGCCCAGGGCATTTTACTCTTGCAACTGTGATTTAACAGAAAACTGGCAGAAAGGAGATGAGACTTACACATTGGGTGGAAAAGGATTTGAGTCATATTTGTGGTTAACTGCTTAAAGCTGAGTGACAGAGTAGGGAAGGCACTAACCACAGCAACTGTTGAGTCTGTCCCAATCCCATAAGTATGCCTGCCTTTTTTCAGCCACAGAAAGAGAAGGGCTCAAAGAGGGATGTGCAAGCCAGGGAATGACCAAAGTCTGTCATTCAGAGAAATGTGGCGGAGACCAACTTCAGGACAGGTAAGACTGCACTGGGAATGGGATCTGCAGTGAAAAAAGGCCAACAGAAAGCTCTTTTAGGGGCTTTTTGATGCCGGGAAAAGCCCTCTGCTCCTGCTGTCAGTGCTGCTGAGTGGGCCTGGGCAGAGCCAGCACCTCCCACAGCAAAATTAAATGAGCGCCAGGTTATAAGAAGCCTCCAGGAGGGCAGAGACTGGTCCCTGCCCACCCAGCACTAAGCAATCAAATGGTGCTTGGGTGTCTTCTGGCCAGTGCCTCACGTGGCTGCAGCTTGTATGGCAGGGTCTCGAGCCTCCGCCATTGTACGAGGCAAGTTCAATCCCTTTAAGTAGTCAGACGAGTAGCACGTTCATCCCAACTGACCCTTCAACTGCCTCCTGCTTGCAGACATCCAGCCATGGCTGGTACCAGTCAAAGGCTGTTGTTAGGAAAGCTGTGGGTACCCAGGCAGAGGCCCCACGCAAACATGTGGGG
>JAOXNG010000001.1:126797015-126811272 GCA_028566535.1 Scolopax minor | reverse complement strand
ATCCCACTTCTGCCTTTCATGCTCTCCCACCCACTGGTTTCCCCAGCGTGGCTTTGACCATGGGGTAAAAAGAGGACTGAGAAACTGCAAGAGCGACTGTTTTCACTTAGTGCAGGCACAGAGGGCTTTGATGGAGAGTCAGATGCCTGCCCAGCAAAGCCGTGACACCAAACAGGTCAGATGTGTGGTCCTAGTAAATCTGGGAGACCACCTCTGCTGTGACCACCTTAAAAAACAGGCACCAAATCCCCAAGGGTAGGCAAAGGTATGCCAATGGCTTGGGCTGTGAGAACTTCTTCCTAAGGCCTCTTTTGAGAGGAGATGAATTTGTCAGTTTAATGAAATTCTTACTGAAATGGGGTGTGTGTGTGTGTGTGTGTGTGTGTGTAATTCAACTGGGAGTAATTTGTATAGCAGGACTGAAAAATGCCATCTTAAAGCAAGTCATGCAGTTGGTAGGATTAAAAAGTCCCAGAAGAAGCACAAATAAAAACAACCAGACTTTTCACATACATGGTGACTTCCAGCCAAAATACTTCACAAACTCTCAGGCTGATTCTTTGTCCCCTAATGTGTCAGCAAAAGTGGCCTAGTTATAAAAAAGGAGTAAAAGAGTTGGGAAATCAGACCAGTATGTTCTTCAAACTGAAGGACCAGCTGTGGTTGGCCTAGCAGTAGAAAAGGGTTGTGGATGTCAGCTAACAACTAGTCCTTTTGCTTATCAAACCCCATCAGCCACCCTTGATTCTGGTTTGGGGACACCTTCTGGATGAGCTTTTGAACCTCTTCTACTGCTCTTCACCCCTCACAAGTGAAAAGTTTGTGGGAGCAGAGAGGTGTTGGTCCTCCTGTCCATCCAGTTCTGCAGCTGCAGAAGGAAAGGTTATCACCTCCAGCATCAAAGACCTGCCGTGTAGAAGGAGCCCAAACTCCACCTTTGTTGGGTATATCCAGGATATTTTCTGAAGCACCTACATAAGCCAGCCCAAAGAATGGGATTTGCAGGAGTCAGAGGTACAGAAGATGCAGGTCTTCTATCTCTTCCTGTTTTCCAATAAGCAATAATTTTTAAATATTTATTACAAGTCACAAAACCTGGGCTCCCAAGCAGCACTCACCAGTGAATCCAGCACTACTAATTCTTCTGGTCTGGCAAAAGGAAAATTCAAACTCTTCTATTCGAAGCAGCAGAGATAACTCAGTTTATTATTGATGCTTCAGAGCAGTACAAGTTGGGTTTGATCAGAGGTTCACCCAAATGCACAAAGCATTCAAAAGAATCTGGGTCCAACTTTGATGGAGCCTTGGGTCAGGACTGGCTTTAATCTCAGGGTGAGTGAATCAGTGCAAAGTTTAACACCTTTTGTTCCATGCCTGGAGCTTCTGGCCAGAGTGATGCTCTGTTCTGGGAAGATACAGATCCAGCAAAGTCCCCAGAGGATGCAAAACCAGCAAAGCTGGTGTCCATGAGCACAATGTAGATTTTGTGCAAATGTTTTCCTTACGTACCACGCCGTCATTTTTCATCATTAAAATCTCCCCCGGGAAGATTCTCAGGAAGCGCTGCATTCATCTGAGATTTTCTCTTTGATTGCTGGTATTGGGAAGCAACTTGAAATGCAAGAGAGTGAGGCAAGGTTGGTAGAGGAGATGATAACACTTTTTATTAGACTGACAAACTGAAAAACTGGGGGGAAAAAAAGCCAAACAAGCTGAAACAGCAGCTGACAGACCTGAGAAAACCTCATGTGCCCTGAAGCACAGATATTTTTATCCATCTATACCAGCTGATCTAATAAAAGATATTGTGCCTCATTACAAACTTGATTTACACCCCTCGACAACCATGTCCATGGCAATTTTGCCACCGTAATGGAACAAAGACACGGAAGCAATGAGTGGCCTGAAGGCAAATTTGAAAGAAAAAAGTGCACTCAGAAACACCTAGAATGAAACCAAGGAGACTCTGCAGGCCTGTGGTATGGCTTGAGAGAGGTTACAGAATCATAGAAAGATATGGAGTTGGGAGGGACCTCTGGAGATCATCTAGTCTAAACCCCCCTGCCAAAGCAGGGTCACCCAGAGCAGGTTGCACAGGAACATGTCCATGTGGGTTTGAATGTCTCCAGAGACATCCCATCACTTCTCTGGGCAGCATCTTCCAAGGCTCTGCCAACCTCAAACTGAAGAAATTCCTCCTCATGTTAAGGTGGAACTTCTTATATTCAAGTTTGTGCCCATTTCCTCTTGTCCTGTCACTGGGCACCACTGAGAAAAAGACAGGATCACTCTGATTTGAACTTCTGCATTTAAAAATGTAATGACCACATACATCCTTGTGAGTGTTTCAGTGCTGCGAGAAACACTAAAGCTGTGGTGGTCTCCACTCATGATATTTGGTGGACACAGAATATTAGCAAACAGTGTCATGCAAAGATACTAATCAAATATTTACGACCAATTGAAAAGAATAGTTCAGGCTCAAGCAGAGATTCAGGTTTGGGTTTATTTACCTTGCACAAATTATTCAGTGCCTGGGGATTGTATTGGCAGGGAAGAAAACGCCTCTGCCTTGGAGAGATTGTAGACACCCTGATGGAACAACGATGGACATGACAAACGGGATCGATGAGGTGGTTTGGGATGAACCCTGCAGCGCATGGGAGGCCAAAAAAGGGCTGTGAAAATATTTACTGGTTTCGGTACAACCGGTTCAGGAGGCAGAGCCACACGTCGCGGGGCTCCTCGGAGGTGCTCTGGGCACTGGGCCTCCTTTGGAAAGGATTATTTGGCTCTTAATCACCGCGCAGATAGTGTTACAGGAGCTGTGTGCTGGCAGCTGGCCCGAGGCCACCCGGCATCTTGCCTCTTGCCAGAAAACTAATGAGCAAATACTTCCGCTTTCAGGCTGTTCCCTCCCCTCTCCCTACACCTGTGACCTGTACCAGGGCTGTGCCTGGGAACAAACTGGAGCCTCCGGGGAAACGGTTGGGCTGGCAGCTTGGGGAAAAAAAACCTGACCCAAGGAAGAAAAACACAAGCGAAAGAGGTCTGGAGCTCGGCGAGGAGAAGTCTTCCTTTGTGGGGCAGGAGGTGAGCCCAGAGCAGCAGGTTTTCCCACACCAGGGAGCCATCACCTCCTGGGGGAGATGAGCATTTCGTCGGAACACAAGCCCCTCGGGAAGCAGGTCACCGGCAGCCTGCACACGGTGAGTAAGGTCGGGTCTCGGGGGACACGTTCTTCCAGTGGGATCAGAGAATCTCCTTTGGGGCTACGTTAGAATGGTTTTTCCCTCCCGTCTGCTCTTTTGGGCTTGCCAGATGTGTGACCAAGATGAGGACTCTAGGTCTGACTCCGACTTGTTTGCACCAGTTTGCTTACGCAAGGGCCGTGGCCCTCGCGGGCACACAAGATCTGGCAACAGAAAATACCCAAAGTGGTTCTTTTTACTCCTTTGACAAGAAGTGGAATTAATTTGATGTTAACTTTAATTTATCAGACCCATAAGTAAAAGCCTATTGTGAGTTTTTTTTTGGGGGGGTGGGTTCCAACAGTTCTTAGAGTCTCTAATGATGCAAAAGCTGGTGTTGTAGACATGCAGGATCATCAGCTGGAAGCAGTAGTTTTTCCAGCTCTAAGGAAAATTAATGGCAATGTCAAGACAGGCAATGTGCTACCAAACAGAAATCAGGGACATCAGATGATGTTTTCCTTTTCCTCTCTGCCCTCAGCCTGTTGCGAACCAGTTTGCTTTTTCTGGTCTCCCAGACAGAGACTGGTTCTCTGGTTCTGGTTCTCCCCCAGACCTCCCCGTCTTTAACAAATCCAACCTCCTTGTGTTGCATCTTCAAGGTATAAGTTGCAAGTTACTGCAGTTGCCCCAAAGAGGTAACTTTTTGCAGATTAATAAACTGGGGCACAGATAGGTGGAATAACTTCCTAAGTGTCACCTCACTGGCTAGTGACA
The DNA here is from genome assembly GCA_028566535.1 of Scolopax minor. NCBI lineage: Eukaryota > Metazoa > Chordata > Aves > Charadriiformes > Scolopacidae > Scolopax > Scolopax minor. The sequence continues at coordinate 126,807,304 of JAOXNG010000001.1, read as the reverse complement.
GAGCTGGGAAGCAGCTGGTGTCAGTATTCCCAGTCTGCTGGGAACCAATTTGGTCCCAGGCCAAAGCCATTAATCAAGTTCTGAGAACACAAGGTTAGGTGGGCTGCTGTGTTAATGAAGATCTTGTTATCTACTCCTATCAGTGACAAACAGCATGAAGCATCTGGCCTGACCTCTGAAAAAGGAGCAAAGGCTCATAAGCAGGAGACCCTCCTGTCAAATGATCCCTCCTGTGGAAAGCTGTGGTTATCACTTGGATTCGTGGCAAATCTGAGAGGCTTTGCTACAGAAACAGCTTTGGGCTGCATTCTTCAGTGGGTGGAAATCACCAGACAGTCTCAGATCTCAGACAGAATAATTTTTTTATGTCTCCTTGGCCATAGCACAAATGATTGCCCTCGAGATGAAGCCACCCACACTAGGGCAAAGCAATATTCCAGCTGGGCCTTTGGCCTGAATTTTCTGATGTTTTCCTGGCTTGCTGAGGCTGTGAGCAAATTTCTGCCAAATCTGATCGCTTGCTGCTGTTTAAAGGGAAAGGTCTCCCCCTGCTCCAGGTTGTCTGTTCCTAGTCCCTTCCTTTTACCGTCTCTGCTGCTTGTTAAATTCTCTGTGAGCTGATTCAGTTCAGAGAGATGAAGGAGACACAGAGCTGGCAGGAGGTGAGCAACAGGATGGAAAGGGGAGAGGGAGCAGGAGCTCCCTCTTCTCTTGGTGTGAGCTGTGGGATCTGCTCACGTCATCCCCTGAGCCTCTCTGTCTCTGGGAGCCAGCTAAGCCCTTAGGGTACGTGCTTCACTTGAGGCATGTGACCAGCAGCACTGAAGCAGATCCTTGTGTGATGGGATCCAAGAAAGAGCAGGTGATCTCCTGGAAAAAAGGGTTGTTTATTGACTCACACCTTCCCAATGGCAGGTGTGGTCCTGGCCAGGCATGTGACTTGCACTGCAGCAGATATGGCAGGAGAGAAGTAACTGCCTCCTTTCTTCCCTCTCCTTGTTCTCTGCTGAATGCTTTAAGAAATGATTCAGTGCAAAGGGAGGCTCTTAAAACTCTTCAGCACTGAACCATCACAAAGGTTGTCAGAAGAGGCACCAGGTCCAGCTTTCCAGGCATTCCAGGTAGTGGTCTTAAAGCACAATGAAATAAAATAAATCCAATCAAACCCCAAAACTTTACATTCTTCCTTCTTTATTTCCTGGCCATTGCATGCATTATTTCCTTTACTTTCTAGCTAAAGGTATCATACATTTTTAAAGCGCTTTGCTAAACAGCTTCTGTCCTCCACCTCTGATATCACTGGATTTTTGTGCCTTGGTTCAGTATTTACAACTAAACCCCCAGATGAGCAGAAGCCAATTCCACCCATTTCTAAAGTTTCAAAGAGCTTTAGTTCCTCCTTCAAAGAGAAAACACCAGCTTAGGTGACAGGAATGGAGTTGCACAACTTTGAGCTCATTCCTTGTCCCTCCTGGACACAGGAAAGGTGAGAGCTCAGATCACTCTCACTGAAAGGACAGGGGCCATCAGGGACAATGCTTTTGTGGGATTTAGGAGATCAACATCCAATCCTGTAGTCACCAACAGCTTCCCTGGGTAGGGTACTTGTTGTCCCTCTTCCTAACCAGCAAACCAACATTTTCCTACATCACCAAGAAGTGGTGAGGACTCAGCTATTTAGAAAAGTCCCCATTTCTGCTGCTCAGGTTGTGAGGGCCGTATAAAAATCCTGCATCTGCTTTTAGCAATAGATGAGGTGGATGTTCCCATCTGTCCTCCAAGGGACAGGGGCTCATACTGCTCTTCATTCCAATTCTCAGCTACAATCACTTTTTTTTTTTGCCTTTTCCTTGACACTTCCATGTTGACAAGCCTCAGATGGGTAACGCACATGGCTTTTTGTCCCCTTGTGATACTTGCAGTTGTCACCAATTGTGGAATTGAACGTTGGCGGGGAGATGTACACGACAACGCTGAGCACTTTGAAGAAACACCCTGGCTCCAAGCTGGCGGAGATGTTCACCGGCCAGCCCAAACTCAGGACTGACTCCGAAGGGAGGTTCTTCATCGACAGGCCAGGCACCTATTTCAAATACATCTTGGAGTACCTGCGCAGTAACCAAGTGCCCACCCAGTGCATCCAGGATGTCTACAAGGAAGCGTTGTTCTACGACATCGAACCTCTGATCAAGCAGCTGGAGGATTCCCCGCAGATCTTCGGGGAGCTCGTGGCAAGGAAGCAGTTTCTGGCTCGGGTGCCCAACTACAGCGAGAACATCAAACTGATGATCCGCATCGCCAGGGCGGAAGCGGTGGCGTCCCGCCGGTCCAGCGTCATCGTGTGCGCGGTCAGAACCGAGGAGGACGCCGCCAGATGTCAGGATGCCTTGAACAGCTTGGACATGGATAAAAAATCCGTGGTGAAGTTTGGCCCCTGGAAGGCAGCTCCAGGTATTTCTGACCTGCTGGACTGCATTCAAATGGACATTGAAGCCAAAGGGTATAAAATATCCTTTCAGCCCCACGTCGCTGAGAAAGGTTTTCGCTTCAAATCGCATGACTTCTTCTACAAGTTCCTGTTCACCTGGTGGTAGCAAAGTGCCACGATTGATGGAGAACAGAAGGCAATTTTAAAAACAAATTAACTTGGGCCATGGAGACTAAACCATGGACTACCCAAGGGACAGGGAAAAAAAACACATGGCCCAACGAGAGGATCTTCTTTTGTTGTTTGCCAAATTAAAGACCTCTGTTTTCTTGAGCTTTAGGGGATAACTGTAAGATTTAAAAGGCATCAGGAAAAAGAGGAATTTTACTCTTTCAGCATCGATGACTATTTGGTAAGGTCAGAGAGACAGATCTGAGAGTTGAGTCAACCTCAGTCAACCTAAGAGAAGAGAATAATCCCAAATGCTTCTTGTGGACACATGGAGTTGGTCTCGCAGAGCAAATGGGAAGAAGCCACTCGATGGTCAAGGAAATTTCAGAGAAGTCAGATTAGAATGAGGCAGAGAGAAATGAGGTGGGGTGGAGGAAACTAGGGTAGTTTTTCAAAAGAGAATGCATAGAGAAAGTTTTCATGTGTCTAACAGACATATTTTCATTTGGATTAGTATTTCCCTGTTATATACATGAGGCACTGGCTTTTTCCAAGAGTGCCTCATGCTCAGAATATTAATGTTTTTTTCTTCCCAAAGTAATACATTTAGAACAGTGAATTCTGTAGAGAGGATAGAACAAAGAATCATCATCTAAAACTCATTTTAGTGTATTTGAGTTTAAACCAGCAAGACTCACAGTTGGGGTGGATAGCAAAATAACGCTTCTATCATCCTGGTGAATTTACACAGAGAGAATTCAAATAAGAACATTAAAGAAAATGGTAAGCTTGTTTGTTCATGGTGAGGAGTGAGGAGAGGGGAAATGGCAGACATCATTAAGCAAAGACAAGGAAAAAGGAAATCAGGCAGGGAAATGAAAAAGAGTAGCAGGAGTGTGAGGAGAAAAGACAGCTCCTCAGGAATATCTTAGAGTCAATCTGCTTTCAGCTTTACTCTGCTAGTTAACTTCAACTGTAGTTGTGGCTAGTTAAGATCTAACCATTAAAGTTTCTGTCTTTGACAGAAAGTAACCATTAAAGTTTCTGTCTTTGACAAGAGGCATGCCCCCTAATTTGCCAGTGGTTTACAATTTACTGGACATGAAAGAAATGTGAGGAGTCACGAATTTGGGTACCTGAAGGAGCAGAAGTGCTGATGCGTTTGCCTGGACCTGTCAAACTCCTTATGATAAGCAGCACGTTAAAGTGGCTAGCAGTTAAAGTGGCTCAGCACTGAGTACTGAGCATATGGGGATTGAAAAGCGCACATACCTGTCCAGTTATGTCTCCTTACACAATGGATTATTAGGGGCCTTATTAGGGGCCCTTAATGCAACTATTCACGTCAGGTCCTTGAAGTCAGGGTATGGTATAGAAGTCCCCTCCTGGTACCCTTCTCGGTGCATGTTCACTTCAGGCAATAAGTTGTGCAATGCTGGGAGCTGCTTTTGCAGCAGCAAGCTTCGGTCTCGTTTTTTAAGCTATGTTTAAGATAGATGACCTGCGGAGCCTGCTGTAGAGTTGAGTGTAGGCCTAGTGCAAATTGAATGCTGCAAGATTTTTATAGCAAGTCTCTAAAGAGTTCTGCTAAGCACGTACGAACGCGGTTTTCGAAAGGCTTTATAAGCTGGTCAAATCAGTGTAAATAATCAAGCAGAAGTAATGGCCACCTTTATGTCCTCAAGATTAGTCCTCTGTGAAAATTGAAATCTGCTGTCTAAAAAACAGAGACAATAGGGCTCTTTGAAGAAACAACTGGAGATGCTGTAACTTAGGCAAAGCATCTCTTTATCTAACTCTAGTCTTAAAACTAGAATTATGATGTTAAAACTAGCATTATGAAATGTTAGCAGCAAGCGTTACTGCTACCTCTGCTTATGATAAATAAAAGGAGACCATGCAACCACCAAATTACTACAGTATGCTGCTTCCTTTTGCCACAATCTGGTGTTAAATTTTACTTAGCATTGTTCACTGAGGTGCCATACTGCACAGAATAAGAAAACTTTTCCTTGTCCAATTTACTGGATACTTGCCAGCTTTGTATCTCCTGTGAAAGCCTGATCAAACATGAGCTGCTGCTTTAAGTAGGACACATTTGTTTACTTTTATTTATTTTTTTTGTCTGTGTGTAGATTTATTCCTTCATTAACGCATCTATTTGCTTATCAATTGATAAGCAAAGGAGCTTTGCTTCTTTCTTAAAGAACCACTCATTTCTTCATGTTTCTGCAAGGTTTGTAAGCTTTTTTAAGTGGGTTCCTGCAAGCCTTTTTTTTCTTTTTTTAAGAAAGAAAGAAATTCCACACTAAACTGGACAGAAAGCAGGGGCTTTACTTTATTGAACCAGGAAGAGCAATTCTATTAAAACTGTGTGAGTAGTCTGATGCAAAAGGTAAGTGAAACATGGCCCATACTGATCTTTAAAGGTTTAACAGGATTTTCATTTCTAATATCACATTGAAGGCGAGCTCATTTTTCTGTTTGTGGCTCGGAATGCACAAAGTAAACATGTCCCTGGGAGAAAAAAAAATAAAATTAGTATCTTCAATACAGAGTCGTGGCTCACTTGAGAAGAGAAATAGTGATGGAGCAGTGCCATCTACAGGCTGTGTTCCCGTGTGCTTCAACAGGGCTGGCTATCATGGTCGTCTCCATCAGGAACAGTCATGTCTAACTAAAGCAGAGTCTCTCAGCAGTCGGCAGAATGTCGCTGAATACCTGTTGGAGATGCGCAGAATACGTTTTGTGTTTTCCATTCTTTCTTCTGACTATGGGCTCCTTCTAGCATGCCCAGCAATCTGAGGGTTTCTCTGAAGAAGGAAGAGTATATTTTGTTTTGCATTTTTGAACCTAGTTGCTTGAAGAGCTGCACAGTGCTCTGAAAGCAAGAGTTTTCAATGTTGAAAGGAAAGTAATTCTTTCCATAAAACAAATATTAAAATACATATATATATTCAGTCGTGAGGAGACATCAAATGAGTAACATGCATCCATGATTTCCTACCAGGAGAAAAAATGTCTCTGGTAGGCAGCAACATGATGATTATAAAGAATATTTCAATAAATAAAAAGTACAACTGATTTTTGGAACTTACTATCACAGGGTACTGCACTCCTATATGATTTCAGAAAAGACTATTAAAAAGAGTAGTCTGGATGAAAATTATTTCAAGGAAATCCCTAAATTTCTGGGCTCTGTTGTGAATTCTTATGCATTTTTGCTTGTATTCATTCTCTGGACATTTGTATATGCTGCTAATAGGGATGTGATAACTAAGTACAGTGGACTTTCTCCTCACAGTGCATACATTATACTTGTATATGTAGAAAAAGCAGAGCATGCTTCCAGGAACTAATCCAAATACCATACTAAAATCTCAAATGCAAAGGATTATAAAAAGGCCAATAACAGTCTAGTAAACCATAATTAATGTTAAGCAACATAGTGGTGTACGCATGAAAATTTCTCCACTCATTTCTTTGACCAACCAGCTCTAGTGGGAGGTGTCCCTGTCCATGGCAGAGCATTGGAACTAGATGACCTTTAAGGTCCCTATCAATCTAAATCATTCCATGTGTAAAAAGAAACAGTTTATCATCTTGCTACTTGTTTACCAAAAAACCCCAAAAGATTGGCATGCAGGCCTGGAGGCCGAGAAGACTGCTGCAATAGAAGAACATGATTAAAGAGATATTGTCACTCTGACTTTATATTGCATAAAGATAAAAAGAACTGATAAAAATGATTTCATTAATAAGTCTATTACCTCTTTTTTGGGGAACAAAAATAGATGTCTTCCTACATTTACCCCAGCTCTTTAAAGTTCTGAGGAGTCTGTAGTTGGCTTTGTAAGAGATAGAAATATAGAACACCCTCTCTCATCAGAAGTTGTTGCATAGGATTTATTTATTTTCTTTCATTTAATTTAATTTCACTTTATGTCTAAAAGCAAATTCTCATTTTTGCTCATTAAATACATCAGCAAAACTAATCATAAAAGTGACTTTCTCTTACTCAGTTCAGGATTCTTCCATATTCTGAGTAGACATGAGTGTGCTGCCCACCAACAGTGTTTTCCACTTTCTTTTGCTTTCTTATTATCACATTTTCCTTTGGCCTTTAGAGTGGCAGCAGCCCCGAAATGGTTAGTGAACATCAGATAAACTGCATAAGATTCATATGGTACTAGTCTGATGCTAATTTTTTTCCTGCCTTCAAAGGACTGAGAGACCTGATCACTTCCATTTAAACTGTGTTCATTTAAAGGCTCTCACATTCCCTCTGGAGCTCTCATCCGACTTCCCTTCTTCTCAGATATAATCAGAGGAGATTTCCAATGTTAATCTCAGTTCTTTTAATCAAAAGAATGCAAATTTTACTGCCCTATCTCAGTTTGACATCAGCAGGAATGATTACTACTTAGGGACAAGGGTTATGCTAAGTTTATTCTTCCAGGGTAGAAATATTTTATAGCTTTATTCTGTTTGTGAGTTGCCACCCTATTTCCTTTCCTCATTATCATCATCACTGATAATGTTCATGTTTGATTCAACATTATCATTACATTGCACAGTAGAAGTACTGAATGACCATTTTTATTGCAAAGACTATATATATATATATTTCCTTTTCCCTAACTGTTTTGTCCCTGCAAGGACTTTAGGAACAAACTGAAATTTAATGCAGGGAATGTTTTCTACTGTGAACTACATATATGTGGTCCAGAAGTGGTAATCAATAAAGAAGATGGCCCACAATATTTGCTGTATATGGATTTGTTTGATTCTTAATGCATATTTCTAGCTACTTAAAAAATAACACTGCTTTTCAAGGTGTTCTGTCTATATTCTGTTTAGAATCATTTCTGCATTTCCTGCTGCTGTCCTTAATATTGTTCACATATTCCCTAGCTGCTATGAATAACAGCATAGCAACCATTCTGGATGGGAATACTAACTGAAGACAGATAAAACATAGAGATATGCAAGAGAATCAACTATTTGGACATCAGACTGACTGAATTTCATTAAAATAAAGATCAGTGTTTTTCTTCAGTATTACTTAGACCCTTCCATGTTCATAGTACCAATTGCACTACTAAAAATAGCTAATATTATGCAAAGGTAAATGCCTAATGTTAGAACTGGCAATACATAACTTTTATAAACTCAACTTTTTATTGATGAATCATGGATGTGATTCAGTGTACGTCAGGAATAAAAATCTGAGATATAAACAGGAGCTGTGAAGGAGCTTCCATTAACTTCAATACACTAGCCATTTTCAAATATATAAAACTTACATTATGTAAGAGATTTTTACTTATTTAGTCATCTCACCTATGCTGGGACACACGGGCTCTCATCCAAAGTATTGTTTGGAAATACACAATCCAGACTCATTTTTTTAAGTAAAGTTATTAGAAGAAGTGCCCTGCCACTTAGAAATATGCATGTTTTGAAAAGTCAGATTTCAGAGCAATGTATAACAAACAGGGTGTTGAATAAACAGAGGTGGGATTTTTTTCTTTTTTGGCTTAAACCAGAACAAAATCCAAGTCCAATTTCAAAATTTTGATGGATTTGTACTGGAACTAAAACCTAAACAGTTGCAGTCACAACCAAATCCAAACTGGAATGAGGCAAAGGTGTTTGTTACGTGAGCTCCAGAGTTCAGACACTGACAATCAAGAATGCAATCCTCAAATGAGTTTATAAATTCACTGATGTTCTGTCATTCTCATCTGCCTAATACCTTTCCTTTGACTGGTCCATTTTTAAAAAAATCTATCATCAAATTAACTGTAATACTATTTTGGTTTACGCAAAGTTTGCATGAACTATGAGACATTAAACTATAACAGAAGAGAAAAATAATGGAAAAAAGATAATAGAAAATTTAGTTTACATTCCTTCTACCACACTTCTCAGACAAACTAACACTAGCTAGAATTATCATACCTATAAATATTTCATTTTATACTCTCTATCAAGCTAGAGGTAACATTATTGAATCTGCCTCAGAAAACATGAACATTTAGAATTTGATTTTACCCTTCTTGAGCCTTTGCAGCCCAAGGTGTCATTCAGGGAAGCCTGAACTGAAAGAAAACCTGTCCGTATGGAAGCTGCCTACAGTCAACTGAAAAAGCCTTGCACAGCCTTCTCTTGAACCTCCCTGGGAATGAGTGGAAGAGTGGGGGAAGAGTGAGAAGAATCACACCAAGTGCTGCAGGACAGTTTAAGCTGTTTTGAGACCTGATTTCTGTCCTGAAATACTTGCTTGGTGCAGTAATTTAGTCAGATGCTTTGTCAGAACAAGAAGCAGAACCTGAAATCCATGAATTTTATATAATCTTTTAGGCTGGCAGATCCAATACGGCCTTTTTCAATAAAACACTTTTTAAAAATGCACTTTTACATTGCTGTAAAGCTTTCTATTTAGCCTTTCTGTCCCTCCTCCTAATCTGGGCATGTTTATCAGCATTATTCCTCCTGGGCTTCCTCTGTAGGGATATAATGTATTCTGATCGCATAGTGCCTGTTCATCTATAATGCTATTGAGTCAGTTGCAGTCATACTTGAACATTTGATAGTTTAACCTTGAAATAAATGGTAGTTGAATATCTTTTCACCACACCCAAATATGTTCCTGACTAGTCATCAATTTTCACTTCCATTCCCCTGTCATTATTATAATTCCATTTTTACAGCAGAAATTCTCCCTTTTTAAAATATTGTTCATTACCCAGAAATAAATGACACCACCATCATGCTCAATATACACTAGTTTTGTGGGGGTGTTTGCAGTGTGCCTGTGGGTGAATGCATGTTCTTTCTGAAATTTTATCTCAAAGTTAAGCTGAAAATCTGTGCTTTGGTTCCAGTCAGGAGTGCAGCTGCATTCCTAAGGGAAATAGGGAGCCTAACAGCTGGGCCTGCTGGAACAAAAGCAAAACAGCAATTTGTCTACAACAGCATCAGGCTTTTGCCCTCCCTGTGCTGCAAACATAAAGATATGACAGCCTGAACACACGGCTATTTGTATTTTACAAGGCATACTGTGGATTGTGGGTTATACAAGTCAATGTTATTAATTACTTACACCTAGTAGGGACTCGGTGACATTTTTAGGGACAACACCCAGTACGAATTACTAGGAACTGCAACTAGTGAAGATGTTTTTAGGAACACTATCTTTACCATGCTTTCTTCTCATATGGATGTAATAGTCCTTCACGTAACCCAAACCTGTTCTAATAGAGCTTAGGAAAGGAGGCTGTCCAAAAAGTAGTTTTTAGACACCATCTGAGCATTGAATAATTATCCCCTGGCATGTGTCTATACATCCCTTGAAAACTGCAACTACATAGAGGTTAAATGGTGCAGCGCCTTAAATACTAACTGTGGTTCACAGAGTAGAAGCTGGGACACTCTGAAAGTAGCATGAAGCCTTGCCAGTCATGAAGAAGTTTCAAATGCATAAGGAGAAGTGCATAAAGAATTTATTGAAGACAAAACTTAAAAGGCAGATGGTCATAGAGACAACACTTTACCTTATTATTACATATCTTTATTGTTAAATTACATGTTCCTTTATAGCAATCTTTCAGGACAGCTTAGTAGGCTATAATTTATATGTTTTTCAATCTATAATAAATTTGCATTGCTAATATCTCCCCCCCCC
>JAOXNG010000001.1:126769715-126780799 GCA_028566535.1 Scolopax minor | reverse complement strand
TGACGGATGGCAGGCAGTGACACTTGCAGTGACTCGCTGAGGAGTGGGTCCAGGCAGTGTAATGTGAGCAGAGCCTGAAGTATTTTGGCATCTAGGAAACTATGCCAATCACTCAAAGATGCATAAAATATTGATGTGCTTACTCTGTGGCAAGTCATTCACTCAGAAAAGCAATCTCCACTAGCACATGAGAGTGAATGCAGGCATTAAACCATTCCAGTATAAGAACTATGGAAAAAAGTTGACACAGAAATGTTCCTTACAGGGGCATCTCAACCTGCATAGTGAGCACAAGCCTCATAAATGAAACTCAGTGGAATGGGATTTGCACATAAACTCGCTTCTGAGGAAACATCTTCAACAGCTATATGGTAAAAATAGCTTTGACCATGCTAGTTCTATGATTTATTTATATGAATGCTCCTTTCCTACCCCCAAGACAACGAGGAATAATGGGATAAAAGCAGTGGGAATTGAAGTAATTGGAGAAATAAAATATATGAGGGATCTTGCATTAACCTTTACTGAAAACAAAAATAATGACGGTAACCGATTTGGTAACTTTGGATCAAATTTAAGAAGTTTTGTTTTAAGTCTGTGAGTGTTTGTGAGCCATAGAATGAGTCAGAAGCCAAGCAGTAACAGGAGTTTTTCCTTGTATATTAGCCCTGCCCCCTTGAACTTGAACAAACAATTTGGAATACTATATAAACTGCATGTTTTTACTGGAAACTACATGCTGTGCAACAGATGTTTGTTCAAGTGTTACCTGATTGTTCTCTTCAGAGCATAATTTCAAAATTAATTCTATTCATTTGCTTCAGCAATTCGGCAATGAATCTTCTTCCCATTGTCTGATCTATATTACTTATGATTCCTCTCTATAGTAAAAAGGAACAATTTGCTTGCTAGAATCTTTGTTAGAGAAGAATATCTGCATCTCTTATTCAGCAAATAAAATATATCAAGTAAAGTAATTGCTCATCCTAGGAAGTACTAGTTCTTTAATAACACTATTATAACTTCACTAGAGACCAAGTGAATGTCAAAAACTTCACTTTATTGTCAATTCCAGTTTCCTTGTCACTTCCTAAGATCCTAGGAAAATGTCAAGTAAATCCAACACAATTATAGGTATCCTTGACTGAAAGGCCACACTATTCTCCCTGAAGAAGTTATAAAAAGAACATTTTAGAGGCAGTTTGCTCAGTATCTGTGGAGAATTGATAGCTTGTACCTCACATGTTCGTAAATTGAAGAGAAAAAAAAAAGGAAGCAAGAGTAAAGAAAAAGAGAGAATTACTCTTGGCAATGAGAACCTGGAGGCTGATGCTGGTAGCATACAACGTGATTTGGATTCAGTATCACAAGCACATTGCTTTCCTCTGTAACCCATAGTTCGGTAAATTATTTGTGCTAGCACACTGAACCATCTATGACATAGATATCCCCAATGCAACTGCTTAAATATGTTTTTTAATAGGGAGAAAAAAAAGAAGAAAAGCATTTTTCAACTCAATCTGCCTTTTAAAGAGATACATTTTTGAAAATGTAGAGAAATGTAGAAAAGAGAAATACAAATTACATGTTTATATTTTTTAATTATTGTAATGTCATAGTAGATACAATAGTTATGTTTCTACGTGATTTTCCTGAATAATTTTTTGACTTTGCAGGCTGTAGTATGCTTTGATATTGCAGCAAGAAATGCTTTTAACCAGAGAGTTATGTGTCCTAATCTTTTAAATTAATAGAATACCTCTACATGGAGTGGGGCATGTTATTTGATATTCAAAGTAATATAATGAGTCACAAGATTCATCATGATTTTTTTTTGTCAAGAAAAAAGATTGAATTTAAGATCTGATATTTCAAGGGAAAATGGAGAAAAGCCAAACTAAATCAAACCAAACCAACACAAAACAATACAGAAAACCACAACAAAACCAACAACATCTTGTTTAAAGCAGTGCGAGAATATTTTGTAAGGCAAAATTAGCTTGAAAACATATGGGCTGCATTTACTTCTTGGGCATAAAACTGCTAAATAAGATATTTTAAGTAGCATAAAGATCTAAAAGAATCTGCTTCAATTCTATATAAACATACATATATACTGTCTTGTTCTTGTGAATAGGCTTTGATCTATATTTGATTAATAAGTGGAAATACATTCTAAAAAACTTATATTAGTAATGGAATTTACATGAGAAGTGATATATGAGAAGTCTGTTATGAATACTCTTACATAAAATACATTACCCATAGGTAACAAATAGTACCTTATTTGCTTGCATGAAATCCATAGGATGAGTGAAAACTACACTGCTTAGAATTTTAAGCATACTGTAAAATAGCTTATATCTTGTACGCTTTCTGGTTTCTGTACATTAAACTTGCCTTTTTCATTTAATAGCTAAATTTATTTGGTTAAAGATAAAACTCAAATAACAAAGTTATGGAGATTTTATTGAGATAAACTAATATATCTCAATGTGCACCACAAAAGATTAAGTTGGAAGTGGTAACACTGTGCATTTCTATAATATATGCCATATAAGAAGATGTCTAACCTTTCAATATCTTTAAACCTATGTCTCAATTTTTGTTTTGTTTTTTTTCCACAAAATCACACCCTAAACTGTATCTTAGAGGAAGAAAAAGATCCTCTTTATCATAGCTCACAGACCCTGTCTTCCCCAAAACATTTAATCATCTTGGAGCATGATTCTGTGACCAAGTTATTTGAGACAGAAAGCTGATCACTGTCAGTTCCTCAAGACAGAAAATTTATGGTCAGGATTAGATGAGCAAGTGAAGTTTTTAATTGGACTTGACTAGTTTTCACACACCCCATTCTCCCCACCCACCCAAATCTAATATAGGTGTGTTGAGATAAGCACTCATGCACTCACATATTCTGATTCCTTGTGGATAAAGGTAGTTAGATAATCTTTACCAACAGTGGAAATCTTCAAAGGAGTCCACAATCTCACAACATCAGATCTTCTCTACAAGTATGATGATTGTTCTTCGAGGAAATATGAAAATGGGTGAATTCCTAATTCACTTATTTAAGCCATATATATATATATATATAATATACGCATATATTTTTTGGTGAATAAATTTCACATAATAAGGAATATCTACAGTATATCTCTTTTCTTCCAAGATGTCTAGACTTCTAATTATCCTCTTTTCTCTCATCACTGTCTGCCCTTGTTATTCTGGTATTTTACGTTTAAGAACTCTCTAACAAACTGAATCACAGTAATAGACATATCAGATCAATAGTTTACCACTTAAACAATTAATTTGTAGTTTTAATTATAGTTACTTCCCATGGTTGCGAACAAGATAACCTTAAATCTTTTTTTTTTTTTCTTTTTAATTAAGAAGTGGTTGTTTTGTGCTTGTAACTCATTTATTATTTTTTTGTACACTTCTTGTTTTCCTAAAATGAAAACCGTGTGAAGAAAAAACTGCAGTCATCTGGAGCCTTTTTTGAAGTAACGGGAACAACTCTGCTGCTTTCAGTTGTTTATAAATGAGATGCTTATTGCCGACTTGGATAAAAAGGACAAAGAAAATCAAACATAAAGACTCCACCTAGCACAAAGTTTCATGCCGTAGTGATTATGGAGAAGTCTAATTGACTTGAAATTGATATTAAAGTTTTCACGTGAGGTGTTACGTAGCATTAGTTCCACACCACATATTTTTGCCTTTAAATTTTCTATTTTATTTATAATATTTACAGCATATGATACTATCTGAATCAGATGATATAAGCCAAATTTGTCATCTATATATGAATTTAGAATTCTGTATTCTTAGGCAAGTGCAAAAATCTACTATATAGATCAACGACTTTTTTTATCTCCTTTGTAGAAAATATCTAGAAAAAAATAGCCGAACAAACCAACAAAGTCCCTTAAGACTTCTTCACTCTAAACAAACTATAGTCAATATATTATAAAGAACAATGAAAATTTCATTAGTTCAAATTAATATTTAGCCTCATTTATGTGAGTCTCAGAGGAAACCATGTAATTATGAGTTAAATGGTACATTAAGCTAGTAGAAATCATATCAATTTTATACTTAAATAATGATTTGAAAAGTATAGGAAAATTTGATATGTGTAGTCTTGGCACATATCTTTCCCTATCTGAAACTGGCAAATATACCATGAACTGCAGGTATTTGGAAAAATTCTGAAGCTCAAATGTATATTAGAATATATTTTCAAATTATGCTTATCTGGAGAATTTTGCAAGGAAAAGTAGAGTGACATTAGTTTTCATTACAAATTATGTGTTCCCTTATTTTGCCTAAATTAAAGCATTTTGATTGTGATTTTATTTTAATAAATTCTTGACATTTAAAATTTGGACACTGTTAAAACAGGAAGGTGTGAAATGCTAACTGATTTTAAATGAAGATGAACAAGCACATATTTAAACTAAGTTCAAGCCTTACATCTTTTTCTTTTCTTTTCTTTTTTTCCCCTTAGCATTATGTAGCTTTTTAACCCTAGCTGCCAACTAAGCACCACACAGCTGCTCCCTCACTCTCCCCAGTTGGGACAGGGAGAGAATTGGAAGAGTAAAAGTGAGAAAACTTGTGGATTGAGATAAAGGCTGTTTAATACGTAAAGCAAAAACAATGGATACAAGCAAAGTAAATCAAGGAATTTATTCACTGATTCCCATTGCAGGCAGGTTTTCAGCCATCTCCAGGAAAGCACAGCTCAATCACATAAAATGTTTACTTAGGAAGTCAAGTGACACCACATCAAATGTTCTTTCCTTCTTTCTTCTTCACCCAGCTTCATATGCTGAATATGATGTCATATGGTATGGAATATTCCTTTGGTCAGTTTGCTTCAGCTGTCCCAGCTGTATCTCCTCCCAGCTTCTTTTTCACCCCAGCCTGCTCACTGGTGGTGTGAGAAGCAAAAAAGCCTTGACTATGTGTAAGCACTGCTCATCAATAATGAAATCCTTTCTCTATTTTCAACACTGTTTCAAGCAGAAATCCAAAATGCAGACCCATATTAGCTACTATGAAGAAAATTGACTCTGCCCCAGCCAAAATGAGCACATTTACACTTAGACTCAATGGAATTTAAATAGACTAATAAATTGCATTGTTCATCTGGAACGCATAAATTTGCCCATTTAAGATAAATCTGTTGCAGATTCTTGAAAGTATTTTATTTTCTAGATTTGATGTTAAAAGTAAAAATTTATTTCTTGCTATTTTTCCCTTCTGATGACGAAGAAGTCTGATCCAGAAAGAGGGTCAGTACTGGGACTGGTGCTGTTTAACTTCTTTGTTGGCGACAAGGACAATGGGATTGAATGCACCCTCAGCAAGTTTGTTGATGATACTAAGCTGTTTGGCATGGTACAACATGCTAGAGGAAAGGGATGTGATCCAGAGGGACCTGGACAGGCTTGAGAAGTGGGCTCCTGTGAACCTCATGAATTTCAACAAGGCCAAGGGCAAGGTCCTGCATGTGGGTCGGGGTAAACTCAATTACAAATATAGGTTGGGCAGAAAGTGGATTGAGAGGTGTTATAGCAGCATTCAAGTAGCTAAAGGTGGCCTACAGGAGAGATGGGGGGGGACTCTTTATGAAAGAGTGTAGCAATAAGACGAGGGGTAATGATTTTAAACTGAAAGAAGGTAGATTAAGATTAGATATGAGAAAGAGATTTATTACTCTCCATCCAGACATAGAAGCCCAGAAACATTCCCAGCTCTTCTGACCAAGCTGGAGTCTTAATGTCTGGGCTGTTTCTAAGCAGAATTTCTAGATAGAATGTCTATTTCCAACCGATTCCTATTAAGTGTCTTGGAGTTCAGCTGTATGATCCACTTTCCTGAATTTAAGGAACACTGCGTGTTAACTGGGTTAATAATTTATTGTTATTAGGGTTAACTGGGTTAATAATTTGTTGATAGCAAATGCCAGTAAAAGATTTATATTCTCAACTCAGATATCACAGAAGTGATAGAAAGGTGTGTTGCAAATCAGCTTAAAAGTGGCAACTTCTTGAGCTTTGGCACTTCTTTAGCAGAGCCTACTCAGGCATCATTCTTACATCACTGAATTTCTGCACAATTTAGCCTGTCTGGAAATTAGATAGAAATAACTTCTACAGTACAGAGTCATAAATGCTTCCTCACTCATTTGACCTTGTTTGGGAACAGCTGATGTCCCCAGCTCAGATCAGCTCAGATCCCATCTGCAACAGGATTTTGCTCTCTTTGTTTCTCTATCAGTTGGCTCGGGGAGTCAACTGATAGAGAAGGAGAGTTTCCACCTAATCATTCCAGACATTAGAAATGCAACAGTGTTCCTCATCTTCCCAGAAGTCTTCCCTAAAGATCACCTCCAGTTCTGGTTCAGCAGAACACCAGAGTCCTTGACAAAGGAGTAGCACACAGTATGACTGCTGCTTGCTAAGCTGCAACCTTTTGAACGCAGAGTCATATCTATTCCTGTGGCTTCCTGACCTGGTAGAGATAAGATGGGAAAGGTAAAAAAAAAGCATCCTCACTCCAGTACTGATAATTTTGGTCATTTGGTCACTCAGTCCTAACTGTTTATTTCAGTTTCAAAAATAAGAACTTATTTCAGTTTCAAAAATAAGAACTTTCAACTGAGACAAAAAAAATGGATTCTGTCTTTCTTTGAAAAATAGATTTGTTTTCTTTAGCTAATTCTTATTTGAAGTTGGCAGATAATCACTGTGGTGTTAAAACCTAGAACAGTAGTCCTACTGGCTCCTGAACATAGTTACATACATGAGAGTTTCCTTTCTAAATACCTCTCCCTCCTATTCTTGCAGGCTTTACTGGCCTTTTATCCCAGCCTCACGAGAAAAAGAAGGTATGAATTGTCCTGCTGTATTTTGCTATGTACGTGTGTATGAGCACATACATATGTGAGAAGCTGGGCTACAGTCTCAACTGAAAAAAGATGGCTAATGCTTTTCCAGACGTGAGGGTGACTCCAAAGTCTCCAAGTTCCACTTTCCTGAACTGCAGTAACTGACGTTTCAGTGTATAACCTGAATCGAGCTGTACTCTGCCAAGTACCAACCGATAACTCCACCCTAAAATAGCCATAATGGGACCAAATGCCATCTGGAGGTCTTTGTGCCTCTCCATCCACGCCAGTCAGAGTCTAAATGTCCCGACTAGACTGGATGTCAAATTTTCAGAGAGCTCAGTTTAAGCAAGGTGAAATTCATCCTAGATGACAAAATAGTGAGCCTCAATATGAAATAAAAAAGACAGGTTCTTTTTTTCTGAACCTGAAACTAGTGTAATTTTCCTTATGTAAAATAAGCAATAAAACATGAAGAAAAGGTTTCCGTATATCCATGTGTGCTTGTATAAACACTTGTGTGGTTATTTACCTAAACCTAGACATGGTGTGAATATCTAAAAGAAGCTGGGCCAATTTGATTGTTGACATAAGCAGTGAAACGACTGCTGATTTATATCAACAACATGAACGATTTGTGGATTTGCACACAGTGCCACTAACAAGTTAGAGCCCTGTGTCCTCACAGTGCTTGTTGATTTGAGATTTTTGTCAAAGCTCCTCTCCCAGTCTCTAGCAGTTTCTGCTATTGAATCTTACTTGTGTACATTCCAGATTTAAAATACTAGGCTTCCCTAATTTAAAACAAATGTTAGAAGTGATAAGGCAGTGTGTGCATGTAGATCTCAAGCTGCGCCTCAAAATTTCAAAATGCTTTGATATAATATTTGCTTCACTGTTTGGGATTTTTTCCATTTAAGGAAAAACTGATCACCAAGTGGCTTTCTGACTATTTTAGTTTATTTTAATTTATTTTATTTTGATTTTTGCCATATATTGCAATGCCCACAAGGTCCACTAGAGTATATTCTGTCTTTGAAGAGAAATGAAAATGACTGACAGTGTAATAAATTCAGACCAGTATATGAGGCCACTTCAAAGCAATAAAATTTAAGTTGCAGAACCACACTTCTGGTAGCAAAGTTACTCCTTATTAGGCATTAACAGCATTCATAGCCTACCCACAACAGGAAACTGCTGCAAAGTTTAAAATAAACTATAAGAAAGACTACAAAAGCAAAGGTTATATGTTTAACTTGGAAAAGGAAGATTATAAATAAATGCCGCACTTTTTCTTATCTAAAAGAAACACTCATAACCATATTAACTAAAAAATGCAAGTTGGTTTCTAAATTATCCTTTCTCAGATCTCTTCAGAGAAAAGGATATCGCACAGCAGTAACCTCTGCTGAATGGTGCTTTGTGATTAGAAGCTGGTGTCTGGACTGCTGGTGTTGCAGTCCTCACCACGAGCCATGGGCATCTGCACCACGGTGGGCGGGAATGGCTTTTTCATGCAGCGCTGCTTCTCTCTAGCTGAGACTGTCACCGTGGGGATTGAGGGGTTAAATTACCTGGAAGGCTGCTCCTAGTTATAAATGCCTCTAACATCCTGGAGGGCTGGGGGGGTTGTGTGTGTGTGTGTGGAAATGCTTATGAGAAGATTCATGCCCAGAATGCCCAGGATAGAGAGCAAACAGAGAAAGTGCTTCAAAATCCTCAGAAGTCATGTTAATGCCTGGTTTGGAAAGCAGTCTTTACTGGTACATTTAAAGAGAAATGTTATGGTGCCTCTAAGAGCGCACAGCGCAGCACTGCCCAGCAGAAGACAGGGCTGGGGCCAGGAGTCCCAGGTAGCTGACAGAGGGCTCACTCACTACCCCTTGAGGCACCTGAAGCTCCAGGAGGGTCCTGATCCCCACTCCTTCTAGCAAAGGCCACATAACCAGGGAAGTACCTTCTCCTCTGCCCAGCCTTCCCTTCTCCCCAGCCTGTCTGAAGCCTCCAGCAGGTTGTCCTACCACCTCTCGTGTCACAGAAGTGACCATGGCCATGTCAGCTTCCAATTCAGGTTTCACCCACCCCGCACAGGACAGAGTTGGGGCAGAAAAGGATCTAGCCCAGTACTTCACCTTCCCAGTGTAAAACTGTGCTGTAGAGCACCCAAGGTCAAAGGTCTGGGGCAACAGAGTAGTTCTGCTTTCTTCTGCAAGCACCAGCTGGTCACAAAGGCTGAGCAGCTTGCTCTTCACACCTGCATAGGTGCCCCTTCTTCAGCAGTGGTGGGGATAATAGGACACCCCATCCCAGTGGGTTGGTGAGGAAGCCTGTGTCCTCCTCTGTGCCAGCTACTTAGGTTCTTCCCTGCTTCACAGTATTGTCTGGATTTGACACAGACCCCTCCCAAAGGCACCCTTTTGCTCAAACTCTGGCTTGTCTTGTGAGTTACAAACTCTCTCCACCTCCTTTCAGTTAGCTCTTGGCACATTGTCCCCACAGTGAAATTAGACCCTTTCCCATTCTGTTCCAGAACCATACCAGTTTAATCTTTCCCATTCCTGCAGGGTTCTCCAAGCCTTCAGCTTGGTTCCTCCTACAAGTCCTTTCTCATTTCTTGCTCTGTCATCCCTGCTCCTCTGACCTATGAAGAGACACTTTTTTTTTTTACCAGTTGTCAGCAGAAAGTCTTGATAAATTGATTTTCCCATTCAGATTTCCTATTTACTGTTCCCAGGTGCCTCCATTTAAATAGACAACAGTTAAATGACTAACAGTATTGCTGGTCCGAGAGAAATATGACAGATGACAGTGAGTTCAAGGTGGATCCATAGTGCACAGCAGAAGTATTTTTCATGACAACTTCAGAAAACTGCGCAGAATACAGAATTTGCTCAGAAGGGGGTATTCCCACTTATCAAACCTGGAGATGAAAGCAGGTCCACCCGAGTCATGAAAACTTTTCTATTTAGTGGCACTATAGATCCAAACTGTCTCAAGGTGACTATTTAGCTGCAAATCCTTGCCTGTGGCCAAGGCTCAGCTATTACAATTCCTTGTTAGGAGTACTGCCAACAAGTCTCTGCTGCCACTCAGCAGAAAAGTCTGAACACTGGAGTGCTATTAACAAATTCTCAGTGGCCATAAAGTTGTTTTAATCCCAGGCTGTCTAAATTTTTTTAGACAAGATTCATCTTCTGCTACTAATCACTACTTAAATGTTTTGAAAACATCATGCTTTGTGCTTTTCTGAAGAGATTTCTTTGTCAAGCATCCTTGAAAGGTAGTTATTGTAAGCTCATATGCTGTTTACAGAAAAGAGGAAAACTTATTCATATATTTATGTTATAGAGATGCTAGATAAGCTCAGAAGCTACTGTAAACTCACAGAACATTTTCGCATACGCAGTAAATGTTCTCCATATGTAAATGTTTATATTTGCTATATATGTTTACATGCATGGGTGTGTATATATAAAAGTATCAACATAAAGACTAAGCCTGCTCTATCGTGGTCTGAACCAGTCTGAAGACCGGACTGGGAGTGAAAAGCACTTTACTTCCGTATGTTTCGTTCACTGAAATTTTCGGGGAGCTGCTTGGGGCACATAACCCTGCCCACAGTTACACGAGCACCAGAAGAGTGTGCATTTATGCTACAGGATTTCTTTTCAGAATGGAGGTTGTTTCTTCGTTTTCTTTGCCCATGATGAGGTTCTTACTGCCATGGCACTACAGATCTCCATGACAATACTTACGACTTGTCCCCCTAGAAACATTTGGCTACCTCTCCAAAGGCAAGGTAGGTACCCGATGAGTCCCCCCTGCTCCTTACCTGGGTGTAAGAGCTGTGATTATCCTTTGCGCAAGGTGGCAGCAAAAGGAAGCTCTTCAAACTCGTTCCTCTTTCCCCTGCACACCTCCTATTAAGGAGAGTAACCGCCTCAACTTTATTAATTTTTTAAAAAAATGTCTCTTATTGCTAGTGGTTAATACATACATGAATGATATACAGAGTTACTGGAATCTTCTACTCCAGGAATACTGCCACACTTGTCTCTCTGTTTTTAACCAATATTCTCCAAGAGAAAAGCTAGAAAACTGCACACAAAGGAAAACCATGAAACAAATTCCCCTTAAATCACTGATTTACCCTTCTAAATAGGATTTTTTTTTTCAA
>JAOXNG010000001.1:126713510-126728891 GCA_028566535.1 Scolopax minor | reverse complement strand
ACTCCACGACCTCCCTGGGCAGCCTGTTCCAGGGCTCCGCCACCCTCACTGTGAAGAAGCTTTTTCTCATATTTGAGTGGAACTTCCTGTGTTCCAGCTTGAGCCCGTTGCTCCTCGTCCTCTCACTGGCAACCACTGACAAGAGTTTGGCTCCCTCCTCCATCAACCCACCCTTTAGATACTTATAGGCGTTAATAAGGTTTCTCCTCAGCCTTCTCTTCTCCAGGCTAAAGAGTCCCAGCTCTCTCAGTCTTTCCTCATAAGAGAGATGCTCCAACCCCTTAATCATCCATTCATTTGGAATTAACCTTATGTAATCATTTATTCTTATTATTAGCAGTTCTGTGAAGTATTAGAAATTGATAAACCCAAGGGTGATGAAAACCTGAAGATCCCTATTACAAAAGCCTTTATAATTTTCTCATCATTTGCTAGCTTATTAATATCGTTGACTTTCCTGTTATGGAGAAGTCAACTTTGCAAAAAAAAAATAATACCTTTACAACAGCACCTTTGTCAGTGTTGCAGTGATGTTATTTTGACGTTGGTATAGGGAATTATTTTTGTTGACGTAAATGAAGTTGGTGGAAATTGTGTGATGAATGTATATTGTGATGATCCATGCTAATAATATCATGAATTATTGTATAGATATTATATCCTCCTTTCCTTTCTATGTGTAATAAAAATCAAGCAACTGAGCCCTAAGCATCATTTAGCTTTGATTCATGTTAACTGCTCCTTTCCTTAATATAATTTTAATTGCACTACCAGTCTAAGAAATATTAAAATCAAAACTAGGAACTTATATTACAACAACAATTAAGTCTGGTTGATTTTAATGAAATATAAAATGGATGTGTGAAGAGTGCAAGAAAACTTGTAAAGTATCCTATTTACATTACCATATATATTATTCCATTTTCAGAAAAGTATGTAAATGCAATTAGGTGCAATCATTTGACAGATGCAAACAACATAGAATCGCAAATGCTTATGGCTGACTATTACATTGTCAGTCAGGAAACAAGCATGACAAAGTTCTTCTGCTACTTATAGAAATTATTATGAAAACAGTAGAAATCCCTTTTAGTTGCTAATAACATGATTAATAAAGATTTTTGTCAATGTCACAGAGAGTTTGTCCAGAACTGATTTTGTTGTGGTAGAATGGAATACAACAGCCTACTCCTGAACAGTCTACTCTTCAAGTGAGCTGCTATATAACTCAGAAGTAAATGGCATCACTCACAAGAAGTTCAAATAAATTGTGTTACCTTTCTGGCACTTTCACATAGGGTTTCTTGTAACTTCAGTGAAACTAAGGGAGCAGTCTGACAAGGAAGCACTAGAAATAAGAAGTTCATAATAATAGTACTATATATGTATGAGAGATATAGAGAGAAGAAAATACAAAAGATAAAATCTAAAGGAGTAAAAAAAATTACTTAAGCCTGTTTCTGTTTGCAATTAACTTGTTAAACCATAAGCAAAACTGATAAAAGACGCTAGAGGTATTTGATTAAAAACTGTAAAGATACTGCAATGGAAAATGATAGCACTCTTTTTTATGTATACAATTAATCTTTTTTCCTCAGAAAAATACATGAAAAAAAAATATTAAATATTAAGGCAAACTTTCCAGTGAGATTTTTCTGTCTCCTCTGAACCTTACTGCATGATTTAACTATGGGATCCAAGCTGGGTCAAACTTTTCCCATAGTTGTGGGATTTTCTGGATTTTTCCAAAGATACAGCCTACCCCAGCCAAGAAAAGGATAAATTATGTTTTTATTAGGGGGCTTTTTCTGGTTTTAGATCACAAGTACAGTTTTGAAGCCTCTTTGTTATCTATTTTGCTAGTACACTGTTTGAATTAATTATGGCAGAAAGTGCTATGTATAAAGAACTGCTGCTCTCAAAGAAAAGATGTCATGGCAGACAAAGGTCCAATTCTTCTCAAAGGGTTGTAAGAACTCCATTTTATAAGGATCTGACAGTCAGATTATAGCTTCCTGTTATATTACGGCTCATCATCTGGGTTAACATAACTACACAATACCCTTCCTTTATTCAGGGCAAACATCTGATACTTAAGTTGAGCAGTACAACAGGGATAAGCTCACACCTCATGTGAGCATGAAGTGAAATTCATCTCAAATAAAAAGCAGAGTTAATCAAAATAATTTAAGCTCCCTTCAGTTTAGAGAGAGAGGCACCTTTGCTATCATTCATCGCATCCTAGACTGCTGTCCTAGGATAAACATGATGAATTCAAACTGGAAAATTTCATGGTGTACTACTGTAAGCCATTTGTGGGCCTGTACCCTGAAACAGTTCTCCAAACTAGTCTGTAGCCTGTTCCACCAGAACAACACATCTGTCATACAATTGGGCTGATGCTGTGTCCAACTTTCCCTTCAACATTATTTTGGATTGGGCAGAAGCAGCTTAATGAGTTATTTCTCACATCTGAAGTTACGTCCTGATGTCCTTTACCATGTTATGTGACCAAAATTCAATGGTAGATGCAGCCAGACAGAAAGGGGATGTTCATCTACATGTGAACTGTCTCATCTTGTATTGAACTTCTGTCTCTTGATTCATCTGTTCTCCTTTGTCTTTGTCTGATTATAATAAGGAGAACAATATTTTCCTGCCCTAAAGTATTTAATCTTTGCCTGTGGCCATTCATTTTCCTAATGTATTAGGAAGACGATGCTGGGAAATCACAGAACAAATTCTGATATTTATCAAACTCCTAAAGTGAGAATGAGGAGCTATTCACCCAGTAAGAAGAGGTGTTGACATATTAGAAAAGCTAATACAGAGAAACTCTTCACTCTATAACACAGGACCACAGTGAGAAATCTGAAGCTTGATGAGGAATCTGATGTAGCAATCAGTAAATGTTGTTTTGCGTTGTACAGCAGGTCAAACTACATGATCATCATGGTCCCTTAAAGGCTCAAAATCTATTGTGCTTATTCTTCTCTATTGGAAGTGGGTTTCTCTAGGAGTGATTAAGCTGCCAGACTAATTGGGGTTTAGGTTAATCAAGGAGTTTGAGCTGTTACTGGAAATTGAAGTAGCCTGTAGTAGATCAGTGATTGTGGCAGCTCATAGGAATTTACTCTCAGAAAGAAAGAGAAGAGGGACTTGACAGTGAGCCACCAGGAGTACATGAAGAAAGGGAAAAGAAGCCTGTCAAGAAAGAGAACTGGAAAAAGGAGAGAGCAGATATTTATTTAGCTGTGGTACAGAGCTTTGTGTGTCTGTCAGACACAACCATGGCTGCACAAGCCTGAAGAAAATTGATGTTGCAAATACTAGACAATATGAACAATTACTTTGGTTTGTAATTGCTTTTTTTTTCTTCTATAATTATTATTTCTGTAATTATTATCATTCTGATCTTTATGGAAGGAAGACAGATTTTTTCCAGAATTGGAAATGTTAAAGATTTTTAGCCAAGATTCAGAAGGCCAGTAATAAGAAAAGCAATTAAATTATCCTCTAAATTTAGCTCTAGTTTTCCATGAAGATTAGGAATATCTGATAATCTTTGATAAGAGTCTAGTATGTGTTTAATTACTTTCTGCCATACTGATAGCAAGGGTTAACTTAGCCTTGAGAAGCTGATGTACACATCTCTAAGTCAGTAATTGGCTAATGACAGTCTAAACACTGATACCCATGGAGCACAGGGGAGCCAAGAATCGGTCTTGTATTGTCCATTTGAAAAGGGAACACAAACCCACAGGTCTCCAGGGACAAGGATCTGAATAATACTTGGCAGCCACCAGGTGATCATCTGATCATGAGTTAGCACCCTACCTTGTGAGGTTCTCAGCAATTTCTAGCTTCAACTTCAGGGTGAGTGCATCTGGAAACCATCCTTCCTTATCTTCTACACTCAAGCCTATTGTGCCCTTGCTCATGTGTATCTGCAATATATTATCCTTATTTCTCTTTTCTCCATTTATTTCATCCTAATAAACTTATGGAAAATATGTTTCTACTGTGCACTGAACTGACAAAAATAGAGTGCCTGTCCAGCCTGTTACTGTCTTTTCGTCCCAGAACAGCAAAGAATTTAAGAACACACCTGCAAGATGAAGCTCAACTTCTACCATCTTTTCTAACCAAATAAGTGAATTATTGATCAACAGGGACTGAAGCATTTAAGGTTAAAATATGAATTATAAATCATACACCAACATATGACCCCAAACCAAATACATAGTTGAATTAATTTTGGTTTCGTGTGACGTCAGCATGACCCATTAGGTGAGTTACAGCCTTGCATTCACTCTGGAGCTATCTATTATCTAGTATGTCTTACTTGATTTTGAGTTTTAGTCAGGGAAATTGACCATGTATACTTCCTTGTGTCAGTAGCTAATTTTAGGTAGGTAGTCTAATTGAAGATGTTATGCTCCTTTAGCTTGTCAAATAGAAATTCACATTTTCTGATTAATGTGATTCATTTATATTAGATTTGACTTGACAGGATGACAATGTGTAATACAGAATACAAGGATGACAGAGTTCTCCATCTCCTCCGTCACATTTCATTATGAAGGGTCTAGTCAAGACTGTGGCCTACAGTATCTTACCTGCAATACGATAAAATTTGAACAGTATTGCAGCCATATATATGGTCTACACAATATGTTCTCACAGGTGGTGATAAGCTTTCGAAGGGCAGGGAGTTATGTAACTGGTTTTGTCACACCCTGATGTGATTGAAAGGTTATTGAGAAAAGGTGGAAGAAAAAGAGAAGATCCTTGAAAGAAAGCTAAACAAAATTTAACAGATACAAAATAACTAAATTATTTTGGAGGTGGAAGAGATACAAGGAAAATAAATGCTAACACACATTGGTTGGTGGAGAAGAGAATGGGTTAAGTAGGGAAAATGGAACAGAAGCCAAAAGTTGAAAAATGTTGAAAAAATACAAGAGATGTAAACATGGTATCATATAAAATGGTGCCAATAGCTTCCACACAAAAATGTTGGGAGAAGCAGTAGATGATAGGAAAGTGATCTACAGCTGGATCTATAGACTAGTAACATACATAAGCTCCCTGCCTGTGTGTCAGCGATGCAGGGGGTGGTCTGTCAGCACCTCTCAGGCAATAGAGGAAGACAGAAAGCAAAGGGCAGAAACTCTCCAAGATCACAGGTGATATTAAATGTGTGTTTCTAGGTGGGAAAATGTATATTCTGTTGCTTCTTTAGGTCAAATGCTTTGCATGCATACAGTACATGTTGAATACTCAGTTTCCTGTGCCACGACTGTCGCCTTTCTAACTGTGTAGGCAGTCTACTACCATCTTGATAATTGTGGTAAGAGATTGCAGAGATGGCAGAGACTTCTGTGTCTTTGTGGACAAATAGAAATTATTGCAGCAATAATATAGTTGCATAAGCCTATAGCTAGGTTATGCTTGTCTCATAAAAGGACATTGTACCAAACTGTACCAAAATTCAGTCTTCTGCCTTTATACATTCAAGTGCTGGCTGGTTTAAGAAAAAAAGGAATTAAAATATGTAGATGCTTTAGAAAGGTGAAATAGCAATAACACATTACAAAGTTACTGGTATAGTAAGAGTGATAGAATATAGAAAACAGGAGGAACAGCAAAATTAAGATCAGTCAAGGCAAAGGCTATATTTAAAAAGTAGTAGCCTTGATACAGCCACAATTAATAAAAGCAAGGCATAGTGTAAGTGATGAAGGAAATTTCTTTTACTAAAAACAACTGGGATAAATAAGCTTTTACATACACTTTTTATAACTGTATAAGCTAGATCACATGCTCCACATAAAGTGGAGATTATAGAAGAAACAAGAAAAGGCTTATGGGGGTCTTTTTTAAAAAAGAAATTAAAATATTTTTTATATTATCATTTTTTTCCAAATATTAAGATTCACTTTTCCCTCTCCCTGTGCTTAATTTTAAAAGACAATTAGAAGAAAAGAGGAAAAAGATGTAGACGTATTTAAAAATATATTTCATATTTTCTGTGTGCTATTTTTCAAAGAAAAATTACCCACATTTTAAATGGGTATTTCAGTTAGCCTGTGATGATATTTCTGATTGGTAATAAAGATATACATTTGCCTTAATATAATTGTCAATAAGCTTTACCTGTGCTTCTGTTAATTTAGAAACATAGCAAATGTTGCTTCTGTCTTTTGTAAGCTATATATGTGACAGTACACATAGAACTACAGATATGAATTCAAGAATATGACAAGGTGTGTGAAAACTCAGAGCCATGTTTTGATGGGTCAAGTATGACTGGAATCCACTCTTCAGAAATCCATGGATGAGGCTCAGAGTAGGTTTGACATTCAGTGTTTCGCTGTTGCCAAACAAAAGATGCTCCTCTTTTATAAATCCTGCTGTACAGAGTTCTTCATTGTTAAAAGTGCTTTTTCCAAAGAGGTATGATTCATCCTGATCTTAAGAGCACTTCTCCTGTTACCTGCTCTCAGCTTGTCTAATCAGAGTCCTTGTAGCTTGAGTGGCAAGGCCAGTCCGATTTTATCCCTCCATAAAGCTATAGCACAGATAGAATTATCCCAATTTCATCCTTGATGTTAACCTTTCATTAATTTCTGGTGCTTGTATCTTTTTGACTGTTAACTAAAGCCTGGTATGTCGCTACATATTGTAGCTTTAGCACAGATCTTATGTATTTCAGAATTTGTGAGGTAATTATCATGTTCCTTCTGTAGATATCACTAGGGTAGTTGATACAGATTTGGAAGTGAAGATAATGGAACCAGAAAGAGTTTATGGTAATAATAGATCTCTTTCTCTTCGTTACATGAGGCATTCTAATTCATGTAATGTTCCTTCTCTATCGGAGGACTGCAGCAGATTCCCCTTCTTGAGCTCAGTATTAATTACACTTACTAGTGCTTCTGTAGTTGAAGGTCCCATGATAAACTCCTATTTTATTTTTAGGGGTTTATAATTCATCTTTAAAAGCTCACTTTGGACTGAAATATGTCGCCACCATCTAACACTGACTTATCTGACCCAGCAGTAATATATGATAGATATGGAAGGAAGAAGCTGCACTTTGAATAATTCAAGGTGATTACCTCATGTGAAAAATCATTCTTTTCATGTGCATGTCATCAGAATGGCCATATAAGTATGCACCTAACACTGACAGGCTATATCTCATCATAGCACCATGTCAAAAAACACAGGCCGGTCCTCTTCCCTGCTTTTTTTTTCCTGATACAATTTGCATTCAAAGAACTGAATTAGGTATTTTTCAAAAGTCAACAGAAAATGTGGAAAAAGATAAATATATCAGTCTTCTGACATTCCCAGTGCTAGGTTACATGGTGGCAGGCTTTTTAATAGGATACCTTACTTTTTATGTCACCAAAGGAGAAATAATCTCCATTGATACTTTTATTAGTGGCTTTAAATGAATTATGCAGTTACTCAGTTTGAAAGCAGTTACAGCTTTAGAGGACAGGTGTGTGCATCACAAGATCCCTGACACTAATGACTCTCTAGCTCAGTACTCTTTTTGTGAACTGTAGACTCAACTGAAAACTGATTATCAAATTCTTTCTGACAAATATAACAAGTAAAAGATGAATCAATGGAGCATGTAGCTGTCAAAGTAGAGTCATCAGAACTATGATTAAGCTACCCTTTGTATAAAGGAAATTAAGATCCTACATAATCAATCTCCATCCCAAGGGATTATGAAGTAATGACCTCCTCTGTTTTTTGTTGTTTTTTTTTTTTTTTTCCCAAAAGCCCAGTAATGATGGGGAGCAGACCGGGTGCCCACTGAGACTCGAGAGCCATCAACCCAACATAAGATCTACCATATAACAGACTCACCTCATTTTGTTGGTGTATTCCTATTGCTAACCTTCTCAAAAACTCATACTGTACACCAGGAAAATATCAGCCCTCCAAAAATGCAGAACGGAAATGTAAATGTAGTAAAAACAATGCAGATAACCATTCTACACAGAAGCAGAGGTCTTTTCTCTCTTAGAAACTGTTAGCCATGTATTTCCATTTTAAATCCTAGCTTGAGCTGCTGTTGCTCAAAAGCACAACTCCAGTTTCTCATACCTAACTATGAAGAAACACCAGGGAAGGGAGCACATATCTCAGCCAGACACTATTGCTTAAAATATTTTTAAAGCATGTGGGCAAAAATTATCATAAAGGGAGATGCTTCAGGATTCTGTAGTTTGCTGAGAGTCATATGCAATATGCACTATTCCACGGCTTCTAATTGAGCCAGCATGACCCTCATAAACTCTTCGTTAGAATTTAACTTGAAATGGTTCAAGAGTATTGAACAACGTTTAAAGAAAATTTTTTAATCTGTATGGAATTTAGGATGAAAGGTCCTTCTTTATAATGAGATAATTATGTATTATCAGTAAAACATGATTGATTTTCCATAAAATCTTTCCTTTAATAAATAATTCCAAATTAGTTTATAGGTATAAGTCTAGGAAGAAAAAGACTAATATACTACTATGATGTCTTCCTGAAATGACCTATTATCTCAATTTACAAAGTTCAATTTTAAATCTTTCCCCATTTTTTAGTTCTTATGACTTTTTTTCATCTCCTGTTCTCGTAGAAAGAGTATGCATGGAAAAAAGGAAAATGAGGAAATGAGTTTATTTTGCAAAACCCGTACCTGTAGTGCACAGGTGAGATGAGCCATATCAAAATATATACTCCTTGTTGTTGTGATACATGCTGTTCTTTTCAGAACAGCAGATTCCTAAAATGAAATAACAACACATGAGACATATGCATTCACTTCTGTCTCATATCTAGAGATTCTCAGTATTTCTTCATGGTTTGTAGTAATAGATCTGGCTTTTTGTTTGCTTCTTTTTAAGAAGCTTGTGGATTTTTTTAGTGAACAGTCTAAAACTGTGCTTAAGTTCTTTGGTTTTGTCCTTCAGTCCTGCAATGAGGGAAACATGACTTTTATTAAAAAGTATCAGCTTCGCTTCTCCTATAATTTATAAAGCATAGTTTACAAAACAAGTGGTTGGAAATACCTTGGTTATCCCCTACTGCTGTTGGACAACTTACAGAATGCAATTTCAAAAGCTGACAAAAAAATATGTTTAAAAATCTAAATTGGTGCAATTTTCACTGTAATAAAAATAGTAGAAATTGTTACCATCATATTTGAAAACATCAGTGTAAATTACAGACTAAACATACTTAAAATATTTAAAATAATTCCAGGATCTTGAGCAAATGTAAGTATCTCAACTTAATTAACATTTTAACCCCTATTCCCACCCTAAATCTGAAATTTGTCCCTTATTTACTTATTCTTGAAAGTGTGAATTTATATTTCTGCAAAAAAAAATTTTCAGGAACACTAAATGGTACTGAAAAATTCTCTTTGAGAAAGTCCATCATTTCTCTTTGAGATAGTACTGCAAACTCATACATCTTTTGAAGCTGATTTGTGCTTTGTAAATGACAAACTCAAATGTATGAAAAGTCACTCTTAAAATACAGTTAGATTAGCTGTAAAAAAAGAACACCTGTATTGTGACTTCTATTAGTTGGTAGTGTTACTGTTGCTATTATATATTCTTCTGATCCTTTCTCTCTCTTTCTGTTTGAAGAAAACTATGTAAAAAAAAAAGCAATAGCAAGGAAACCCATCACTGGTCTCATAAGACAGCTCTTGTTTCCTCAGCTCTTCTATACATAGAATGAAGAATTACTATTTTATTGGTGTGGATATTCTGACCTAACAAAGACGATAAGGGGAAAGCATTCAAAGGGAAAGGAGTTAATGAAGCAGCTTTACATTAACAGTGCATGTGTTCTAGCTGTCTATGTCTCTTACATGTTTTGCCTTTAGAGAAATCATGTATGTCTAATGTTGTTTAATGTCATTTTACTGAAACTGATACTTGAGAACCTTGTTGAGAAAATTAGAAGTGATGAAAGAGCCCAAGGAGATAATGTCAGAGCACACAGGAGATTCTGATGTGAAGACCTAGCTTCCTAATTGTTATTATGCTTACAAGGACGCTGTTAGAAAAATGAATGCCTTGCTTCACACCTGCTGTAAAAGGTGCTGCAACTTGAGCTTGTTTAAATCATTCTTCCTGAAACAAACTACCGGATGAAACTCAGGTCATTTAATTTCCAAATACCAGTAATTAAAATGAGTCACATCATCAGAGTTTGGCAGGGCTACTGCCTTCTTTTATTTTTTCATTTTCCCATAAATTTCAGCGAAGGTCAGATTTGTTGGGGGAAGGAGAAGAACCTGCCTGCTTTTGTGCTCACCGGAGGTTAAAATATGACTTGTTCACAGTGTCCCTCATAGTTCAGGACTTAATGGTCCTTGACGGGGATAACCTAGAAGTTAATTTTACTTTGTGTCCCAAAAGCAGTCATTGTCACTGTAATCCTTCTTGCAGGCTGAAGGGTATCTTCACCACCTGATCAGACTTGCAATAGCAATTGATGAGCAATATCGTCAACCAAGAAGCACTTTGCTAGTGCTTTCTGGTAAAAGACAAAAACAAAAAGGAACAGTGCTAGCTCGCCTTTTCATAACTTTAAGCCCCTCCAATGTTCCTTACTTTACATGTCAGCTTTTGCTATTTGTAGAAGTCAAACGCTTCAAAATGAGGAATAGCTTCTTTTTTCTTTTCCTCCGTGCTGCTCAAGTCCTGCCAGGAAGAAGGATGAGTACATGATGGAGACAGACACCCTCTTTCCAGTTTTGTTATCCAGAGCAGAGGCAAGCACTATCAGGAAGGCCTGGGCTCTAATCTCTGGGCAGCAGAATGTCCCGTATGCAAAGAAACCTCAAAAAATATTTAACTTCTAGACTGTGATAATCTCTAACAAAGTCATTTTGGTAACACATCTATGAAACACATACACACATGATTTGGTTTTTGTTTAAACTTACTGAGATTGGGGAATGCTATACATGGTAGGCAGAGCTCTGGCAGCAGAACTGCCCTCCAGCCCTGTTTAAAGTCACTGTCTAAGACTCAAACAGTAAATATTGTCAAGTAAAAGTATTTTAACATAGGCATAACTATGTTTATTTTCTTCCCTGACTTTTGTACTGAAAATGAAACATTTAATGGTTAATTCTTCAGCAGGGAGAGAAGGTAACATCCTTCATGACACCACCAATATTTATTGAAAAACAGCTAATGAGAGAAAATACAAGACTGTCTTAGCAATTATATGTTCACAGAAGCTAAAATGAACCATTGTAGTGTCCTAGAGTAAACTCTTACACAAGTGCCATAGATTTTCTCTAAGTTTCTCTAAGTTTTGTGCTTAGTGCTTCACATAGCACACACGTCCCCCAAAGTGTTTCCCGAGGACAGGCAGGAAGGAGATCATATGCACTGGCACAGCATGTAGGACACCAGAGCTGCTTGGTTTGCACTCACTGTTCCTGGAGGACAGAGAGCATTCAATACCTTGTGACACCCTCCTGCAGGCCTTCCCTAGCAGAGTCGTGAGCATGAGCTGTCTAGCTGGGCTGGGTTTCTTCATGGTGAAAGATATTTCTATTCCCTAAGGAAAAGGTGTCTGAACTCAGTGCCCGGGGATGGGCACACTTTGCAATCCACTGTAGGCAGTGATATTAAACCACTTCAAGTGTCAGAAGAATGAGTAAATACCAAATCTCTATTTACCCTTACACTTCAAGAACCACCCATGACACACCTGGGACTATGCAAGGTGGGTGATGGAGGTGTGACCGCTGTGAACATTTCCCAGATAATTGAGGACCGTGACTCTTCTCCCCAAAAGTGCTTCAGGATGAAGGCTCCTGTCATTGTGCTCATGGGAAGTCCTGAGCAGAAATCTTTGTGTGGCTCTGTGAATCACCTCTGGTTTTTTTTCATCCTTTTAAAAATAGATTTCAGATGAGCATCAAATAAGGAATACCCATTTACTCAAAGCAACACACATATGCAGCCCTCTGCATTTACAGTCCCCCTGCTGGCTGTGATTCATAACATACATTGTCGCATAATACTCCCAAAATTGTCAAATTCTGAACTTCAGAGGGAAAAATCACATACTCAGTTAAAGAAGCACAACCACAACCAACACAACCAAAACAGTCATTTTCAGGCATTGCTACACACAACATCTGAGCATTGGTCCAAACAAAATTTTCTAATGATCATAGATTCCTAAGTGATCTTTCTGCCATTGGATCAAGACTTCTCATTTCTAGGTATTTCACCTTGTTCCTTCTGTGGCTTCTCTAGTGACTCAGACAAGCTAGAGGTGCAAGAGTCTTGCAGATGTTGTTCTTGGAGCCATGTTGTTGCTGGTAGGCCTTAAAGCTTGTTCTGGGGGCAGGATGGTCATAGTCCCAGTCCATCTGGCAGGCCAGCTGCAGCCTTACTGGAGTTTCTGCTGGATGATCCATTCACATTGTTGCTCTGTCGTTGACATTCTGCACAGTATCATCACTCCACTGTGCTTCCCCGCTGTACTTCCCAAGTTAGAAGCTAATGCAAAAGCTTCTAACTTGCCAGAAGAAAAGTTGATCTACTGACCAGATGAGCATTACCACTAAGTCTTTGGAAAGGGACAGTCTTTCTGTTACAGCAACTCTTGAAATATTTTTATTTTTGAAGCAAAATTTCTGGAGTAGAAATAACTAAATTATTACAACATACAATTATGCTGAATTCATACATTTCAAAAAAAACCACATGGCCACATTTTGAAATATAAGGTCTTCCTAATAGATCTGAATTTGCCTGATTCATTTAATAAGGACTTCAGACAAACAGTTTTCCTGTTCACAGGAAAGCTGCAGGACTGCATGTGTCTTGGACTCCACATAGATACCTACTACCCGTGTGGAGAAGATGCTCAGAATCTTGTGCTATAAAGCATTTCCTCAGTGGAAGTCAACTGCAGAGGGACTGACTTTAGGGGAGTTATGATATTTTAGCAGCAGGTCATTTGTCTCTACAAAATTACCTTAAATAAAAACAAGTATGGAAACATGTCTAAGGAAATCTGTTGCTGCGTAATGGTTTTTGTATGTTACTCTCTTCTAAATTCTGTGGCCATAAGGCAAAAATCACTTAAATTGTTTGAGTTGCAGAAATAAGGCCTACAGTCAAATTTCTCAAATTTTCCCCGATTGTGAAAATATCGTTTGAATTGCACATATTACCCTAATGTTATTTTCCAAAGAAAATACCTTTGATTTGTTGAACCCTTTAAAGATGTTGACACAATAATTATATTTATTCCTATGAATGTTGCTTTCTGTTGAGAAGATTTACACAATACTTTGATGGGTGTAGTCGTTCTAATGGTTCTTCAAGAGAATCCTGCTCCAGAAGCATCTCTGCTAGCAAGGAAAGACATTTATTGGAGTTGTCAAAATGAAAAAAAACCTGACATGTTGAAAGTTGTTTCAATTCTACTGATAGAGAAATCAAAATTGTTGTCTTTTTCCTAGCAGGACTAGTTTTACTTACATAAGCAGACTGGTAAGACTGACTTCTTCAGGAGTTCAGCAGAGCCCCTGCAGATAGGAAATCATCTGCACAAAGGGTAAACTGATGCCATGGCTGACAGCTCTACCCTACCTATTTGCAGGGCCTACCAGACCAGTCCTAAACCTCCATTGGCATTTGAACCTTCTGGCAAATTCTGCACAAAAGGAACTGAATGCACACTAGAATTATGTGTTTTTAAAAGCCATTTAATATTACAGAAAAATCAATTATCAATATATACAAATAGGTGGAATATTTTTAAATGCACCCCATACTACAAGTCCTCATCACAGCTGATGTCAGTAGAATAAAAGTTGTATTGTCATGTACAATCAATAGTAAACATTCAAAATATAACTCAGATAATTTTCTGTTACAGACAGAGAAGTTTTAGGTTAATGGAACATTTTCTCCTAGCTATGATAAAACCTTTTGGCCTTGAAAGATAAGTAAATATATTTCCTGATCAGCATGAAGAATTGCCTCTTTATCAGTCAGAACTTAACCATATATTGAACTACCTGGGCCTTTGATTTCATCAGAATATTTATATGATGTGAAACAGATTTTCTGCTAGAATCTACTCTAGTCTTCTCTTAAAAAATACCTAAACTTTGAAGAAGGAGAGTGGCACACTTTCAAATTTAGAAGTGTTCCCTCCCTCTCACCAGGCTTATGACTAACCTACTAAGAAGGCGAAATGGAGATTAATTTTAAGTAATTGTAGGATACTGGTGTTTGACTTGTAGGGCCCAGCCTTCAAACAGAGTGCTGTCTTTGTTGAGATCTTTTTATAGTTGCTTATTAATGTGCTCAAAATACCTGCTTGCAGTGGAGCTTCTTGGTCATTCTAGGAAAACTTTCTTGGCAGTCAAGCCCATTTATCAAAGGCACTCTATTAAAAGCTGCACAAACTTCCATGTGCTGCTTGTTTACCTGCTGCATGATTCAGTGAGACTTCTCTGGAGCTTCACATGGGACATCCTCGGAGATTGGATTTGGGTCCTGTATTTGTAAAGAAGTTCTGAAAGAGTGGTGGGGACAAGGAGCCTGGTCTGGAGGGCACAGTCAGGTAACTGGGAAGGTTCAATTGGGATGAGAGCTGCCCGCAGCCCTTTCCTTACAGCAACAGCCCTGCTTGTTTCTTCCCTCTCCCCTTTTTAATTTCACTCTGGGGTAGGACAAATTTGCCTGTGTTGGCAAATACCTGCTTGAGAGGAAAGCACAAGGACTTCCAAGTTGTAGCAGCCAGGGCTCAGAGTGAAATCTCTGAGGAGGGAGGTGATGGGAGCAGCCTGTATATGCTTTCCCCATAATACCTGGTACCTGTCAGGTGCTTCTTCTCCTTTCACATCTGTGTAAGCAAATGTCAGACAGAGAAGCTAAATACAGGTATTGGAATGCGACTGTTCCCAGGTGTCACTGTGCACGGGCTGTGTGCCCAGGCTACAGGTGCTGGCAGGCAGCGGGGCTGGAGCGTGGTGTGCCCATAGCTGTAGTTTCCCTGGGCTGTAGCAAGGCACAAAGTGGAGGGCTCTTGCAGTTCCTTGCATCATGCAAATGGGGTGTCGTCAGCTCTACCCTGATGTGTCCTTCTCCTTGGAGAAGGAGAGTTTAAACACCAGGGGAGTTTATAAGGCGCAATGTTAATGCTTAGATATTAAATTGTTGGATAAGCCTGGTGTTCTTTTCTGCCTCATAGAGAGGACCCAGAACTCCGTACTGAAGCTATGGGAAATCAAGCAGGCTCTGCTGGGCACCGAGTCCTAGTCCTCCTCTCTTTAAAATACAGCAGGTTCTCTCAAACACA
>JAOXNG010000001.1:126592661-126604131 GCA_028566535.1 Scolopax minor | reverse complement strand
TTTTTTTTTTTGTTAGAGTTAGGTCAATGGTTGGACTAGATGATCTTTAAGGTCCCTTCCAACCTAGACGATTCTATGATTCTCAAGATGTCCAAATTACAACTGTCTGGATTAATTAAAAGTAGCAGATTTTTGCTGTTTATGGAAGACTTGCTCATGGAAACAATGACATTTAGTCATTACTTTATTCCTTTAATGAATTTGTAACAAAGTTACAATGATAATGTCTCTATTTTAAATGCAAACTTATTAACAACAATATCATAAAGATATTGCTGGAAGACAATGACTTCCCACATGAAAGAGTTGGAAAGAGTCTTCAAAATATTCAAATATATGCTGTTTTACTCCCTAATGCAGTGTCAAATACTGCAGCAAGTGGAAAAATACATAGTTGTGTATTAAACCCTAGAAATCAAAGTTCCTTCTACAGAATTTTTTTTCTTTGGAGCTAAAACTTATTTAAGAAAATAAATGCAAAATGCTTTATAATTTAGCACTGGCAATACATATAAATTATTTTGTATTGTGTTCAGGTTCTTTGATATTCCTGTAGAAATACTCCCAAAAGTACGAAGCTCCTCTGAGATTTATGGCCTGATGGTATGTTTTCTTGTGTGTGTATGAATCTTGTAAAAAAATAACTGTATCAATAGAGATTTGACAGAATTACCATAGATTAAGACTATGTTTGATCTATGATTAGTATGTCATTATCTACTGTTGTATGATATTATATGAAGTTGAATTTTTTTTTTTCATCTTTTAAGTGTCAAGTAGACATAACAAAATGGGAGAGTTTTTTTGATTAGGATAAAAATTTGATTTTTTAATTAAAGTTACTTATCAATTTAGAAGCTACCCATTAGAATGCAATGTATAATCAGTAGATTAAAAGAATGTGGTTGCTCTTATTAGAGAACAATTGAAAAGTAGAGATGAAAGTTGCTGTGAAAGTCTTCATGACCTAAGAGGATCGGACAAGACATTTAATGTCTTATTTCCACATAACTGAAGGCAAGATTCTGTGAAATCACAGGTGACATCTTAGATTGCGTTCTTTTTAAAAAATAAACATCTCTTGCAATGTATATTTACATAGCACTTAGTAAAAAAAATATTTTGGATTATTGTGATGTCTTTTTAATCGCACTGCTTCCAATGCAGCTCTAGACATTACTTATGAGTAAATCACTAATTGTTATCATGGGTTCTGAATTTTCAAATTTACTTTGATGCAACACCAACTCTTCTGATACAGTGGCATCTAATTTGTTAGCCTCAGAATCGGATAAACTGGATGTTTATATTACTTTTTTTTCTTCCTGGTAGTTTGCCCTGCTGTTTACTAAGAATGTAACAGTATTTTGTCATTAAGACAAGTTATGAGATTTTTATTTAAAATTTAACTCTAACTTGCCTGAAATGTAATTAATTTTGTTAATCTGTTAATGGAGATGCCATTAGAAGTCATTGCTGACTTTTATTAATATGAAGGTCAGACAAGAGTGAGTTATATTAAGCTGAATAACTGAGGTAAATGGAAAAAGATACTGCCTGCCAACTGAAACAGAATAGCTGGTCACTGTAAATGTGAACTTCTGTTTCTCTTCCACTTTCTTTCCATTTTTTTTCTTTTTCTTCCTTTTGCTGACTGTAGAAAATCTGTCCTAGCCTGGTGAGTAGAGGCTTCCATTAGGCTGACCATCTATGTCTTCTCCATTCTATTCAGATACTGTGCATTTCCATTGTTTTAGGGTTTAGTAAAAGCACACTCTCTAGATGAACAAATTTGGTGGGTGTTTCCAAATTTGAGATATTAAAATTGGAATTCATGCCAAAGTTGTTTCTAAAATATAGTCTTGATGTATATGTTTGCCTTAATTGCAGGCTGTTGAATATTTCTTTTTATAGCGAAGCAAAAAATACAGCTATTGGCTAATAAATGTTGGCTGTCTCATTTTATAAATGAGAAAAGCAGGCCATCCAGTCTACAAATACTAGTTCTATTATAATGAAATGTCAGCTTCATGCAGAGTTTTGTAGTGCATTTATAAACTCAGTCACCTTAAATCCAGTTAATGAAAATGAGAATTAAAGAAAAAAAAAAAGATTCATATTGGAAATGCACTTGCATGACTTCACTGAATTTTCACAATTGCACAAAGAAACAATTTAAAGAAGTAAAAGTTGTTAGGATATAAGTTTCTTATACTTGCATATATTGCAAGAATGCAACTGAAAAGCTGCATGGTAGTGTTTAGAAAAAAATCTATATGTGACTTAAAATACTATATCTTAAAATGAGGCTTCTGTCTTTGCTTAGTGTATCATCACAATCACATTTTTTCCTAGTCACTTTACCATTTTGCACTTTTGCATTTTGTACTTGACACTGACTGCACAGTTTACACTGATCCTAGTTTTCTGTACACTAGGATTTCAACAAAATTTATATTAAGAACTGTTGAGGTGACGTAAAGTATGCCTGTAAATTTCCCACTCTGTTTTTTAGTGTTTTAGGTATGAGCTGCATTAAGCTGAAGTCCAATGTACAACTGAACTGAACTGTGTTGCTTATGTGACCCTTCTTTGTTTTCCTTTGAGCATTACAATTTTAGCTTCTTTTTTTTTGTTGCCTTAAATAGTATTCATTGAAAGCTAATTTGAAGCTTTTCTTTCTCTTTTTGCAAATCAGAAATCTGGAGCTTTGACAGGTGTACCAATTTCTGGGGTAAGTCCTACTTCAACTTAGATTCTAGCATGTGAACCTGACACCACATGAACGTATCTTCACTAGAAAAAGCTTTAAGATGGGTGAATCCTGCTACATATAAAGTTAATGGTTTTTTTACTTCATGCTAAACATGAAGTAAACTTTTAAAGTTGAAGTGACTGGATTTTTCATTATTAAGTTAATATTAAGCTGTATGGAAATACAGCTAACAGCTTCAATGCCTATGTTTCGTGCTGTTGGAAATACAGGATCTCTAAGTAAATGAGTAACATTACAAAATGGAAGCAAGCTCTGCTTTATATATAAAGGGAGTTTAGTATATACATAATCCATAAATGTTGGGCAGATTCTAATTCTTTTTCCAATACAACATACATAAAGATAGTAAATTTTAATTTAATTTCTTAAACTTGTTCACCATAAGTAGCCATTCACCATTTCATTTGCACTTCTAACAAAGGGAACAACAGTAAAAAGCACAGGTTGTCTCTATATTTTTTTTATCACTTTCAATTATCCATGTGTTCCTAAAAGACTAGAGTTATAAATATGTCTCTTCATGTACCTTTTTCATGCGTGTGATTCTGTTTTCAGTGCTTGGGTGACCAATCTGCAGCTCTTGTTGGGCAAATGTGTTTTCAAGATGGGCAGGCAAAAAATACGTAAGTTATTATGAAAGTTGAAAGATAAACAGTACGTCACTGTTCTGGTTTGAATTTAGTTGTATGTTCTCTTTCAAGATAACTGCCAAATGCTTTTGTAATTACTGTATAACTACAGCTCTGCCTTTGGCTGTTTTGACCTACAAAATAAACACTGTCCTAAATTTTATATAAAATAGTGGAAATATTAAATTTAAATTGTTTGTGAGGCATATTTTGGAACAAAGTCACTGGAAGGAAATATCTCTGTGTGATAGGAGGCTTTTAATTTTAAAATTCTCCAAAACATAGATTAAAGCAGTTGCAGTATCATTTAAATTGTGAGCTAAATTTAAACAAATACAGGCTGTAAAAATTAGATTGCATAGACTTGAATGACAAAAAACCCACAGCGCTGCTAGATGGGAAAAGTTCATGTCAGTTGCAGTCTTCAGTTTTAGTTCTGTGTCTAGTTCAGTGTGGAGAATTTTACATTGTTTTTTCTACTTCTCAGCCTCTTAGTGTCCCTTGTTTAAAATAGCTGATCAGTTAAATCAGGCAACGGCTGTAATCAAACATTGATTTGAGGAAAAGCTCTCTGCTTAAATGACTTTACTGTTCCATTTACAACCATGTGCTTAACTGAGCATGTAGGTACATACACAGTATTGGACTTCCACAGATTTAATTACACATTAATCTATACTTGTTGCCAATTAACCTTTACTTTATCTTTTATATTTATACACAAATGTAATGGTTAATGGCCTTCTATTTCAGTAAACCAAACATGTTTCTAATAATGTTAGGATGTATTTTGATAAGAAATACTTTATAATACAATAGAATTTTTTTTAAAGTCCTGCTAAACCAAAAGGTAAAAGTGAGATTTATTTTTTTTAACCTATTTGTGTTACTGCTTTACCCTTTTTCTCTCCAAATATAACTGAAGACTTTCTCACTATTTTAAGTTATTCTTTTTCAGGGTATTAAAAATGTAGGAAAGTCATTATTGCTTAGAATAGGTTAGAGTGGATTATAAGTATTTTGTAGTCATTTTGCTAGACTGTGTTCTTATACGTGTGCATATGCACACATACATGTGGTCTTCAAATGAGAAACACGCCATTTTTAGAAATTTTTTAACTGCAAGTTTTAAGAAATCCCTCCTCTTTGTGACAGGAAGAGTGTTTCTTAAATTTTCCCCTTTAAAAGTCTGAATTTAATGTTGTGAAGTATTTATTTTATAAAGGAGCTTTCGTAATCAGCTTAAATTGAAGCAGGCAAACAGTGCCACCAAAGAGGAATTCACACTTAGTTTCAGCGGCATTTGCTCCTTGATCAAGTATTATACAAGAAATTACCAGAGAGATGGGAGACTAGATTTTTCAGTGGCAAGCTGCTTTTAATTAGCTTTTTGAGGATGGCTTTATCATCAGTTAATGGTAACCTAAACTTCAAGGGGCAAAATGTGGGGTCATGATTTTCCACATGTGAGTCACGGATTCATGAATTGCAGTAACGGGTTATCTTTTAAACAACTTCATTTTAACTTTCCCTTGCTTTCGTGCTAGGTATGGAACAGGATGTTTCTTGCTGTGCAATACAGGTCAGAAGGTCAGTTGCATTTTTTTAGGTATTCACTTTTTATTTACAATCTTTATTTAAGTTCTTGAGTGCAACTATATGTTAGCCTTTCTTAAACTTATTAGCAACAGTTACATTGCTAGAAATAAAGAAAAGTGCGTACCAAAATCTGAAAGAATATAATAATTTGTTTAAGGTGTTTTTGGTAAGACTTCATTTCCTTGCTTCTTAAATTTCCAGAAAGAACTTTTCATATCAAATTTGTTACTCCTTTCTTTAATATGTTTCTTATTCTCACCCAGAAGTACCGAGTATTGTGTTACTTAACCACAAGCTTTTCTCTTTAGGTCTTGGCTATTTTATTTCTTGATTCATTTTCTTCCATTGTTTCTTTGTAGTTGTAGTTGAATACGTAATGCAAAGGTCTGACTTATTTCTCATTCTCATCTTTAAAAACCCCCAATTCTTTGCTATAAGGAGGCTGGAAAGATTGAGGCAGCTGTGGAAATGAGAATTAACACCAGCGATCTGAAGGTTCTGTTTTAGGCGTTTTTTTAGAATGACTGATAATTTGCTCTGTTTAAACTCTCCATAGTTCATTTTATTTTCCAGTGAAGATTTTGTCTCTTGTTTATTATCACTTGAATATTTTAATTTAAATATTCTTTGCCTCTGATCATGATTTTCCTTTTCTTTTCCCTTTCCTCATTTAGTCTGTGTTTTCGGAGCATGGTCTTCTAACCACAATAGCTTACAAACTGGGTAGAGACAAACCTGTTTGTTATGCACTAGAGGTAAGTCCAGTAATTTCTTCCTTCTTGTAGTGATACATGTTCTTGTTTACTTCTGTTTTCTAGTATCATCAGCTGTATAGAAATCAAAACAACTTTATGTTATATGCCTCAAGGCTTATGTGTGATTTTGGTTATCCCTATTTCCATTCTATATCATGTAATCTAGTAAAAATATTTCTACATTACATCATTTATATTTTCAGGGCATCTTGGCTAAAACATTTTTTCTGTTACACAATCTTCCAAATCCTTAATAAATGTTATAAATAAATAGAAAAAAATTATACTACAATTAGGTTTAAAAAAGAGGGAAAAAAGTACTAGTGTTTGAGTTATCATCTCATAATAAAAGGCATCACTAGATGTCTTTGGTTTTTATTTCATTC
The DNA here is from genome assembly GCA_028566535.1 of Scolopax minor. NCBI lineage: Eukaryota > Metazoa > Chordata > Aves > Charadriiformes > Scolopacidae > Scolopax > Scolopax minor. Next base: position 126,597,986 of record JAOXNG010000001.1, on the reverse strand, counting down.
TAATAAATTTTCCTTCTAACTTTTAAAAATCTGAACCAAATTTCTGTGACAAGAATCCTCTAACAATTAAACTTTTTTTACCCACTAAGACTTAAGTGCCTACTTCCAGAATGTGGTTCCTCAATTTTCCACACAACTCTGAGGGCGTCCAAATTCTGTAGAAAATTGGATTTTTATTGTAGCTTCAGGGTTCATTGTTTTAGAGCTCTGCTTCTGAAGCACAGAGCAGCTGAGCACCTGTTTGGCACCAGAGCTTCATTAGGATGAATAGAATGATTATTCTTCTATCTCTGTTGCTTACTGGGCTTGATCTAATAGTTATTCTCAAAACATGCATACTGAATTCTCTGCTGCCATTGAGCTTCTGTAGAGAGTCTATGTTTTTCATGTGAAACAAGAAAAGACAAAGACAACACACAGGATTTTTTTTCGCTGGGCTTACAGTACTTCACTAGGATATAGGAGGCTGAGTTTATTTCCTTTTCCTTCCATAAAGAAAGTTGATCTTGCATTTGCCGTGTTCTAGCAAACCTTGGTGGGTTTTTTTTTGTTTTGTTTTGTATAGGTATATGAGAGATTTGTTGTATTTTTAACTAGTGTTCTTAAACCAAGAACTAGAGCTCTCTTGAGAGTGTTTTGTACTTGTGTATGCTGAAACAAAACATGCATATGTACTTCACTTCTTCCTCATCTTCAGTCTTTCTCTGAACAGCTTCAACAGAAGATATTCAGTGTTCTTTCTCCTGTACCCATGCTAGTATCATCTACAATCTGCTGGTTGAGACACTTCAGAGATGCAAGAGATTTAATGAGAGATTACAGAGTTGTAATAGCTACCTGGTCAGAAAACATACCTACTCCTTCTCCCAATGGCTTTCAGTGAAAATACAATGCTGCTCCCATTTTACTTAAAGCCTAGTAGGTAGACTTGAGACTGTCTTGTAGAGAAGTCCATTTGGACTTTGGAGTGAGATGGGAGCTATGCCATTCATTTATGATGTGATGGAGCTATTCAGGGCCATTTCTTGAGGCAACAGAGGAATTTTGCTGAAAATACAAGTGCCTAAATTTTCTGTATTTCTGGGCATTTATGTTTAGACTCTAGACCTAATGAGTCTTGCTTTTTTAAATCAAAACATAAAAATCTTAATTTGTTGGAAAAAGAAGGCTGAGGCTACTGGACCTCCTGACTAAATGAGAGAGACAATAAGACTGCTTAGGAAATGTCATGGTAACTCCCCTTCATGGAAAAAATCATGCAATATGCACCTTTTCTACACAGAGTCTGTATAACAGGCTGCCATTTTTACATGGCAGTTTCCAGTTGCCAAGAAACCTGTGATTTGGTTGTGAGTATTCTTGGGAGAACTTTAAGCTGTGACTGTAAGCCACAGCTGCAGCTCCCCCTCTTCTCCAGTCTTGTAAAAAGGATAATGAAGCTACTACCACTTTTTGTCTCCTAATGTTGTAGTGATTTTGTTTCCTTCAGGGGTCTGTTGCAATAGCTGGTGCTGTTGTTCGTTGGCTGAGGGACAATCTAGGTATCGTTAAGACTTCACAGGAAGTTGGTGAGTATCATCATTTGCAGCTATTCAGTTTTTTAAGTTTTCCAGCGTCTTCATGTCTCTAAAGATGAATGAAAGTTTAAAAATATTCAAATATAGAAAAGCTGGATGATATATATATTTTGCAGTGTTTGATCAATTTGGTTTGCCTCCATAAAATCAATGTTTATTAATGTATGTATTTCATACAGCATATCAAGACAGTCTTTGAAACTCCTTGTCAGCTTTGTTCTATTGCAATCTGTACTTCTTAGTAGTTTTCCTAGCCAGGAAACTCAGGAAGATTCTATACTTACAGTGTATTTCCTAGTTTCATACAATATTGAATTTTCCAGAGCAAAGAATATTTACATGTCTATTACAGAAGCCAGAGCATATTTGATCCTAAACCTAAATATTCATCCCTGTCATAAATATGAAAATCTGAGGCCCTACATTTGCAACAATTTATGTAGAAGGCTTCATACCCATTGAGTTAGGGACCTCAGTTTGCAAAGCTGCCTCTCAAGGGAATTTTGAGGATGGTAATTTGTTTTGGGTAAAAATACAGTAATCCTTTAGCGTTTGGGTATCTGATGTCTTCTGCTTGAGCTGAACTGAAACAAGCTGTTGTGTGACATGGAAACTAGGAATATATCAGACTTGGAAAAAGGAGAAAATGTCAGAAGCATGCAAGTATAACAGTTTGAAAGTGACTGATTTAATGAGATTTAGGATTTAAAAGCAAATCATTGTGTATTTTTAATAATTTGTTATCTTATTTAAAGGTGAAAAAATTTAGAATTCAAATTTTATGTGAAACTTCAAAGATTAGGCAAATACTTAAAACATCAGTCTGTTTTTCTGTAAGAAAGCTTTGCAGATCATAGATAGTACTTCTTTGCAGAAGAAGATATAGTACTGTCACATGAATTAGCCAGCTGTAAAAACACTACAGTACCTCTTGGCTTCGCAAGTTTGACCAGACCTTTGGAGGGTTTGAGTTTCAAGAACTTTAATTTTGTCAGTGTTGTTAAAATCATGTCAGACTTTGTCTTCTCTTCCTGTTTCCTCGAACTTGTTCTCCCTCCTCCCTGCACTGCCTTTTTGTGTGGAATCTTTATGAAAGTACTATTTTAGAAAGACTTTTGAATAAGTTTTGCTACTTCTTTACTCTATTGCCATGCTTCTCTGATCAATGTAAACAGAAGAAGTTTACAAAAGCAGAAAAAAATACTTTCTGGTTATAGGAAGGAGCTGCATATTAGCAATAATTCCTTTTCAGTTCTAGCTGTTTTAATATAACTTTAAAAATTACAAATGTTTTAATACTGGGGAGTTCAGATATCCAAAGTTATTACTCAGATATTAAGAAACTTCAAATTTCCTTGTAGCTGGCCTTGTGATTATACACATAAGCTGGGAATTTAGACCTCAAATCCATTTGAAATTAATAGGAATTTAGTTTTGAACTCCCTTTGGTCTTGATCCAGTTTCATTTGCTTGCCTTGACTTAAATGCAAGTAAATCGTGACCTTTTGGATTGCTTTGAAGGTTGCATTCTTTACCCACAGTATATCCCTTGAAAACCTCACAGAATCTAGGTCAGAATATTAAGTACACAATTTTGGTTTTCAGGTTTGATTTTTCATTTTACATATCTCACAAATCCCTATGCCCCATCTTCCATTCATATTGTTGAAAATGGACAACTAGTTAATGAAGAACAGAGGGCCAGACAGTTGTATTTTCTAATTGTGTGTTTATTATTTTTCTAGCTGCCTAACATATTCTGAATGTTTTCTGTATTTAAATAATAACACCTTTAAGTGTCATATTAAGTGTTAGTAGAGTTGTGAAAAGCTAAGTGAAGACTGTTTGTGTGTGTGCATTAGAAAAACTGGCTGCTGAAGCGGGGACTTCTTACGGCTGCTACTTTGTGCCAGCATTTTCAGGACTGTATGCACCATACTGGGAACCCAGTGCAAGGGGGTAAGGATATGACTAGGTACTGCATTTGCAGGGAGATTTAATGATTTTACAAATACTATAATTAGTCCTTTCAGGTATGTGAAATTGTTTTTTTTGTTTCTTTCATGGATACATCATTCTCTGCTGCAATTTCAAGCAACTACTGTGTTTCTCTTTTGAATTTAATCTGTTCAAAACAGCAACAGCTACTGGGATATAAAGAAGGATTGGGTAGCTCAGCCGCTCACCCTCCTCTCCCCGACCTCCAAAAGAAAGGTGGCAGGGGCCAGGGAAAACATTTGGTCTTGGCTGAGCATTTCAGAGGACAAGTACAAGATAGTTCTATCATTCTTGCCACTACTGGGGCCAGCTTTTTTTCTTCACACATTTCTGTTTCTGAAAGGATCTTCATCTCACTAAGGAGACAGAGGAGATCTTCATACCTGTGAGCTGTCAGTCTACAAAAGTAGAAAGTGAAGAATTTAGTACTGATTAGATTTTTTGAGCTCAGTTTCTCATGGCTGCTGCATTCAGCATCTTAAATGATACAGACTATTAATTTTTCCCCACTTCTCCTTTTCTTCCCCTGATGTCCAGCTTTCTTACCAGTCTATTAATCAATCATTTCTCCTCTCCTTCAAGTCCCTTCTGTAGTTAAGACTTAACTATCTTGTACTAATCAGAGCAACTAGTTCAAAGAATAAACTACTCTTTGTCTTTTCTCCTATTATGAGCTTGCCTACTGTTGCTGGAATCACGACATGCCATGAGAGTCACAGAACCATAACAAATTTAAATACAAAATAACTTTACTAAAGTGAGAAAAGAATTCTTGAAGAATATCTAGTTGTCAAGATTTCAAGTAGTTGCATCTTTAGAATTTAGATGCTTGTTGTATGTGGGGAAGAAAAAAAAAATTTTTGAGTTTGACGTTTTTAGTTTTTCAGATCACAGTGCTTAACTTTTTAAATGTTAAAATTTGATCTTTGGAATTATAACAAATAAAAATGTCCTTTAATGTCTTTGAACTTGCATGTATCCAGCACCAAATATAGCAGCATTTCCATGTAGTACACTACTTACTATTCCTCAGATGTTGAAATAGAGTAAGAAGATGAGTATTTGTTCTGCAGTTCACAGCATATAGACAGAATTCAGCTTCCTCATCATTAGATATAGCATGATTTCAATATCCAAAAATCTCTCTGAAGGTGTAGGAGCAACTAATGATCAGAGTACTTCTGAAAACAATTTTAAGCATTTAGAGTACAGACCCAGTGGGGCTTTGCCTTAAGAACTGAAAGCACTAGAGAATTTATTAAGACTTTAAAGATAGGCAATACTATTTTTTAAAGAAAAATCAGCCTAAATCATACATTTCCTTTTCTTAAAGGAAGACTAGAATTTGTATGTGTTTTTGTACGTATGGCTGAATATGCACCCAGTTACATGCATATTGGCAATAATTTTTTAGTTTATGGCAATTGTATTGATTGGGCACTGAAAGCATGCTTGTGAGGAAAACAGGGATGAGAGAGTTTAGATTTAAGAGAAACAAGCTTTTTAATATTAAAAAGCAGTCCTTATACATTGCAAGTGAGTGAGCTTTGAATTAGAAGCTCTAGGTCTGAAGTGATAGTGTGTGTTTGGTAAATAAGTGTGTCCTGACTGTTTGGTGTTTTTTTTTTCTCTTCAACAGTATTATCTGTGGCCTTACTCAGTTTACAAATAAAAACCACATCGCTTTTGCTGCACTAGAAGCGGTCTGCTTTCAAACACGAGAGGTAAAGGCAGATTGACTCCTAAATTC
>JAOXNG010000001.1:126575998-126587002 GCA_028566535.1 Scolopax minor | reverse complement strand
GAAGGCTACAGGTACATCATCCTCTCCAAGGCCCCTGGCATCTGTTTCTCCTCTAGGCAAGTGGTTTTTTCAAAGGCAGGACTTGAGAAACTGGAATCCCTTTTTCCTTGACAATTTGGGGACTGGATGGGTCCTGGCTCAGAAAGGAAGTTTTCTTAAGTTTTGGTGTTATTGTGCAGTAAGGACCAAACAGCTGCAGCCCTGCATTGGAGGGATGGATGTGTAGGACAGTCAGATAGGAATAAAGGAGTGGAGAGATGGAGGGTAGGAATGAAGATGTGGATGTGTGAGTATAAAGTTGAGTGTGGCACTCAGAGACAGTGCCACAGAGTGCCAGTGAGACAGACCAAGGTCTTTCAGTTACAGGATCTCTTGTTCCACTTAAGGGGCTGTTGGCTGGGACTTTGTCTAAGACTCTTCATGTAACAGTCTGACCCCAGCAGGATTTGTTCAGTTACCATCAGAATATCTCTTTATTTCTCTGTGTATCCCTGAATCCTGCTGCTGTAACAGGATCTGGCCAAGGGGAGGGTGTCCTGACCCCAAGCAGAACATGCGTTCCTCCCCAAAGCACCTGCCTTTTGCTCAGGTTTATTTCTGTCATCTGGTGTCCTTTGATCCCCACTTCCAGTAGATGCTGTGACTCTGTTTTCTGCTCTTCTTTTTTCTTGCTGTTAAATAAGCATTTTACCTTAAAGTGAGAAGACAGGGGTGAGCAGAAAGGTTAAACCAGTGACTGTGACACCTAGAGAGAAACCTATTCCCTATCCACACTGGGGAGTGCATTGTTTTGACAGCTGGTTTCAGGTTGCTTCTCTTCCTCATTCCCTTTGGGGATCTGGCAATATTATTAGATGCTGGTTTTCAGATTATTCTGCATGGCTTCCCTCTGGTGCCTGTCTCGTAAGGTCCTCCGTAGCTCCCAGCTGCAGCGTGACAGTGAGGAGCATACACTGTGCTGTGCAACACGACAGTCGGTGGGCTCTGAGTCACCAACTCTAAGCCCTTTCTGCTGTTGAGTGTGTCTAATGTTAGGAAACGGAGGACTCCATCAAAAGCATCAGTCCTACACACAAGCTCAGCTCTACACATGTGGGCAGTGGACCCAAATCCTTTTGAGGAGACCTCGGGTTCTTCTAGAAGATGAGTTTGAGTTCAGACCCCACTTACTGACAGCAGAAGTGGGTGACTCGGGGATACAAGTTCTGCTTTTGTTTGGAGGGGGGGCTACGACTTTTGACAGGATTTGTCTGACTCACCTGCTGGGGGAGCAAATTCTGTCTTGCCTGGGAAATAGCCCTGGGGACAAGGGCAAATGACAATGTACAAAAAGTGCTAAAGAGCTCAGCTGAGGGTCAGCTGGTGGCATGGCTAAGAGAGTTGGGGTTGCTAAGCCTAGAGAAGAGAAGGCTCTGGGAAGACCCTGTAGCGGCCTTCCAATATCAGAAGGGGTCTACAGGAAGGATGGGGAGGGACTCTTTATCAGGGAGTAGAGCAATAGGACAAGGTGTAATGGATTTAAATTGACAGAGAGGAGATTTAGATTTCCTAAAATCTAATAAATAAATAAATTCTTTATTCCTTACTGTGAGGGTGATGAGACACTAGAAGAGGTTGCCCAGAGAAATTGTAGATGTCCCATCCTCAGATGGATTCAAGGCAAGGTTGAATGGGGCTTTGAGAAACCCAGTGTACTGGGAGGTGTCCCTGCCCATGACAGGGGGCTTGGGACTAGATGATCTTAAATGCCACTTCCGACTCTAACCATTCTATGATTCTATGAATCCATTCAAGCCCTGAACCGAGTGCTGTTCCCCAAGAGGCTCAGAAGGAGCAGATATCATTTCAGTCCCTATGATGATCTAAAGGCGTCTTCCTGGAGTTGGCTTAAGAGATGCTTGTGAGACATGGACCACTAGCTGCTACATATGAACCCTGTTGCCTGCTTTGGTGCCTGCTTTGAGAGAGAATCCCCAGGGTCTTACCCTGTCTATTCATGAAGGTAAGGAAATGTCACCTGCACCCTGCGACCACGGCAAGGCTTCAGCCATCAGGGGTGTAGGAAGTGTTTCTTGGTTCTGAAGAATTTGGGATGTGGCTTGTAGGTGCAGAAAGATTCTCTTCCTAGGGCTGCGGTCACCAAATTTTAACAGGGTTGGAGCTTTCCTTCCCTGGGTTCTCAGCTCTTCAGGCTGCAAAGACCACTGTGAAGATCAAACTCATGTGCTCTCTTGTTCTCAGCCTACCACTTCAGCAGGCAGGTTATATGAGGATTTACATCTGTTTTCAAGGCAGACTCTAACCCCACTGTCTCTTATTTGCACCCAGTTGAGTTTATTGCTCATAGTTTCTCTAGGCTGAGACTCCTCTCTGATTTTCTTCTCTTCAGCCCCCCACTGGGTTCTTCCCAGTGCCTCCCTTGCTCACTCTATAATCAGATCAGCTCCCCGCAGGGATCCATGGAAGGACACTCATTCTGGATGAGTCTAACTGATTGGGTTTGTTTCAACACAGGCTGATTGTGAAGAGGTTCTCTCAGGGCTGTGTGGTATCTCTGCCTTTGGAAATGGAAATGCCCTGCTATTTCAGCAGTTAATCATGGCCTTTTGCTGATGAGCCCTGGCTGAGCTTTGCACAGAAGATTTTCTTTGGAAGGTTTTTATTCCAGGTGGTGTGGGGTTTTTGGTTTTTGGAGTTGTTTTTTGGTGTGTGTGTTTTTTGTATTTTCCCCCCTCATACTTCAGACAGACTGCAGGAGGAAACAAGAAAGGGGCAAGCATCAGTCTGCAGCCAAATGTCTTGGCTTAACTTCTTCCCTCCTTTGGGAAGATGTGCCCCTGGTGCTGACTTGCTATTTTCTTGGTTTGCAGCTTGCATTTTTAAATGGCTCTCACTCAGATCAACGTTGGTCACCTTTTTAATGATTCTGGAGCAGGTTTCTCCGTGGCTCTGTCCTTGCTGGTCTGTTGTAACAGGTTTCATTTATCCAGCTGCATCCTGAATCTACTCCTCTGCATTTTGTGTGACTACTCACAGACCACTCAAAGGCATTAAATGACAACTGCCCAAGCTCCAGGTGAGTAGAAGGTTTCTTCTAGTGTGGTTGAGCTCAAGACCCTCCTCACAAATGTTGAAGATCAGCTTTGTGGTGTTTGGTTTAGAAAAAAGTGTGTTTCACTTGCTGTTTTGACCATTGATTGACTGGTGAGATCGGAAAATGGTTAAAAAACATAAACCCACAACAGGATGTGTTGGGTTTTTTTTTTCTTTCTTCTTTTAGAAAGAAGCTTGTCACTGGTCATTGCAGTCATTGCAGTTAAAAGCTTTCATTTTATAGCAAGTAAAAGAAATCTTGTGAAAGATGTTTCCTAAAGATCCTGTGCCTTGCTGAGTTTTCACAAAAGTAGAAAGGACATACTGACTGTTTTTGGGAGACTTTTATTTTGGCTTTAAAAAGCCTACATTAATTATTGTTTTTTAGATAACTATCTTTTCATCAGTTCATAAGTGCTTCTAAAGATGAAAAGCATGTTCATGACATAATCCACATGCAAGACAAATGAATTTTTATCTTTTCAATTATTTCTTAATTTTTGCACAGAAATTTGTCTTACTATTTTGTTAAAAATTACTGCCATAATCCCTACTTCAGGACAGTGTTTTCAGCACTGAAGGGCTTCTACATGAATAAAAATTGCTTCATTTTATCCTACTTGTAAATCTTCTTATTGGTGAACATGCAGAAAATTGTTTTTAAGGCTTATTTCTCCTTCCTGTGCATAACTGTGGAGTTTTGAGTTGTTTGTTTTGGACTTGGTAGGGAGGTTTTTGTGCATTCAAAACAGCATTTTATACTTGTTCTGTGAAGACAAATTGTATTGTGCAAAAGAGTGGAAAGTTAATAGTGTAGTCTCTGCTTCTTGAATACTTGTATTCGTATGCATTGAGAGGCCTTTCTGTTTGCTGATTTCTCAATTTCAGAAAGTGAATTTCGCTATGCTAGATGGAAGAAAGCTGTGATGAAATCTATGGGCTGGGAGACATCTGAAGCTCCTTCAAATGGTAAATCAGAAATTAATGCAGGTCAAATATTATTAATTAACCAGTTAGCCTAGGTAGTTAATCTTGAGTTTGGTGACCTTTTCTGTTCATACCATCTCTGGACTATTCCAATGATTTAAAAATTACTACTTAAAACCACTGTCAAAACAAAACAAGAATACAGATATATAGATCTTTCTCTTGGAAGGAGAGCACAAGCAATATCTTGTAGGGCTCTGAAAACAGGACATGAAATCAAGTCTAAGTGCAGGTTTTGTAGAATGGCATTAGTTTACAAAAGAAAAAAAGTCTTACCCGGAAGAAGAGATACAGCACATTTCTAAGACAGTTCAGGGATTTCATAAACTTTCTTCTACTATGACCTCATGTTGCAAAAGAGAAAAATTTCATCCTTGCTATATCTTGCCTTTATTATCTGCTGTATAGGAAGGAAAGATTGACACCCACATCAAAATCTGACCCATAAGGGCTAAGAGCAAGAAGTTATCATAAAGTGAATTATTGCATAGACCTTTTGTTCACAGACAGAGAATATACAAACAGTTCTGAGGGGCTGAACAAGATCTTTCTTTTGAAGTAGAGGACTTTTTCATCTGTCAGGTTTGAATTAAATACAACCTGCAGTCTTCTATGATCTATAATTTGAATTTATATCTCAGCACTATTTCAAGATAAGTTCTTAGTCTTGAATCATCCTACAAGACTTCATTAATGGGCTTTATCTACATTTCATTTCTTATTTGTTGGAAAAACTATTAAAATTAAAAGTATTAAGTAAAGAATCCTCAAAATGTAAACTTCCCCACAATCCACAGTCGCAGCCCTGAAGCTACAGGAAGTCTTTTAGTTTAGTCTTGAACGCTGAAGCTAAAATTTTCATTCTACCCACCTCTGTTTTGTGGGTAATTTATTTCACACCATGGTTATACAAACAATTCTGTCAAGACAATTTGGAAGAGATATAAGTAACATAGCATGAGTTACAAGAGTCAGTCAGTATTGTCCATTATGATTTAGTAGCCTTACCTCTAGACTTGCCGTTATGTATCTTAAAATCCCAAATGCTTGATGTGTATCTTACTTAAGGCCTTTATTTCCTTTTGAAGGATAGAAAATTCTGCCTTGCAGAAAGTAAAACTAAATCTTGTTCTTCAGCTCATGAGAAAAGGGATATGTTTATCAAAACTTACCCTCAGTGATTATATGGTTTAACACTGGGGGGGGACATGTTATTTTTCTTAGTTCTTGCTTTGAAACCTTGTCTTCTGCCTGCTAGGAGTACTTAAAATTGAAGAATACTAGAAATGGGCTCAACCTAGATAGTGCTAACAGTGGAATTTGGATTTGAACTCTTATACTGAGAGCCTGTTTTGAATTATGTGGGGGTTATGCATAATCTTCTTTAGTTTTCTGCAAATGTCACTACATTTGTTACTTTTGCTGTTCATATGATTTTTAACACATATATTGCAATTTATAAATATATTTCTCTTTTGATTTGCTTGACTGGAAACACCCTCCCCTGGATGACATCAGGTGACACTAGTATCTTCTGTAGTCTGCCTTTGGGTTTTTTTATTATCAGTAGCATGATAATGTTAATCGGAGCAAAGTACGTCTCAGGTTAGTTATTATTTGATCTAGATCACTTTAAAAGCTATCTACACTTGTTTAAGTGTTGGTGTTTTTGTATTCCATCTGCTTATTTTTATCAAAAATGACTGATGCTTTTTGTTGTTCATGCACACGAGTGTTTGAGGGTGTGAATTAGACATACGGTACCTAAGTGAAACAAGTGAATGCTGTCTGGAATTCATCCTCATGTGCCATGAAATTTATAGCTGGGAGAGGCACATGAAAACTTGAATTCTTTGTCGGGTTTGCCTCCCTTTGTTTAGTTCTGCAGACTCTACACCCTTTATAAGAGGGATCTGGGTTGGAGCAGCCTAGCAGAGTTTTGAATTGCCTGCATGACAGTGTGCGTTGCAGTTAGAGTAAGGTTCCGTCCTTTATCCTTCGATTCTTCTCAAAATGTTTAATAAAGTGAAGACTTTTCTTTTGTTCCTGAAAGGCCTTGTACATTCCTTTCATTTTTCTGGTTCCCTTGGAATTATTATATGGTCAGAAAACTTCATCTACTAAATCTATAGAATATTCTTTTTGTACTTTGCTCTTGATGGATAAGTGGATTAATTTTGTATAAAGAGAAGACATCCTAAGAGGCCCATCCACAAAACTGGGGAAAGGGACTGTGTGCATTTGCAATGAAGATGCATCTTGAACCTATTAGTATATGTTTTATTTTAAATGAAAGTTCTTAATATGGATGACAGTTACTTATGTCAGAAGTAAGACATTTCATTAAGATATTCTTATGGTAAGAAATAGAAGTTTATATGTTGATGCCATTTCTTCTTTGCTGTTGTGTTTCATAATTTCATTCCAAAGAAAATATTTTACAGTATAGTCGTTATTGCTGCTTAGTAAGCTTTTTGGGGTTGCTATTGAGTTTTCTTTCTTTGTTTTGGTTTTGGCAGGATGGGGGGGGGTATTAATTAAACAGACAATTGGGGACTCTAGCATGCTCCTCTGATGATGTGTTTGTATTTTCTTTATACTCATTGAGCCTGCATTAACTATTCAACTGTAATTTTCCTTGCATGGAAGAGACTGAGCTTGTAGGAGAATGAAAATCAAACTAAACAAATGCTAGGCAAAAATCAAGCTGAGCAAATGGATTGATGTTGATTTACTAACTCTGTAATGTATCTGTGAATGAGAACAATTTTGATTATGAAGTATAAAATAAAACCAGCTGTGAATAAGTGGGTAAATTTTTAACAAGCTGAAGTAAGAAACTTGAATATTAATTCCAGGTCAAGTTGTTCACCACATGGATGATCCCTGAAATAATGAAGATCAATGTTAAGTGGGTAGAGAAGCAACTTAAATTCTGGGTGCTTTTTAAAAATAACTAATCAGTAACCTGCATATAGATATCTAAACTTGCAGTGCTGGAACTCATTAAAAAATGATTTTTTTCTCCCTTCCCTAAGCTTGTCAGTGCTTTTCTGACCCAGAAGTGGAAATCATATTCATCTCAATTAACTTTGGCTTCAGAACCCATTTTTGCACTTATTTTTAGAAACAGTAACTGTTGTTTTATATATATATATACACATATATATATATATATATATATATACACACACCCCAATATAGTTACTTTATATACCAGGGTGTTGGTATATTATTTACATGGTATGCTTGGGGACAGGGGAAGTTGCAAGAAATTTCTAGCTTTTATTTGTTTTAAAAATGACGATGTCTGAAGAGGAATAGCATCAGTGATGATATGTAGAGGTTGCTGTTTTGCTCAGCTGTGTGTTAGGACAGAACATGATACACACAATTTGTGTTGCTGATTGGAGCAGGGCTGCTTCCCCCTTTCCCTTTTGCTTTTAAAAGGCAGAACTAGCTGACCAGACTTTCCTTCTGCTTCAGTACAGGAACTCCATTAATTAATTTGTTACATTTTATCTTTTAATGAAACTCTGGAACTCCAACGCAGTCATCAATATAGTAGGTTTGAGGATTGAATCTACTGAGGATTGAATTCATCCTTCATGTGCTGAAACAGCAGTAAGTCTTGCATGACAACAGTGCTGTTGTTGAACGTGTCTCTGTAGGGCAGGGCCATGGTTTTACAACTGCTGAAATGTGAAGGAAAAATCCGCGGTGGCAGAATAGAGAACACTAACGTGGCAAAAACCCATTTACAGAACTGCTAAACTAATTGCCTTTTCATGCAGCACCCAATGACTGAATATGAACAACAATAATGTATTTCCTGGTATAATTTCATAATTTCATCAAAGTCAGGTCAATTACTTGTACCTTATTTTATGATCTTCATTCTTCTTCTCTCCCCAGGGAGAAAGGGACAATATTTTGGTTTATTTCACTATCAAAGCAAGTTGTGTGCAGCAACTGGAATACTTATGCTAAGATTCTGTTATGTTTTTCATGCTAGTTCTGGAAATGGACATCTGAGAGATTTCAACATACTCTGTAGCTGTACTTTTTTGGGGGTGGAAGTCCACTGAAAGTGATACAGTATTTTATTAGACTCAAATTTAAAGAAATGCTTTTGTGTGCTTTGACTTTCTTTTCACAGAGTAAGGTGTCACTGCTGCTAGTATTACTATATTTTTCCTCCTTAAATACCCTTTGGGTTTTTTTTAAGATTCTGTTTTTTGTTTTTAATTTCTTGTGTTGTGATAGCTACTTCCAAATTGCATACTAATTTAGGGATCACTATGCAGTTCTGCAAGTTAATTGCAATACTATTTCCTACATTTCTGAAAGGTGAGCTCATATTCAGAAAAAAATAAGCTTAGAGTATGTTCCTTCAGTTCCTCTACTTGTTAAAAATTTACCCATCTTAATAGAGTGGTCTCTTCACTTGACCCACACACTTAAGTGCTGGTTTATCTGGTTTCACAAGATACATCTAATTCATAACTGTATTAACTGAAAACAGAAGATGGTTATACTGAATTTCTCTTATAGCTCAGTTGTGTAATAGAGTGTTTTAGAGTAAATTCTTTGTTACTAATGCACGTTTTTTCTCATTTAAGGTGCTGATAAATGAAACAACTTAGTGAACTCTCTGGATGCAGCTGATTTTTTTGTTTCATTTTGGTTTGTTGTCTGAAGAGGTTCCACCACCAATGTGATTAGACTACTTGTGTGACTAAATCCATTCTTGAAGCTGTCTGTTGCCAGTCCCTGAGTCTTCAGCCTGTCATTACTCTGTCCCCTTCCCCATCAACTCCAACTGCACTAGAGGCCTTTGCATGGACCATCTCACATCACCCTTTTAAATTTTACAAGGCCTAGTTTTGTTTGAGAAAATTGGTATGACAAAGCCCTTCAGGTTCTGAGGTAGTGATGTCAGATGTTTAGCTACCCTCTTCAGGGTTTTGGTACTTTATACAACACACTGCAGAAAGTTAATGATGCACTATAGAACTTTGTAAACATCTTACAATTCTTCCAGCTGCTGTGAATTGCCTTTCATATGTCTATGGTTGCCAAAGATGTTTTACTGTAATGGCCACTGGTCTGAAACAATGGTACTTTCAACCTTTTCAACACTAGCTCAAAATCTATTATCAGTAGCACACATTGCCACCAGACTGGCAACGAAGAAGTTGCTGATATAGTCCACAGAGATAATCAATTACAAAGGTAAATTGTTTGGTTTGGCTTCTAGCGTACGTAGCCAGTTTACCCATTGTAAGTATTTAAGACACTAAGTCGTGTGAGAGAGGAGTAGGTGATAGATGTTTTGGCTAAGGCCATGTTTCATGTTCTTGTGCTTTTCTATTACTTTGGAAGGACAAACTTGATACAGCGAGCTATTGACAGGACAGCTTCTTGGTCCTCAGCAACTAATAACTCTTAAAACTACTATGTACAATGCACTTTTCTTGACCAATACTGCATATATTCTGTCATCCTGCTTAAGGATATTTGTTAAAGTTTTGAAAGTTGAAGCTACTTTAGTTTTCGTTAAAGAGGGTCCACTCCTAACTAAATAACAGTGCTTTAGTTCTTGATGTCATTTAGTATATCTCAGGGACCAAAATCTCCCTTTCAGTTTCCATGTCCATATGTTTAACAGCAGGTTGTCGCAAAATATGCTGGGACAGCCCAAAACCCTGGCTTGGAAGAGTAAGCACTTGGCATCTGAAATGGGCCACTGGAATTTACAGGCAACTTTCATGACATGAGTTGTGTCCACTTTGAAACTTTTTCTCCTCCACAGGTAAAGGAGTGGGACAATAATCTTATCTTCAGCTTTCTGGTGTGTACCAACGGTGTGACAAATGCCAGCCTTATTGGTTGGGTCAGGGAAGACGTGTGCTTGTATAGTGTCACAAGATCAGTATAGAATGATATAGCAAGCTTAAATGTGGGAACAACACGGAGAATTTCAAAGATGTGTTTAAATGCACTAGGAGTTAAAGGGAGCTGATTTTTGTGTGCGTTTGTTCTTAAAGGTTTTTGTCTTTAAAGAAGTAGTCTTTAGCAAAGTTTGGTTTTCTTCGTTAAACCATGATTACAGGCTTAGTTTTTAAAAAGATGTTAAATATGTGTGTGTCTGAAGCAATGGGTTGCACAGAAGTTCAGGTCTGTACAATGTATTTAATATCGAATGTGTATTAATTGCCTTTTTATTGTCAAGTGCAATGACCTTTGAAAATGTGACTTTTAGTTAAGAAGTTAGAGAAGGAACATTTTTTCGTCCTGTGGTTGCATGTATAAATTCAACAGAAGGGATTTTTGTGCACGGGTGAAAATACAACATTATCAAACAAATCCCAAGTCTCCTATAAATACTCAAATGTGAGGTGTGACAACAAAAAATTTCTGGGTTTTCCCGGTTTGTACTGGAGAAGTGAAGAAAGAGTGAATAATGAACACCAACTCACAGAACAATCTTTATACTCCTTCCCTTTCCTGGGAGCTGTTGCTGATCCCACCTTGCCCCGAGGAAGAGGAGCACCAGCAGCCTTTGGAGCACAGAGGGCAAGGGCAGCGCACACCTCCAACCCTGAGACTTCTTGCCAAAATCACTGCAGCACGGAACCCGGGAGCGAGTGACGCCGAAGTGTTGCCTTTGCCAGGGAGGTTTGCGGCGCGGAGAAAGGTAGCACATAAGAAGTAGGAGGGGGATTTCTTGCTGCTTTCCTGACTTATCTTTTACTGGGAAACACAGTTCCTATTACTTTTTCACTGAGTAAAAATCATTATTTTATTTTCAATTGCTGTTGCAAATATTTTTTAAGGATTTCAAATCACTGTTAACTTTCTACCAACATAGTTGAAAGATATTGTACACTGCGTGTTGGGGGGGAGGGGCCACACTGTTGA
>JAOXNG010000001.1:126490576-126501287 GCA_028566535.1 Scolopax minor | reverse complement strand
GTAGCATTTAGATTTTTAGCTGCTGTAAAGGTTCACGTAAGAAAATTGCTGTTGTCTTGCTTTCTTATTGAAATACCGAAGAAATCTGTTAAAAGCCCATTATCTGCTGCCACCAGGTGGCACCGAGATGTCCCCAGTTCCCCATCACCAGGCATCTGGCCCTCACCCCTTCCACTCCCCCACAAATCACAAAGTTCACCTTTGCAATTTCCTCTCTAGTTCTTATGTATTTAACGGGGGAGGAAAAAAAAAAAAAATCACTGCAATGGTAGATGAAGACACCACCCTTGAAACAACTCCAGGTTGCCTGAGCTGTTTGTGCAAAAAGGGATGTTCACCGCATTTTGTACAGCCTCGCACGATGGTGTGCCACTGCAGAATGAAACAATTATCAAACATATAAAACAAAGGAGTTCTGTTAAAGGACATAAAAACAAGGAAGCTATGCCAAAGGAATATTAACCCTATATTCTAGGGGCTTCTTGCGAAAGAAAAAAATACTCTTAATTTGAATTTATGGCTTACTGTCCTTCAAATTCAATGAAGCAGTCCTCTCCTTGCTAATTGATGTTGAAAACAAGTGGAATTCAACAGGAAAAAGGATTTATTTTTTTTTTTACTGATGTATAGTTATCACATAAGAAATAAGATGGAAGAAAACACCAGCCACCTCAGACACAAAGCAGCATCCTGGCTTTGCAACTTCCCTACATTTTTTTCCACTAAGCCATGGGAGAATCCAAGAGCAAAATTTAAGGACCTTCATCACGTCTTCAGCCGACCTTAAGGGTGTGTAACTTCATGGTTCCAATAATTGGTTCCAATAAGTCGGAGCTGTGTTTGGTAGAGACAGTCTCCTTTCCAAGGAGTGAAGCTGCTGGTTTGGCAGGTCTCTCCCAGCTATCATGTGTCCTTTCCTCCCCAACCTGTTCCCCCATAGGTGCACCATACAAGGCAATATTTGTCTTAGGAACAGAAAATTAAGATAAGGTGACACCTCCTGTAACTTAAGGACTCACAAGCGCAAATATCCAGAATCTGAAATTATTGTGATATCAAATATTGCCACTGCACTCATAAAGATCCCAAGGTGTAAATGCTCAGCAATTTAAACTTATGTATCTTCATCCCAGTGTTCTGTTCTTTTCATGTGTTTTGTCTCCCAATCGTGGTAGCTCCCTGTGAATTCTGGGTCTTCAGAAAACAAAATGGCCTAAATACCAAAATTTACATGGAGAGAGAATAACACATGGAGAGAGAATAATCAGCCATTAAATCATCCAAATCTATGACTACATCAGTCCTCCTGATATTTGTGGTGCCTTGTAAAACATTACCAATTACCCAATTTGGGTAGTAATTTAGGTACAGCAAAATCCAGCAGTAAGGTTTTGGCCCTCACGAAGGCCACAGCCAAGACACACACTTTCCTTATCACCTCTTGATGCTTTAACACTTGCAATTAACAGCTTCTCAGTACAATGGTGCCAAATTCAAAATTCCAAGAGAGCCCCCAGCCAACAAGGACATTCTCTGACTGGAAGGCCTTCGTAGCTAGGATCATAGAATTGGAAGGGACCTTTAAGATCATTAAGTCCAACTATCACCCAAACACTGTCCAAACCACCCTAAGCATGTAGATTTTCCATTTTCCGAACAGACTAAATAGTCTGTACCATAATTAGTTTCATTTAAAAATGAGTGGAGCTTATGTAAGGATGTGGTAGTTATAACCATTTTTAACTGATGGAAATACAACAAACGGTGGCAAAAAAGAACATAAGCATGCTCAGTTCAGAAAGTAGCAGTTAGGAACTCATTTATGAACTAACTCAAATTATCAGTAGCCTTTATTATAAACTACTACCGACAAAGTTTAAATTGAAATACTCTGTGAATGAACAAGCAGATACAGTGGACCAATGATTCCACTCAGAGTAGCCCCAAAGCAGAAATTCACCACTGTCATGAAAGCACAACTTTTACCATGAGACACGTCTGTACTTTCCGGTATCTATGTTCTATCACATAATAAAAACATAAGAACAAGAGATACTAAAATGTTAGTGTTCTAACTACTGTTTTCCTTCTTGAATCAAAGACTATAAACCAAAGAAAAATACTTAAACCTTTTTCTTCCTCATCCTCCCCCCTGGTCTTCTTCTAGCACTCTAAGTATTTATGAAACCCTTACCTTTTCAACCTTTCAAAAAACAAAAGACTTTAGGAGAATTCTTTAGACATCTTTACAGAACGATGGACTAAACAACAATCTATGATTTAGATTTTAACAAGAATCAATGGGAGAAAAAAAAAACAAAAAAACAACACAGAAAAGTACTGGTTTCTTGTTGTTTGGCTTTGTGGGGTTTTGAATCTGAATTCGCAGAAGAATAGTCAAACTTCTTTTGATCCTTTTCTGCCAGTTCCCTAACACCACTTCCCCTTCACGCAGTTCTTAGAGATACCAAGTCTGTGAACAGCAATCCCCACAGAGAACGCTTCAGAGAGCACGATACCAGCTATAAAAAGTTTTTTCCACCTCTCCCAACCACCAGAAGAGTAAGCAGAATTTTCTCTTTGAGAAGATATGGACCCCTTTAAAGGAGAGAGGAGTATGAGCTCTTCCTCCATCTTCTCTGTTGTTCCTAGGAGAGGAATCCCCCATCAGACTAAAGACACCTGTCCACTAATGCTATGCGTTGACCTCTCACTAACAGATACACATGAGAACAAACTGCACCAGGACTTCTGAAAACTAAAAGCCAAGAACTGAACTGTGTAGCTAAGAGCCAAACAACACAAGCTGATGCCTCTGTGCCCTGATCGCATCTTGGGTAACATATGCTCTTAGAAGACCTGTCATGCATTTTTGTTACAACTTTTACAGAAAGTGGTCTCAGTTAGGGAAAAGCAGCTTTCAAGTGACTGAGTGTTCCTCCAGAAATAGAAGTACTGTTTGTCACAGTACCAAGGATGTCTGTACTGTTGGTACTAGTGCCTCCTTGCTGAGTAACAACAGGAAAGATCAGTCAAGACCCCTCAATGTCCACATTATTACAGGAAGATGTCATCCAGTTAATGGTACAAAAAACATCAAGACCTGCTGTACAAAGTTGCTGAGAGCAAGTTTCTTTCTCTTCTGCGGAAAACTCAAGGTTGTCCTCTACAGAAGCCACTAATTCATCTCCTTCACACAGACCCTTTACTCTTGGATGAACTCTATTTCAACAGTTCCCTGACTTGTTGACTGGGTTTTTGTGTGTGTGTGGTTTTTGTTTGTTTGGGTTTTTTTTTTAAATATGTAGAAGATCATTTCTAAAGACAGATCAAAAAATCTTATCTTACTTAGGTCTCTCTTATGCCTAAGGCTACCTTCAGCCTCATTTAACTCAACTACCAAATCTGGAAAAGGATTGGCAGGTAGAACATTTACCTGACTTGGAACTTTCTTTAAAGCAAAAGCAGCATTTACTCTATCTAGAGAAAAAGATTCAAAAGCTAAGAGACAGATTTCATTTAAGAAGGTCTGCATTCTGCCATTTATGAACTTAATTCTACTGCAACAGATATGGTAGAAACTGCTTTCTCCTTCTGTCTCTTCTTTCTTTAAACTGGATATTTCAAGATAACCATAGTAAAAGAATTCATTTGTTACCAAAAAATGCTAATAAGCTCAAACCAATACAGAAGGAAGCCAGATGTGAGTAGGGACTTACCTCACTGTCACTACCTGCTACAGAAAGTGGTACACACTGAAGACTTATGTCTTCAGTATAGAAGCAAGTACAAAACTGTACATCATCCAATTATTCAAAAAGCTCATGAACTCACACCACGTGAACTATTTGCAGACCAACAGTGAGATCTATTTTGAAATACCTGTATAGAACAGTGATGCTCATGAAGAAGGAACAGCAAGCAAATTTTTATAACCACATTTTCACAATGCTTTCCTAATCACAGGAAACAAAGCAGAGACCCAGACTAAAATAACTGTTACACCATGCTATCCATTCCAAACTTAGTAACGAGTTGCACACTCCATGCTACTCTACAAAAGCACTGACAAAAACATGTCTTTTAAAATATAATTTCATATGAGTGTTCCGGCTTCAGTCACAACACTTACTTGGCAATTCCAAGATTACCTGCACACCTACCAAGTCACACCTGCACATTACCAGGTCACCCAGCAGCTAAAAGTTGTTTTGTCAGAAGAAAGGATGTATTTCATTAGACTTTTCAGTAGATTTAGCCAGAAAATAGTAAGTTTTACCACCTTCAAATCAGCAGCAGGAAGAAAGATAATACTTGATGTAGAAGTGCTTACTAGTGTAAATTTATGCTATTAACATTTTTTTTTCAGCAAATATGAAACAATAGAGTGAAACTGTAGCAAATTGACATTTTGACATATCTGGACATGTCATTTCTGATCTGACATTAGCAGGATTACAGCAGGATTACTTTTCAACCAAGATAACCTTAAGAATTTCAGGAAAGAAAGACAGATACATCTCAACAGCAATGCTCCACAAAAGACTACTTCTGCAAGCTGATCTTCAAGAACATCAACACGAAACTCAAATTTTACATTCCTTTCATAACTAGGATATCCAGATAAAAAACAAACAAAACAAACAAACAAACATAACCCAACAACAAAAAGCCATCAACCCACTCTACTTGCTCTGAACTATTATTGATCCCATGTCCAATGCCAAAAAACAAAGAAAACAAATCCATAACTGTTTCAAGTGCTAGGAATAAATGTCTACAGTTTGAGTTAAGCCAAAGTATACCAACTCCCCACAGAACAAAAAGAATTATCCTTGAGGATTTATAGCAACGTGACAAACGCTATGACATACAGGGAAAAAACCAAGCCTTTTGCCAGCTATTTTCAGTAAATCGTGACATTGTAAACCAGTGTGAATTGTTCAAACAGATGAGACTTCAGGACAAATTATATTAAAATGTAATCAAGGAAGGGAAAAATGAAAGCTTAAAGCTGCAACAAGATTAAAATACTAGCACTGTTGTGGATCTTGTTACCAAATCTGATAAGAAACAGTCAACACTGAGCACGTATTAGAAAAGTATCCAATTTTTTCTCTGCCACAACATCCAAGACAAATATCCATACTATGCGAATGTTTTTCTAAAAGTAATCCTAGATCAGCCATGATTTTATAGAAATTGATCCACTTTTCAAATTAATATACACTTTAGTCAATATACAATTTAATTTGAAAGCAAGTATTTCCATAAATGTATTGCATGTGGAACATGATTGATTGAATATAATCTGCTGAAAGGTGTTTTTAAGAAAACATTCTTCATTATCCAATGGAAAGCTCACATGCAGGTAGGAAAACATCTATCCTCAAACTGTGACAGTCAGCAGAACAACCTTTATTCTATTCTGTAGCTTTACTGCTTACGAAGCCATTGTGCTTCATACAATCCTCAGAGAAGAGCAAAAGGAGAAGTAATTTTCCTTAAAATAGAGGTAGGTTAGCACAAAACCTGGTGAAACATTGAAGATGCTTTTAAAATACCACTACTTTAAATTCAAACCCTGAATAAAATAAAACACATCTGGAACTCAAGATCTAATACTTCTTAATAACACAAAGCTGTATATAACCTTAACAGAGATGACATTTTTCACTTTTATACTATAGTGTTCTGATGGCTATTACGAAATGGTACTTGAAGAGGGAGAAACATTCAATGCAGTAATCAATGGGGTGAAAGAATATTGAAATGCTAGTTCTACTCCGACATTAAACTGAGAGACAGAGTGTGATCTATCTAGTATAATGAATCTTCAAAATGAGAAAAAGAAAAAACCCAAACATTAAGAACTCACTGCCCATCTTGATCTGTATAGTTTAGTAGCAACACTGTAGCTTTGTTTCATCTTCTTATTACACACTAAATTTTGCCAGATGTATTTCAGCTTCTCATGTCAATAAAAAGGCTCCAGCAATGCTGTTTCTGGTAGTTGTGCACGAGTCTCTTACACGCTGGTACTACAGTGCCACCTTTTAAGCAGTGGCTGACACAGCACAGAAGTCGCTGACCGACTATGCACTTCATGCAGAACAGGAGATACTCAGAGCAGCTACTCAGTGCCACAGAAACATCGACACCATCGGGTCAGATTTACATCATTTGTCTGAAGCTGGAGAGACAAATTCGTGCAGCAATACTAGCACATTCACAATTTTAAAGCCTTTCAAAGGACAACTTTGACTAATTCTTTAAAGTTTGACAGATGACAAGAACCTATTCTAGAAACGTTTTCAACCAACACCTTTGCATACATGAGTCTAAACAAGTATTTCAAAACTCTCATCTTTCTATTTAGAAATAATGTTTCACAAATTTGAAGTAGTACAATGACATCACCACACATTCAATCTCGACAAAACGGGGTAGATATTTTTTAAAAGTACTACATGCTTTTAGAAGTCTTGAAAGTCTAAGGGATTCCTGCTTTTA
Source organism: Scolopax minor (assembly GCA_028566535.1). NCBI lineage: Eukaryota > Metazoa > Chordata > Aves > Charadriiformes > Scolopacidae > Scolopax > Scolopax minor. The sequence goes on along the minus strand of JAOXNG010000001.1, from coordinate 126,494,774 downwards.
AATGCCTGCAATATCTTTAAGTTTTTTCCTTCCTGTTATGTTAAAGTTGGGGGTATTTTTATATATGACTTGTTTTTCCTGCAGTTAACATGTCCATACGGTCTCCTGTTTTATTCTGTTCATAGGGGATGTAGATACTGCCCGAAAATAAAACGTTATCTGTAAGAGTTCTATACATTTGGCAGAAGAGCTCTAGGAGGAAACAGAGAAAGCATTTAAAATAATGAGGAAGTTGTAGATATTAATGGTTTTCTCTTGATCATTTCAGTACAATAAATTATAGATCAGATTATCTTGAAAACTCCCATCTAATAGAGGATCTGAAGAGTAACTGGCCTGTTGTGGATTGGTTGCTCAGGACAATCAAGTTTTGAATCTTCAAAATCAGGCAAAGATCCCAGTCCGGTACATTTCCTATACTTCTGCACTCCAAAAAAAAGAAAAAAATAAGGCCCTAAAAATTCTCTGATACAGTCCTGACTAATTTCTTTCTCATGTACATAGAGAACACATGAAGATTACTAGGTCCTCCTAAGGCTTAGTAAGCACCAGGAGTAGGAGTAATCTCATGTAGACTGTCTGCTCCCTCCTGCAGGAAATGGGAGTCCATTTGTCTCTTGATCTTAAGACCACTATCTCAAAATACTCCATTACTCCAACTCAAAGGCTTTTCAACCCAAAGCTCTCCTCCCTGCACCCATTCATTTTTAATCTAAATTTTCAGGGGAATGCATTAAGTGAAGAAAGTTACAACAAAATTCAGAGTGTATCTGAGCGTCTGCAGAAAATACGAGTGGGTGAGGTCAAGAAGAGGGCAAAGAGAATGGCATTGCATTATGTTAGGAGCTTCCAGGATGCTTTTTGACTAGAAAAGCAAAAAAAATCTAAACTGATTTTGCCAGCTAAAGGAGACACAGGATATTCCTGAAGAGCCTTTGTGCAAGTCCTTATCAGAATGTCTCTGCCTGTCTGTCTAAGCATTTGTGGGAATTTTCCTTTGAGTGGTCCCTCTTTGTGGTTGCACTATTGCAGGCTTCTCCCAATCACATCACCTCTTCTGACACCTTGTCCAACTTCCCTTTACCTTACTTAGATTGAACTGCATCTGTTCACTCATTCTTCCAAATTCTGGGCCTGTAAGAGAAAAATTTTGCATATTACTTCTTTATTCCATCTCATACCATCTCATGCAAGAATCTTAGGAGACCTGCTATTCTTCTGTACTGTATCTCTACCACTGTCCTACTTCTATCTCTACCACTTGCACTTGAATCACAGATTATCCAGTTTAAGAGTCTCCATTTTTGGTGTCAGTCTTTAAAACATAAATCTGGAGATAGAGAACCTTTTCAGAAACAGGTTCAGATTCCATGTTCACTGAATCTACACATTACAGTTCATAAGGTATTTTTCAGTCAAGGGCATTGAGAGATGTGGTTCCCAGCTATCATTGGTGTGAAAAAAAAAGTGTCTGCAAAATTAGATATCATAGAAACACTCTATTCATTATTTCCTATCATTTTTGGAGGCAACTGGTGGCCACACAGTGAATGCATTGTTATTCTATTAATAGTCTAATGTTGATAATGTGCTTTTAAGTATAAACCTGTCTCATGGTATTTAAAGATAAAAAACTTTCATAAAGAGGACTTTAACATTCAAACTGAAGCTTAATCACTACACTGCAGTGGAACAGCACAAGTTGCTGCATTTTAATTGACTCTTATTAAGGAAATGGCATAACATAATGAAGTGCTTGGATTCTGGCCATAAATCCAATCTCCTGTGTAGTTCTGTCCTCAAAACTAGATATCAGATCCCAGAAATCCACTCTTGCTTTCTATCCTTTAAAAAGACTTGCAACTACTGGTTTAGGACAGCATTGCTTTCAGGGGCAAAATTTCAGATGTTTGTGGTTACACAGAGCACAGAGAATAACACAATTACCATCTCCACCTGCAGAGAGAGTTTCTGTGCACACATTTCATGAAACTGCTGATTACCTACCCATAGCTGAAAAGTTACCCTTTACCCTTCCCCTTTCTCTTGCACACTTCACGTCCCACCCTATGATACATACCCTGAAGTAAAATATTGTCACTGAAGTACCCTTTCACTGACAATATTTTACTATATCCCTTGCTGAGGTTCCACAAACAGAAAAGCAGCCCTCTCCATGGGCCAGACAGGTTCCTGATCTTACAGGGGTACTCAGCTATGGAGTCAGCTGCCTGGCAGCACTCATAATTTTTCTGGCTTTCTGCATAGGATGTTTGCCTTGCCCACAAGTCAAATTATCTTGTCGTGGCCTCTCTGCGCCCTTTTTGACCTGGAAACCAAACCAATGTCCCTGTACCTGTTCCTTTCCGATGTTGTGACCTCCCTTCCCAGGCATTGTGTGATGGGAGTTGCACATTTTTAGTCTACAGCACAAATAAAGGACGTATGGAGACCTGAAACAAATCTGAGTTATTAATTAAATTGAGAAATTGAGGCAGTCTCCCAAGGTCACACTATGAAGAGATTATTGAATAATCTTGTAGGTCAGAGTGGAGCTCTCATTTCCAGACCATTTTTGCCTCTTAAGATATGTAATAGAGCAGCATCGGAATTACAGTGTAGAGTTCTATTAATAATCACTACTCAAAAATATGGCACATCTAGCAATAACAGCTGGGGGAAAATTTAATAATTTTATTTTTAATGAATTTCCTTCTGTACTGTAGTGTTTGATATTAAATAAAAGAGACCCCTGAGCAGTGTGGAATAATAAAAGTCTCAGTCAGTCATAGCTGAGAGTATGCTAAAACTGTGTGTTAAACTTTCAGGCATGGCTTTTGGTTTATATTGAGGATCTGCTCTGCTTTTTGTTGGCCTGGTTTTAAAATTAACATTTCGTAGTAAATCAACTGAGTCACCTGAGGTGTTTCAAATCCAATCAAAGAGCAAGTGATTCCTTCAAGCTTTGATGTCTTGTTATTTTTTAATTCCCTATCAAATAATTTATATGGAGCTTTACCTATATTACAGTTCACTGATGCAAATATTTCAGAGTTTTTTTAGCAAAATGAATCTCCAGTGAAAAATATTCTTAGTTAATAACTAACATGAAAAAGAAAGAAATATTTTGTCATCGCTATAAATTGTGTGTTAATTTTAGAGCTCTGCTGAAGTGAAAATAATATTGTTTCAGGTCCCAGGCCCATCAACATCTATGGCTGTCAAGTCACAACAAGTCTGCTGTGAGACTACGCAGGTCTTGATAAAGCCAGTCAGTCAGGAAAATGCTGCATGTCCCTTATCATGGTCTGGACTCACAACTGATCAAGAGCTGGAGCCTACTCTGAGGATCTCTAGATGAGTAGACTTTCTGATGGACCATCAGGTAACAGGCAGTCTGACCTTCCTCCTCTAATTTGTGATCCAAGATGAACCAAATGCCTCTCTACCTCAAACAAACTTGCCCTTCTCTCCATCCCACCCCTTTCACTGCTCAGCATGGTCCCATTTCACAGATTCAGTGTGTCCAGAAAATGTGTGGTGCTTATAAGAGTATAATTACTTTGTGAGATCTGTGACTCAGACCTGGCATGTGCATAAGAAGAGAGCAGAAACACAATCTCTTATGATGCTCTTGGATATGAATATGTATCCTTGTCCTCCTCGCTGGCTTCTGATAACCTTCATCCTCAAAGCAAAAAAATTCATGTGGTTCTGAAGATGTGGGTCACAGTGGTATCTGCTAAGGATCTCCTACAACTGGAGGCTGTACATATATCTCATATCAGCAGCTCTTATCTGCTTCTTCATGCTGATTCTTAACAAAAGGAAGATAAGGCTGCTTCTTAGGAACTGTAATTTTCAAAGACATGAATCTAGGAGAAGAATTTACAACCTGAACCACTATGCCAAACACTCAGAGATACATAGATAACAGCTGAAGTGATGATTGAATCTCAAACTCCTCCTGATTTCAAGTGAGATCTAGGCACAAAATTCACACAAATGTACTGCCATGACAGAATAAAGCAGAACTTCCAAAACTTAGGAGGATTATCTATTTTGGATGCTGAGGCTACAAAAAGTATTTCTCTGTACTCATTAATTCACTTCTACTCATTACAATCTTTGAGACAGTGTGCGCAAACAATCCAATAAAAAGGTTTCTGTAGCACAGCTGAAATGATACGTCTACAGA
>JAOXNG010000001.1:126332524-126342634 GCA_028566535.1 Scolopax minor | reverse complement strand
CCACACCTGTCCCCGTGCCACCTCTGGTCAGCTTCCCTGTCACACTTACTCCTGCCTTGGGACACTATTACTTTTGCTTGGTAAGAACATCATCCTTGGTGCTGCAGTTGACGTGATGACGAACCTTCCCATCTTCTCCCAGTCATCTGGTTTAGCTCAATTTACTTCCAGTTGCTGGCTTCCCCCAAGACTTCTATTACTGATAGCATTTCCAAAATATATAACATCTATTGCAAAGGCAGACATACACAACGTAGGAAGCTAATGCCTAAACCCAACATTTCCGAAGCTGAGCCTTATCAACAGTTTTGAAGCATCACCAATAAGACCACTGGGAGTAAGACACATCATGTACAGGCATGCATTTTCATGCATCAGGCTGCACTGTTCAGCAGAGGCACGTTGCCATTTTCATGCTATGAAGGCATTGCAGAAGCCAGTGGTACTCCTTTTCCGTCATGCCTCCCCTGCAAACCCTATAAAAGGTGCAGACAGAAACTGGTGGGCAAAGTCCCATGGAGAATTTGGAACCTTTCACTAAAGAATCCTGCGTTTTTCATCACTGATAAGCATTTGTTGTTTACCTATGCTTTCCACACTCCACTCCTCTTACTCCTCTCCCTCAAATTTTTTCCAAATTAATTATCATCTGTGCCCTGAGAAACTCCTGCTGATGAATACCAGGCTCATGCAAATTATACAGGAGAAGAATGTTGAATGATGATTTCCCTGCAAGGCATATTAAATTGAAACTTGCAAAAATCATGAGTTGTTCAGTTCACTCTCCTCTCCTCCCAAGTCAAACCAATAATTTAGCATGCTACTGCAAATGAGCATGAGTGACTGATCAATTAAAACAAATCTGAAACGTGTTGGATTTGCAGAGTTGTGCCCATAATTAGATCAGTCATTGACTGTGAATTTGATTAGTATCTTTACAAATGACAGTTTTCAATTATAAGAAAAGTAAAGACTCAGTACATTTAATTAAGTGTCTGCACTGCAGTTGATCTTTGCCTATTAAGTTTACAAAGAAAACTAAACACATGTAACCCCAAGGTCACCTCTCTTACCAGTGTAATTCTAACCTGAATTTCAGCAAAATAGCTACGAGCTTTCCTCACACATAAAACCCCTCTCTGTTTCATTGTGCCCTGCAATACACAGTTCTCTAGCATACCTAGGGAATTGCCTGGAGGCAACCAATTATAATTTCTAATGTTGTACTTTCAGCACACTGCAACATAAAGAAAACTAGACTGGACACGGCAAATCAAAACTGGATGGTCCAGCTTAGCAGCAGCCCGTGGAATGACCTTTGTTTCCCTCTTTGCCTCTAACGTGGCCCATCTGGATTAACATCCATTCCACATCTTTTTTTGTTTTTCACTAACCAGGTATCTTCATTTATATGTTATTTATAGTTGATGGTAATTCAGATGTGGATCAGAGTTCTGTGGAAGTTAAAGCAGATTAAAGAAATAAAACCTGGCTCTTCAATTAATATTGCTTCATTCCCTACAACCAGTTGACTACATTAAAATATCATCTAATCTGCATAATCCACTTCAGGATATTGCAGCTGCTGCAGAGGACGTTATAAGCAACTTTTTGGTAGGTGATCATTAATGCTTCAGTGTTGTAATAAAGTATGGATGGGAGAACAATGTTATGGCAATTCACTTCAATATGGTTCAAAATGTCAATGGAAATAAAATAACTGACCCATGTCCTTCCATTTCTATACGTAAATATTTATTCTGCCACAGTAATGATTGTGTCTGGCTGAAGATGGCTGGTAAGAACCTTAAAAAAAACAAATAAAGACTTCTACTGCCTTTTTTTTTCTTCACTAAATTTATCAAATACAAAATAATGGCTTATTCTAAAATTACCTTCTAAACATGTGTTGGAATCATTAACCCACTGAATAGGATCTTAAGGTAAATTTACTCTGTTGTATTTATACTTATAGGTACACATTTTAAAATTAAATTTTAGATGAAGTATTCCTCAAATCTCCTGAATTTTAAGGACTGTAAGCACACTAGATTAGATGAACCTCTTCCATATTTGAACAAGAATTATAGATTGAAAACTACAGAAAATGGATAGCTCTGAAAAGGTTTAACATGCAAAAGTACAGACACAGGCAACAGTTTATAGAATAATGTTCATACTGTTGCTTCTTGACAATTTTCTTTAATTTCTTTATCTAAATAAATTTTAAAAGCCACGCAAAGCCGTGGCCTACTGAGAATATGCAATTTCAGAATTTCTCTGAACACAGAAATCTGTTTTAAAAGAATCTGGTTTCCAGTGCTCTTATCAATTGGTTTAATAGAGCTAGAATTTCAATCCTAACCAAGGGCTATACCGATTCAGCTAAACACAGCCATTAAACCACTAGGTTTACTAAAATTCTGCTTTAACTACTGTTTTTTCCAGTTTCAAGCCATTCATTTTATAATAAGGCAGACAGCTCGTTACCCCTTTCCCCTTCCCCTTGTTCTGTTGGGAAGCTCCTGAGCTCCCCATGTTCAGAGCGCCCATACATACGTGTCGTAGACATTCAACAGCCAGTTGAGGCACATGTCCACACAGAGAGGAACGTTGACCAGATTATTGTGCTCTTGTTCCAGTCGATCATAAATGGTGGTCAAGCAGTTAATGATCTGCAGAATATCCATTGGCTGGTCGTTTTGTTTGAGGTTGTGCTGGTCCAAGGCATCACATGCAGCAGACAGACTCAAGAGATCCACTTTGAAATAAATAATAAAAAAGATACAATAAAAAGAAACAGTTGTTGTATTACCCATACCCCCAAAATAAATACAGCAATTTATTTGGCTTACAAGCCTCACCAGAGAACATCTTATGACCTCTGAAAGTCAAGGGCAGGACTGACTTCAAGACTCCTACAGGTGCCTTGTTTATTCAGCTGCGATCTTAGAGAGCAGTGTTCATAAAACTGAAATCCGTTTAATTATTAGCTGTAAAGTACGTATTCTGCTATTGGATCTCATGGAAATATTACGTGGAAATTATTATATAAGTAAAAATTACATATTTCATATTCCTGCAGGTAGGCTACTGATCAACTACTGCATTCACCAAATATGCTCTAAATACAGTACACATCATCAGCTTTCCTGAGACCTGCCATCTATTTTTTACAGAAGTCAAGTGATCTTAAGTGAACCAAACTCCACGAGAAATACTGAACTGTTACTTTTTCTCTGATGAAAACAGGAAAAAGAAGGTTCCAGAAATGTTAAATGCCCTATTTCATAGAATTGTAGAATCATTTAAGTTGGAAAGGACCTTCAAGATCAAGACTAACAGTTAACACTGCCAAATCCAACATTAAACCATGTCCCTGAGCACCACATCTACATGGCTTTTAAATACCTCCAGGGACAGTGATGCAACCATTTCCCTGGGAAGCCTATTCCAGTGTTTGATAACTCTTTCCTTGGAGAAATTTTTCCTAATATCCAATTTAAACCTCCTCTGGTGCAACTGGAGGCCATTTCCTCTAGTCCTATTGCCTGTCACTTGGGAGAAGAGACCGACCCCCATCTCATAACACCCTCCTTTCAGGGACTTGTAGAGAGCAATAAGGTGTCCCCTCAGCCTCCTTTTCTCCAGGCTAAACAATCCCAGTTCCCTCAGCCCCTCCTCATAAGACTTGTGCTCTAGACCCTTCACCAGCTTTGTAACTCTTTGGACACACTCCAGCACCTGGATGTCTTTCTTGTTGTGAAGGGCCCAAAACTGGACACAGTACTCAAACTGAAGCCTCACCAGTGCCAAGTACAGGGGGACAACCACTTCTCCATTCCTGCTGACCACATTCTTCCTGATACAAATCATAGGCCTTCTTGGACACTTGGGCACACTGCTGGCTCGTATTCAGCCAGCTGTTGACCAACACTCCCATGTTCTTTTCCACCAGGGAGGTTTCCACCCAAGCCTGCAGCATTGCAAAGAGTTGTTGCGACCCAAGTAGGTCACACACACATATTAATATCAACAGCAGCATTACGCTTTGGGGGACAACAAATCAGAGTGTTATGGGATGTTGGTTTACAAAGTAAAACAGTAATAAGAAAAACGTTAAGTCAGAAAAATGAGACTATTGATGCAGATCTCCCTACTGCCACATGAAAACTGTTTAGTAATTCCTTGCACTGAATTTCCAGGGTGTGAGCAATGGGGATATTAAAGTCCAGACACTTTTAGTCCTGTTCCTGCCATGAGCAGTCACAAAACGCAGCACCGTTCAGCATGACTTGAGGGAGCAGGACTTGGCCCAAAGTGAAATACCCAAACTTATCCAAGAAATCCATCACAAAATCGCGAAATGAACTTACCCAACTGCGAGACCATTTTTTCTCTGATTGGAACAAAAATGTTTTTTATTGAGTCCTGGGTAAGGACACAACTCAATAATGGCAAAGAAAATATACAGAGGCTAAATGCAGAACCCCAAGCAGGAATTTTTTTTAAAAACTTCATCCAGCTTAAGGACATATTTGCCAAATTCTCACTTGAGTATCCTATTTTATCAAGGATGAAGCTGACCTTTTGATGTCCTAGTGAAGCTGAAAAATACTTTAGTTGCACACAGGGCTGCTTGGTAAAGCTGCATGGACAGTAGGCTGAGATTTCATAATTGCCAAAAGAATTTCAGGAGTATAAATTTCATTGGAAATCAATAGGGGCTTCTGCTACTAAATCCCTTAAGCACTTCTGAAAATTTCATCCTGTGGGCCTCACATACCTGGTGCTAGAGTGAGTAAGGAAAGCTTGGAATGCAATCGCCATTATTATAACAAGAAATTAACCTTTACGATGGTGACTTTGTGCAGGGTTTTATTGGAATTTTTTCTCATTAGCATATAGATATTTATTCAAAGAAAATATTTTTGAATATCATGTTTAACCTACTAGCATATAAAATATAGCTATTCTAAGATCAGTGTTATATCCTGCAAAAGCGTATTTATCAAACCCTTTCCTAAGAGTCTCAGAAAGAAGCTTTTCTTAAATAATTTTTCAGTCAAATTGGAAATAGAGCACTGCCTTCACAACACCTTTAACTCTGAGCTTCAGGCTGAACTCTCAGTTCCTTTGAGACTATGAATCAACGGTAATTAAATGAACCCCTCAGGCATCTGACTGGCAGCTTAATTATACATGCAGCTACTGCTAAACATGGGTCACTCCACTTTGTGAAAGCTTTTCCCACTAATAAGCAGCAACTTCTGAAAAGGCTTTCACCCCGCTCTTCATCAACCTCACGTCCTATCTTGAAGCTAACAACACATGTTCATCTTATAAGAAGCAAAAAGTGCTCGCCACCCCACTCTGCTTCAGGGAACTTCTTTTTAGGGAAAAAAAGAGTGGCTCTGGCCTTCGCCACATTAAGCTCCTCCTGCACCTTTCCCACCAAGATGAAGAAGGGGAGGAAGAAGGGGGGACCCTCTCTCAGAACCCCAAATTGTGTATTTCATTCCTGAAAGCAAATGTGGAGGTTCCATGAATGATAGACTTTCAAAAGACAAACCCCAACAGTCATATGTATTGAAGAGTTTTATATTCATAGGTATTCAGTGATTTGCAAAGTTTTAATTGAATAAATCATACTACTTCAAGCTTTGTACTTTTTGTGAGTTCTCTGACACTCTTTTGTTCTTTCCTCTCTAAAATTCCAAAACTGAATCCAAAATCTGTTTGAGCAGTAGCTTCTAGCTTATTTTGAAATCTAAGTCTATATAAATATTTCTCTGGCCTCTACATCAAACTGTGGCCAGATTGCAGAAAAAGTATAGAAGATGACCTGGAATAACTAAGCCACTGGAGGACTGAAGTGATGGGCAGGAGAAAGTCTGCTGTGAAGGTCACATACTGAACTTGGAAAAAACTCAACATATGGCTGATGATAAAACATATAAACGGTGTTCCCAGAATGCAACATCATCTCTTCTGTAACCTGCTGCTGTTGGTTGATACATAAACAAAAAATATATTTAATCTAGTCTGTATAAAATTAAAGAAAAAAGCACCCTTTTGCTGCATCTCCAAGAAAAGTGTGTGAATAAATATGATTTCATTGACATCACAATGTTCATATGCGGTTTGCACTTAAAGATCAGACCTTTTAAAAGTAGCAAACCAAGAAAGTCAACACGCTTTATGCGATTATCAAAGGAAACCATATATTTAATAAAAAACAGTGCAATAGTTACACCTGGCATGCCCACAATAATTTTGAAGGCTGGGACAATAAAGCCACATGCTAGATATTTCCAAGGTAACAAATAAATGTTTGTGTATTGTGTTAAGGATTATAATTTCCCATAGCATTCCTTAGGTTTAATGTCCTAGCACCTTAGTGTTCATTGGGCTGGTTTGCAAACTGAAAAGAAGTCAGTCTAAGAATAGTTCATTTTGGAAAGCATTTCTATTCTTGCCACCGAGGCATAGGTGGCCTCCACTTCTGCAGGCCTTCAATTGTGCACACATCTTTAAAAGTATTCTTCAGTAGACGTCACTGCTGTGCTTTTTATACACTTTGCAGGAAATTTTATATATATACAGGCATATATATGCATATACATATACATATAAACTCATGAAATTTTAACACCGAAATAAAAAGAGCGAGCTGAAAGCAGAACCCACAGCAGATAGAATTTAGGGATTTTTGGCTATGTGTAGAAGCCCTGAAATGCAGCAACGTGCTCTATTTCTACTAGTGCCAAACTGCAGAAAAAGAATTTTCTAATGAGTTGGGATTTTTTGGAAAAAAAATCTAATTAAACTGACTTCACAAGTGACATTGAAATCATAGAATACACAAATAAAACAATGGTGTCTCTAAGCAAAAATATTTGTAAGAACAAAGACTGCTAACCTTAAATTCCTTAAATACTTTTCCTTAGATACAAGGATGAAGAATGCACTAAAGTAATCACTCTAATTGCCACTGCACGTCTCTGAAAATATCCATTCTCAGAAAATCTACCTAAGTGTAACCTCGAGAGATGAACTGACTTCAGCGCATAACTACAATTCCCCTCTGCAAAGTCCAAGATGAGGCTAGAAACATTTAGTGGTAGGCATCAGGGTAATGCAGATAAAAAAGGATACAAGGTTTTGCACTTTCAGCCACAAAAACCTGTTGCAAGTTACAATTATGCACCGCCAGCTACAGAAACTGGTAATTCCAATTATTTTATTTCCCTATGTCAGTGCTGCACTGATTGTGGATACCTTCCACTGCCTATCGCTCTGATTTCTTTACACTACCTTTCCACAATGAATGTGGCAGGAGTGCTGTACCATGGAAAGATGTTTGTATTTCTGATAATCAAAATTCATTCTCACTACATTAATGTTGAAACCTTTAATTACAGTACAAGAATTTTAACTTCTTTTTTTTTTCTGTTCTATTTTTTTCATACATTCAGAAATTAAATCTGTTCACTAGTGGAATTCACCCATGCTTATAAGCCTAAAAGTAAACATGCTCAAAAATATCAAGGTTTGACACAGTTCCAGAAAGCATGTGAGCACAAATCCAAACCTGAGGTAAATTAACAGTTGAGACATTTGTAACTGTGTCAGAAACTTAACCCAGTAATTAAATGCCAAATGGTGAATGCTAAAATACTTTAATAACCTCACAACTGTACCACCTAATAAACTGCTTGCTTTGGCAACTGATTTGCCTACCAAGAAAACTACAAGCAAATTATTTAGCTATCGGTTACAATAAAATGAAAAGGAAACATAACTCCAGTGACAAGTAGAATACCAGTTGAGAAAATTAAAATGTTAGAACATGCACATCACAAACATACAGCTGATGAGAGACTTCTGAACATAACCAAAAGCTGGGGAAAAATGAAGCTAAATGTTTACTGTGATGATCTCATTTAAAGGCAACAGAAACCCTCAGAGTTCAAGCTTCAACTTAATAAGCCATTAACAACTCCATCTCTGGAGCGATTATTTCACCCAAACTCTCACCATTCCCAATACACTCCAATCCTGTTCCTTTGGCGTTGAGATGTAAAGTTGTGCCTGATGCAAAATGTGGCTCCAGTAACGAGCACAGTGAAAATACCCAGCTAAGGAGTATGAAGATAAGAAATATGTAGGAGATGTCAGTTTTGTGTCTGATCCACTGCTCTGACTCGCAAGGGACAGATCTGCAGACCAGCTAGCACTTTGGTTTTGTAAGGAATGTGCAAACTGGTGGCAGCAGAAGACCCTTCAGAGGTTTTCATGCACCAGACAGATCTGGGGGTATGAGTGGGGGTGTTTTTCTGCTTCTGAAAGTTGTGAATAAACTCGTGTGTTGGTAATAAAGCCCTCCCGGCAGCAGGCGAGGCACATACTTACAGCAGAGGGCTTTCTGCAGTCTGCGGAGTTTCATGGCAGTCCTGTACGCCGAGAACCTGACGTTGTTCAGGTCAGCTGTAAGGGGCATGGGGGGAGAAGAAATATTAAAATAAAAGATTAGCTTAAAAATACCTTAAAACACCTTAAAAATAACCAGACTCACAAAGACATTGTTGAACTGAACTAGATTATACTCATAGGTTAAACGAACAGAGGGAAAACAAAAAAAGTACGTTAGAAACTCTACTTCACTGAGCAAAAGCCCTCAAACCTTGACAAGCAATCATCCAAAAGAAAAACGACTAAGTCGTGAAGTGTTACTTCCTTTCCTTCAAAGGCACTGAACCTAAGAGCACTTGAAAGGACAACATCAGTGACTGCAGCAATGTTGTTTGAAAACACGGCAGCCTTTCACACCAAAGGCGCTGGGAGAGAGATAAGAACCTGAAACTCTCCCTTGTCTGCCCGATGCGCCAGCCAGGCTGCCCCGAGAGAAGAGCTCTGCCCAGGGAAAAGCAGGCAACCCTCAGCTACTGCGGGGAAAAACTTCAGGAAAAAAAACAACAATGAAACATTTGTACTTTCCACCCAAGCAGATCCCAGCCCTGAGATGCAGAGCCTTCTTGGTGAAAAGCCAGCTCACCCAGCCAACTGAGTTCCCAGGTTCCCACCTCCAAACCGTCAGGGAGCTGGTGGGCTGTGGCAGCATGGTGGGGAACAGGACCCAGCATGGAACACACGGTGTGGTGTGATTTCTGCTGGAGTCTTCTTGCACAGTTAACAAAATAAGGACATCAGCACAAGTACCCTCTGAATAGTTTAACCACAGCTTGCAAAAAACCTCCCAGGACACTGCAGAGACAACGTGGACCATGCCACCCATCAAACCAAAACCACTCACACCACACCAGAACTTCTAGAAGCCTCTCAGCCCTAAGAAGGCTCAATATCAGCTCCTTGCACATTATTCAGCACTAAATTCTGACTATTTCCACAGCAAGGCACAGCAACTAGTCTGTAGTCTAGGAAGCGAGCACTAGACAAAACTGAAAAGAAAGGACAGGTTGTTTTGGACCAAATCTGGCCAGGAAACTGCATTTTTTATCTTTCTCTTCCATGAAACCAGAACAAGGAAGATGCACTTACTCTAATCTTGTCCCTGGCTTTGCTGAGCATGGCCTTGGCCAAATCCCATTTGTAAGAACGAAGACAAAATTCACTGAAAGTGAGGTTGAAAATACTGTGGCTGAATTCCTGCCACCAGTACCAGTACATTGGCTAACTCATAATTTACCACAAGACCTGGCATACCAAGACTATGGTGCAGATACACAACTGCTTGCAGTATTTAGAGTCAAACCTAGGATGCAGAAATGAGTGTGCAAATTCAGCAAAGGGCTTTTGTATATACAAGTAGGCCAACAGATACCCAAGCTAACTGTGTGCAGCTTCAAGCTGGTGCCTCCATCAGCCCCAAGTAAGCCATCAAGGTTGCTGGTTTGGGGGCAAGTCAATGAATGGATGTTGTTTCCCAAGTGGCGCTGCCAGCTCCTGCCAGGGATGGGTTGTAGAAATGCTCAAAGCCCTGCACTCGCTGCAGAAGGAGAACCAGCGGCTCCAGGAGCAGATCATGACCCTGACGGCCAAGAAGGAGCGTTTGCAGCTCCTCAACGTCCAGCTCTCCGTCCCTTTCCC
>JAOXNG010000001.1:126285639-126297098 GCA_028566535.1 Scolopax minor | reverse complement strand
CAGGGGGATTGGAACTAGATAATCTTTAAGGTCCCTTCCAACCCAAACCATTCTATGATTCTATGATTCTATAAAATGAAGTCTGGAATGCAAAATAGTAAACCGCCACTGATTCTTCCTAGAAATTGCCTCTCTCCTTGTCTTTATTACAACAAGGCTGTAACGCCTTTGCAAATTAGATGAATCTTTCTAATAATGTTATAATTCAATGCTTGTAAGGAACTAATAATTTAAAAAGATCTCCAAAGCTGATTTAAAAAAATGTAGGTTGCTTAATGATTATACAATTCAGCATTGCAAGAAACTGATACTAAACTCACTGCTCAGAGTTACAAAGCAGCTTGCTTAGACAGAATGATAGGGTCATGAAATCTTTCAGGTAAATGAAGACAAAATTCTGGATACAGTGAAAATTATTTAGGTTTTAGAATGCTCCACTGCACCACTGAATTTATCTAAGAAGATGAAATGTCAAAATTCTGCAAAATATTACAGTTTATTAAGTACTTTCACTACAATAGGGGATGGAGGTCTAAAACGGAGAAAATTAACTGCTTTAGCATGCTGAACCTCCCAGAAAGCATCTGACAAGCAGCAAACAAGGAAAAAAATTAGAGTGGAACAGTACAGGGGAAAAATTAATGTGACATATCAAAAAGATGCTTCTGTAAAAAAAAGCAAGAAAATAAGTGAAAATAAGAAACATACATATAGTTGTTTCAGAATCTCAGAGTTACAACAGTCACCTTCTGTGTTAAAGCTCTCCAAGTGCCAACTGCCAAATATCATTGATCAATCTGCTATGGATAAGTTTTTAGTTAACCTGAGCGTGATTTTCTTCAGGTATATAAGTATATATACCATTTTTAAAGGTTTTCCAATTCTGCAGATCTTGCTAGCTGGAAAATTAATCAATGATACAAGGGCAGGTACTAGTAAGGCAATCACTGTATGAAAATATGCCCCATGTACTAAAATATAGGAATATTTTTCATGGAATGGATTATACCGTAGTTTTTGCAAGGCACTAATGTTTTTACTCGTTAAAGACTCGTCTCTGAAAAAATCTGTGAAATGAAGTATTTCAAAAAGATGATGAGGAAAGAAGGAACCTTCCTGTGCCAAATTAAAATCCAGAGACATAATGCTAGAGAACATTTAGTTACTTCTGATCTGGGCTCATTACTGACAAGCCTGGATACATCAAATTAAAACAGCAGTCCTTCTACTGACCTCACTCTGCTCATCATCTACTTTCCCTAATATCTTTCCCTTGCTCCTCTTTTCTTAACCCCTCTCTGTATGCACACAAAATATTAGTTTCTAGAGGATAACTATTGCTTCTCCTGTATTAGTTGCATCTTTTTGCTTGGACAAGACATATGCAAACAGTATGCCTTAGGGTGCATTTAGGAGATGTGGTGCTAAACTGTTTCTTGAACTGCAAAGTATTGCTGCAACACGCTCCCAGACTACTATGTCCTCTTTAAACTTTCAGAAAAAAAGTAGCCAGCATCACCTCTTCCAATAAAGCACAATGGAGTACACTCATAATCTACCTTGGTTTCCCTTGGGGGGGCCACCTTTTTCTTCTCTCCCCAATTCTAAACTGTGCAAGACAATGTAATATTTGAATATTGTTTCACCAGAAGTGATGTATGCACTTACATTTCAATTCCTGAGAGGGGGAAAAAAAAGAATAGTATAAAAATAGGATCATTTAAGCACCAAACACAGCATTGAGCAGATGTACACTCCACTTAATGGGGGATTGACCCCGTTTCACTGTGCATACATCTTTTACAGATTCCCAACGGAATTCATTACTTCATACAAATTCTTGAGTAGAAGTGACAGACTTCATATAAAACTGTACTGTTGAGCAGCAAGTTGGCAATGAATAAATGTCGCTCAGGAGGTTAGACACACACAGCTGTAGAGATCGTGAAATTCAGCTTCTGTCCTGAAAAATAAATACCTCAAAAACCTAGGAAATTCTAGAATGGTGACAGCCAAATTAATATAATCATTTTACCTGAAATATATGGGTTTGAGCCTTTTCTATTTATGAATGACAAGTAAAGAAAAATCTTTTTTTGGAATCAAAAGCACAACAAAACATTTGCTGTTGCCCTGAATACTAATGATGGAAGACTGTTGCTATGGTGATGCTAATTTTAACGCTCTTGCTTGTGGACTTCATATGAACTGCCCATTTTAACTTTTGCAAATGTCATTTACAAAATGAAAACCCATTAATGACTGGCGAGGGCACAATGTTCCACTTTAATTAGAATAATAAGGAATGCTGATGCACAAAGTACAGGTTTGTGAATTGCTACAAAGCCCACACTGTCAAAATTAATTACCACTGATGAGGATTTTGTTCTAATTTTTTTCCAAAGGAAGCCTTAGAATAATACAACCATAGCTTGACTTGGAGTTGAAAGCAGGCTCCCCTTTAAATACCAAGGTAGAATAAAGAAGCTTCCAAGGCCGACAGTATAGCAGAGTTTAGAATTGCGATTGAACCATGCTAAGTGAGCACTGATTCTAGTAATGGGGAAATGCAAGTGCCAATGCTGCTGAGAAAAAGAACTCCCTGCTCAGAAAACCAGTTAAGTTCTGGAAAACAGAGTTTACGTTTTTGAAGAATCTAAAAACACAAGTTCAAGACAAGAAATTGAGTGGGTGCTAGGATATGATTCTAGTTGGGGTTGGCGGAGTACTGCTGTGACTCGTTAATTGCCAAGTTCTGGGCCAAGTAGATGATGTTTAGAAAAAACAGCATAGATGATAGCTGTAATCTCTTCTGTAATGCATCAGGCCCTTGCAAATCATGAGCATACATTTCTCATGAGATGGTGAAAAAGTTGCAACTACCATTTCTAATTTTGGAGAAATATCTGAGCATATAAAGTAGGTGCTATGTTGCTAAAGGCTCTTCAGTAGCACTGACTGCAACGAGGAAAGCATATTGCAATGAAAAGCATCACAAGCAGCTGCCGAGAGTGCATTATTCAGACTAATTGTTATTATTAAATATCTCCATTGTAGAACTGCTTAGAGAAACAAATTTAGAGTTGAGATCCATTGTATTGCATGCTGTGCTAAAAGAAAGGAAACTTGCCTTCTCTTGTGAAAAGCTGAGCTGGTGAAGGACTTGATTTGTCTTTATGCTACATTTCTGTTTCAGTGGGAGATCACTGGAAATGTGATTGGTATGAGGAGGAATAAATGCTAAAACCTTTTTCTAAATTCTTATTCATGATAAACTATGGTTTAATGAGTAGACAAACTTTCTTCCAGCAGCATTAGTATGAAACCCACTCTTAGTGTATTGGTATGCTTTAGTGGTGGTTTAAAATGGCCTGGTCAATTTTGCCCTTGACTTGTTTGCCACAGTGCAAGCTACTGTACTTTCAAACAGCTCTGTGCTCAAGATGGCTGGAATTTAATTGTATTGTACAAAAGAGAAATACAGAAAAAAAAATAGGGGTTTGACTGTGAATAGTTCTGTCTACCAAGTCTGCTTTTAAGTGTATATTCTTCTGCTAGAGATGCATAACTTGCTTCCCTCTTGCTGCTTGGCATATGCAGGAGTCACTAGATGACCACTGAATAGTGTTCTCATCAAAGACCTTCTGTGACCACCCACTACTCATATAAAAAGGGGTGTTCAAAGCAGGGTTCTATGTTCAAAATGCAAATGTAAACATCTGGTTATAATTTTTGCAGGGAATACTGATGTGTTTATGTGCTACTGCTGAATGCAGCTATACCTAGTGTGATGGTCAGCCTTGAGGCAGCACATTACTCTTGAGAGTCAATGGGCACAGGATTAATTCATATTTCTGTAGTACATTGCCCAATGGTATATTATCTCAAAACAAGAAGCAGAGACACACTCTCAGCAGAAAAAAGCTTTAGCAACTAGTTGGAATTCGGAAGTAGCCAGAAGCAAATGGTATTTAACAAATACATAGCTGATGTGTATTAACAAACTGACACTGTAAACTAAAGTTTGATAACTTCCCAATATTGTGAATCTATAAAGGTTTAAAATTTATGGAACTAATGGAATTTATCTGCAATAGAGAATTTTGGATAATCATCTCCCAGAAAATTGCTCCCAAACCTCATTATCAAGACAATTAGCTTCTTATTGTTCAATCTCCAGGCTCCCTATACAAGAAAGTGGTATTTCTGGCAATGTCAGCCACTGCCAGTGCTGATGGATAAAGAATTCAAGGGAGCTTAAGTTAATGGAACCTGCAGTCATGGGGACTTCTGCAGAATCTAGATCATCTCAGTCTTCTGCAAGACAGGTCAGATACCTGGATAAGAATGGAGTATCTTTGCTGTTTGTTAAAATTCTTTTTTAATCCACACAAACAGGTAGAATGTGAAAAGTATCTGCCTTTTGTGTAGAGGCACAGTAAAACTAATACAGTGGTATGTAGCCAAGCAAGAAAATGCTCCAAAATGTGCTCTGAAGTTAGGTGACGGAGAGACCAACAGGGCCACAAACAATTTCTAAGTTCTCACATATTTTTTCATTCATGCAACAAAATACTCTGGGCTATTATAATTCATTTTATAAGTATTGGTAATACAGTGAACGCATCATATTTTAATGAGAAAATAATGGCTGAGGCTTAATTAGGTTACTGATAATCAGAGTGACTGAGTACTAAGTAAAAATCTGACAAAAGATGAAAATTTTAAGCAGAAATTAGAAAGAAAAAATATATTTGTTTGGTGCACAAAAAAGAGGTAAAATGTTTCAAGGATAAGCAACATTAAATGTGAAGTAGGCATAAAGTGCATGTAGGAGACAGAAAGGATAGCTAATGGAGGCAGCAAAACATTGTGTAAAGCAGTGGAAAATGTCAACAAAGAAACATGGAGGTTTGAAAGAAAACATCTCTTTTGGTCTTTTTGAGCTTGAGACTTAAAAAACATCTTATGGGGAGTACTCTAAAGAAAACAGGAAAGAAATCTGTAATTAACAAGTTGCATTTAGAAGTGATCAGCCCAAATAAATGACACAAAACTCTGAGACGTGCTGGGATTGCTATTGGGATATGCCTAGGGACTGAAGACTAAAAGCAATACTCAGGGAAAGTAGGGTAAAGAGGGTGATGGGCTAGAGGCAGAGTATTGCCAATGGTAGGACTGGCTCTGCAAAGGGAGCATTAGAAGGTGAGGGGAAAATGCAGAAAAAGTGAATAGTAAATTATTACAAGGCAAAAGCCTGACAACAAGCCAAGAGAAGACAGGAAAGGACAGCGGGAAGAGGGTTTGTTGAAAGTGGTGGAATGACCTAGAAGAATGTAAACACTGAAAAGATGCTTGGAGTTGGAGGACAGGAAATTGTTAGTGACCTTATTAAGAGCTTTTTTTTAGTGAGAAAAGGGTACAGAAGCTAGAAGAGACTGAGCAGGAAAAAACCATGAACTGTAAACAGACATGAATTCCAGGAAAAAGGAGGGCAATGTTCTGGATATTGAACAGCGTTAGTGAAGAGATTTTTTTTTGTTTTGTCAAGGACAGTCCTGAAGAAAAGGGCTCCCATGCAAGGAAAGGATTAGAACATAAGCTTCAAAGAAAATACATCACTGGAAATCAAAAGTCTTAAACAAGTCACTTTGATAGGCTCCTGTTGTCTAAGGGACTGCAGAAGTTAAGCTTGTTCCCTAACATCCAGCTATTTGATGTTCTAAGTGTCATTCTTCCAATTTCTTGTTTAGAAATATATTATCTGTAATTCATCAAGAAACTTACTACGAACTCAAAGGAAACTCATTTGAATAAGAATTTTCTCCCTCAAACAAAAAATGCCTTTAAATTCTATTTCCCTCACTGGGGCAACCCCCTTGAGTTGTTACCTCTGCACATGAGTACAGCATCAGCTTGACAAATATGCTTTCCTTTGTCACGGACAGACGACATGGCCTGTTATTGCCTGAATATTCCTCCTCTATTTTTTTGGTGCAATTTCTAAATAGCGTTCACAAAAAAAACGAAACTGAAGACACTGAAATTGAAGATTATTTAGGTGGGTAGTTGGTGTAAGTTTAGTTTAGGAATATTTCAAGATATCATCTAGAAACAACAAAATTCAGAGCTGTCTAATGTGATTTTCAGTCATCTCTGAAAGTAGTGAATATGTCACTTAGAGACAGCTTTTCTTTTGTGCTTCATATCAAAGGTAATTATGAAAATCATGGGGTTTCTTTTCACAAAACATACAGTAATTTTAAACGATAAATGCAAGCTCTCTATACCTACTGAAACTATCATTGTGAGGTTTAGATTAAAAGAAATATCCAAATCCCTATAGGTTTGGTTTGGTGAATATCTCTGAATAATAGTTCAGCTGCAGTATTTAGTTTTATATTTTAAAATGCTTAATATAAAAATGTTTATTTTAATGAACTTGAACTAGCATTGTCTTACAAAAGACACATTGAATATCAACATTGTGTCACGATGGCAAACTTTTACTATTCAGTAACTATGTTTTTATAGTTAAGATTCAGCAAAACACAGCCGTAAAAATAATTGAACATCACTCCTATAGCTAAAAGCTGATAAAAATACAGAAGAATATTTCACATTAGAACTTCTCATATACTAATGAAATTTGCTCAGTAAAACTGGCAACTGCAGTATGACTGGAGCTGGTGATACAACGGATGTAGAGGATTTTTTAAACACAAAACTAAATTAAATGCAAATTAATGACATACAAAACTGTAATCAAGATGTAAGAGCACCTACAATAAATGTAGGGTTGTTTACTTCAGAACTTTTCTGCATTTAGCTGTTTAATCACATTTACCAAAGTCAGTACACGATTTATAGATTCTTGGGATTCTCAGCAAACACAGTTTAAAAACCCTCACTGATAGGGATTTTGCTTTAAACACTTTTCAAATCATTCCTTAACTATTTGGGCAGAGGTAGTCCCAAGAGTAATAAAATGCATATACATGTATATATGAAATTATTTTAACATTAAGAATCCCATCAAATTTGCATTTTTAAACTTTCTAGTGAAGTTTTAGTTGAGGGAAGAATTGCTTATGAGTTTACTTCATATTGCTATTATCTCCATGGTTATATCTGAAACTAAATTATACACAGATTTCCTTAGAGACATTTACAGTCTTCTCTATGGTTATAATCTGTCTACCACTGCTGCTGCTGTTGCTAGTATCTAGTAGTATTTGCAATTGCTTTAACTTTTCTGTGTTTTCTAAAAGATGTGTAGGTGAGGTCAGCCAACAGCATTGCCAATGATGAAGTCCTAAAGCTAAATGCAATTAAGTTGAATTAAATTGAAGATGAAATAGTAGATAAAAATCACTGGTCTGGGAGGACATATGGAGCTTCTGATTTTCTAATGAAGGTGCAGCTTTTCTGTCTTTCAGTATGCAGTAGAATCCATTAGCATTTTGTCACATTCTTTACAATGTTTAAATATCTCTCTGCTTGGAAACAAAACTTATTTAGTATTCAGTATTTTTATTCAATTGAGATTTAATACTTTTTTAATTTGTGTTCCTCATATTTATTTGGTCCACATTTTCAGGTTACAACAGCTAAAATACTGGAAGAACAAACCCAATAAATTTATATAACCATATACCCTAACTCCCGTCTCCTTGAGATGTTTATGGGATATTTCCTGTTGCAAAGGTGTTTCCTAATTTTGCAGAGCAAAGTATTACACCCATGTCTCAACTAGAAATGCTTCGGGCTGTGATTGAAATCTTAATATAGTGTTTCATGTTGATGCTATAGTTGAGATGCTCGTATGAAATCATCTGCTCTCAAGTCAACACAGTAGTTTCCTAGCTAGTCCTTTAAATTTTATCTGCATGCTTAATATCTCTCTCCAGCAATTTTTCTTAGTATGCTTCATGCAGGGTGTTATAACACTCAAGTGTTAAATTTTACAGCATTTTCTCCAATAATACAACTTTTAAGTGAAAAGATTGAGTTAACTTTGTTAAAAATAAAGCACTGAAAAATATATCTCTGCCCCTCTACTTCTGTATTAGCTCTGCAGTAGTGAACAGAAAAAGCATTTTGAAAATGAAAAACAGGAGACAGGTACGTATTGAAATTCAAAAGGCAATCTGGGCTATTTACTAGCTAGGTATCTAAAGCCCTTTTTTCTACCAAAATGTTAAAATAATAGAAAGTTTTCTAGCAGATATCTAAATAAATACTAAATATCTGAATGAGACTGTCATGGTTTTAGATATTTAGATTTTTTTTTTCAATTTTTCTCTATGATATGAAAATTCAAATGTTAATCCTGCCACATTAATTTGCGAAACAATTCCATTAACATAATGGTAAGTTCACATCATAAAGTATGAAGTATAGAAGTGAAGAATAAGACTCACACTGACACCTTCACACATACTTAGAGCAACTTGCATTCTCAGTAATTTATTGCTGTATTGAGTGAATTTGTGCCCCCTCCAACCCTCAACCTTATGCTTACACACAGCATTTACGCAAACAAATTTTAGCCCTGCTGGAAAAGAGGAGGTAGGATTTAGACACACAGAATGAGTAGGCATTATGTAGCAAAGTTTGACCTCTACTCACTAGTCTATTCAGCAAGCTATAGACACCATTTGGTGTCTGGGCTAGGCTGGTTATATAAAGAGTACTTCTTGGTAATGATTCTCTGTTGTTTTTTACCATAATCTCATTTTCTGACATCAATTGCTATGGAGTCAATAACTACATGTAAGAAAAGCAATTTATTCAGAGATGTTGTGATGCATTTTTTTAAAATGGTTTGTTTTTCTTAAATTATCTAACCATATATTTCCTAATAAAAAAATTTATCTGATGAATACTTGAAATTCAAAGCAAGTATGTAGCATGCAAGAGGCTGCCAAGACTATATATCATATTTAAAATTGTAATTTATCTCATTAAATTCAACTTTTAAATCAGAAAATGAGAAGTAACCAAAATGAATATAGATGATTTGATCATTCCTAACCTATTGGTTGGAATCTTTATTTAAGTCTAAATGCAATCTTACTGACATTTTTACAGTTCTCAGTTAATTTATTTTGTGTTTCCCTTAGAATCTGTAAGCATAAAATTATACCCCTAAGCATAATATACATGCAAATTTTTTTCTTGGGAATGAAGGTCTAAAGATAAGGATATCACTGAACTGATGTGCAACACAGAACTGATTGCAGCTATTATTGGACAATACTGAAAAGGACTCAATAAAGAGAAGAATGAGTCAAATAATCCATAGTCGTGATTTACTTACTAAAGACTAAACAAATTGCTCAGGACAAGAAATTTGCCAAAACAGGTGGTGAATATTCTGAAAAGTATGAACTTATTGCAGTCTGTAGGAGAACTGGCATCTAAGAAGGTCAGAGAAAGAACAAATGCAAGAGAGATTCAGGAGCTTCAGTGAGTTCATTTTGGAAAAAAAAAAAGGTCTCAGAAAAAAATCTGACCTGCCCTGATAGACAGGTCACTTAGAGAAACAGAAGCAGCCCAGCTGATATGTCCGATTATTTAGTTCTCAGTCTTCTCTTGACTGTTGCATTGCCCTGGATGCCAATGTCAGAAAAGACACTGAACCAAGGGCAATGCAGACAATGGATGTGGCAAGTACTATTTTGGAGGAGTTGTCAGTCTTTGGAGGAAACAAAGGAATTATGAGACTTCTTGGTATAATAAAGAGTATGCAAAAAATCTGAGATATTGTTCCCCATTTCATTGAAGATTTCATTGGACAGTTGTCAGAAGCTGTCTTCTCTTTGTCATCTAAATTAAGTATGTAATTGATCTTTAAAAAAAGAAAAGTCTGACAGGCAAATCTTTCTATTTTTTCCCTTAATGTGTCTAATCTTTTCAAGTTCAAAGCATTCCAGTGGAAATCAAACATAATTCCTATTTTTGAATCCCACACTGAGCTCAGGGTGTGATTGCACAGAGCTGTCAGCGCTGGGACAAGTGCCTCAAGGGATGATTTCCCACTGAAGGCACCATGCCAGCAAGACCCGGGCTCTTGAAAACCTTTACTCCTTGTTTTGGAAGAGAGGAGGGGATCAGTGCTGTGCGTTGCAGGGAGCACTCGGGCAAAAAGGGTGCAGAGAACACAACACTCGCTTGGTACTTGGTACTTGAGCTCACGTTAAGTCTGGGACAGGCAGAAGCCAGTGGTGGGACAGTCTCAAGCCTGGATCCGCTCTGTGGTGTTTGACACTCTGGGTTCTTGCTGAAGGTTTTTGTTTACCTCTGGTAAAAGTTTAGCTGACAGCACTCAAGGGAATGATATTGCCACTGGAGAAGGTTCCTGGAGGTCTGTAGTCTGGTGCCTGCTCCAAGCTGGGCAAGCTTCAGTATAAGTGCTCAGGGCTGTGTCTAGGCAAATTGGAAATATCTCCAGGGACAGAGATCTCACAGCTTCTCTGGAGCCCTATCCCTGTGCTATAATTGATTAAAGATATACAGTCTTGCCAACTGCTGGGCTTTCCACAGCTAGTAAAACCCTGTGGATTCAGCGAAGAACTGAATTCCCACACGGGAGGGCTTAAGAGCATCTCTTCAGTGATTAGTGCCTTCAGAAGGATTTTCCCCCAGGCACAGACGTGGGCGTTTGATGGATGGACCTCAATCTACAAGTTAGCAGACTTCCTGTTGGAGCTCTAAATGAGCTGGTTTGTGGACTTTTTTTTTAAAGATACCAAAAGAGTCAGTGTTTTGCTGTTTTCATAATGCAGCTTCGTAACCTTGCTAGTACGTCTGCTATTCCTGCTAAGGATTGTATGTTCATCCCTTTAAATAGTCACAGAAAGGTATTATAGGAAGTCACACTTACAGGTAATATATAATGCAACATAATCATATTTAATTATAAAATCACACTCAGTCCTAATAAGATATAAGCTTCTCATATTCTCACAAATCCACCATGACAGAAACAAGATGAATGCCAGGCACCATTGCATCTTCTTTAGCACACTTTTTACCTTTAATTCTGTTAATTTGAGTATCAATTAATCAATCTCACAAAGCATGCACAACACTGCAGTAAATCTGGAATATTATATACTATAGACGTAAAATTTCTTTTGCAACTACATTTAATTATCTTAGCTTAACATTGTACCAACACATTCAAAATAAAAATCCTCAAAATATCTTAGCGTATGCTTTTTTATTTAGCCAAAATCCATTCCAATCTAACATAATAACACCACTAGGTTTATTACCTAATTAGTGGAAGAAACCCACAAACAGCATCCATGTCAAAAATAAACCACTCTGTGGATCTGCACTGGACATCATAGTAACTAGCTCTCTAGGACTTTAAAGCCCCCTGAGTTAAACAGCATTTAAGCCAAAATCCTGCAAAAATTCCCTTGGTAAGTGACAAATTCTCTAGCATT
>JAOXNG010000001.1:126264529-126279716 GCA_028566535.1 Scolopax minor | reverse complement strand
CATACTCTTCAATGGGTAATAGCACAAATTCAAAAATCCAGATACCCCAAAGCTTTACTTAGTTTGCTGGTGATTTACAGTAGCGTAAAACCAAGCAACTTACAAATCAGTGCATCCTACTGTGTTTTTAAATAATTAGCATATTTCTGTGAAATCTATTGCACACTTCACTCCTTTTTGTTCTTCCCACTCCTCACCAGTATCTAAGGAAATTACAAACTATTACTGTAAATTACAAACATAAATAGTTAGAACGAATTACTATTTATACTCACTTGATATAATACGGCACTTTGTTTGGTGAGATTGCCCTCTCCCAGGGGCCTTGGACAGAAGCTGTTAACAACAAACAAACAAATAAATAAATAACTGCACACACGTGTTTATACATACAAACATACCTAGAAGAGAAACATGGAGGTCAAGTTCAAAGCAAACAGGAATGACAACGTTAATCTCTAGAATTACAATTTTACACTTGGCCACACTGATACAGGTCTGTTTGCTCAGTTGTCCATGAAGACAGGACGGATTAACCTGCTGTTCTGAAATTTCTGTCCTAATCTGAGAGAAACTGAACTCATTCAGCTGCAAAGATAAATACAAGAAAACCCCAGCAAACCCTTCCTTGGCTTCTAATCTTACAGAACAGATACGAAGCAGAGCAAGCAACCTATCTTTCTGGTGTGTTCTTTTATAGGGTTCCGCCTGCTAATGTGTCTGACTAGCTTTTCTTCATTTTCTTTCCTTGCATGGTCAGTGCTTTCCATCCTTCCAGGAAAAGAATTACACACTTGTTTACATTTTATGTAGAATGAAGTTACACTGAGATACCATCTGAATACTTTGTTAATTCTCTAAATGGAAAACAATTTAATTTTTATTTCTCCACATTACTAACTGAGTTTTAATAACAGAGAATAATGGAGAAAATGACAGGGTGATCATGAGAGAAAATTACATTACTCACTCTTGGTTATCACAGTGTTAAATATCAACATCGACTTACAAGGTAATTAGAATGTCGTGTAAGAAACTATTATATAAAACTCATTGTAGGCAAAACAATTGTAAAAAATTTTTACTCTACATTTTATTAAAGACAGAGGTATCTTATTGTATGGGACATAATCAGAAAGTTAGTTTTATTACTAAGGGGGTTTTATGTGTCGAAAGCAGTAGGACCAAGAATTTTCAATTTAAATATAGTGATCTTTTTATATGCAAAGTGATCTAGTTGGGAATAAAAAAAAAAAAAAAAGCTGTAACCCTTCCTTTTAGAGACCCCTGCTGTTCACAAAGGAAAATATTTGTTACCATAATTAGCTGTTTGATCATTTGGCTCAGAGCATTTTCTTTCCCTCCCTCATTCAAAATAGATACTTTAAAAACACCATTGCCAAGCTGCAGGTATTTTAACAAAGTCAACAAATTGCAATCCGTAAAAATAAAAAGGACCAATATATACATTTCACTTAATTCCTCCCAGAATTGTCAACCAGACTCAGGGGAGCCAGTCTGCAGCATGAAATATACTACCCCTCTCTTGCCCACGTACTGGAGTGAGGACAAGAGTTGGAGGAAAGGGATGAAATAAGTTTATAAAAATGGCTGTAGAGGGAAGCCTTGCTATTTTGGTGGTCGCATGCATGTGAATTGTGAAGGAGGATAAGGACCTCCCAGAGGGGAGGTAAATCAGCTGTAGTGGAGGAAGCTGGAGCCATTCTAGATGGACTGAGAAGCAGAAGGAAAAGCAACCAGGGACAGGGCACAGGTTTCACATACATTTTAGACAATGTTAAGAAGCTAGGGAAAGGAAGGAATACATTTGGAAAAAATATGAATGTGATAATCTGGTTTTAGATTGCTGGTGGCCAAGGAGTTAGGAGAAGCATCCCTGTAGGTCCTGCTGTTATTTTCAGCCCCCAACTATCTGTAGCTGAGTGTATTGCCTACACCTTTTTTTTTTTTTTTTTTTTTTGTGTTCTTTAAAAAAGAAAGGTTAAATTAAATTTCAAAGGTAATGAGCCATGAAAACTGGTGTGCATGAAACACAGAATTTTAGTTACAGCATAACATCTCATGGAAAAATAGCACACTGCACTGCCATTAAAGTCTGTATCATGACCCACACATACAAGAGCACACAATTGTGTGCTTTTCTTAATACAAATACTCAATTATACACATAATTTATATATGATCATGTAGGGCTTCTTGGGACAGTGACTTCAATGTTTATAGGCTGCGTGGCTGTCATTAAGCTGCTCTTTCCACTGGCAGGAGGTTCAGCTGTAAGAGGTGTACAGCTCCTCAGCTTCTGTGTCCTGTTCTGTAAAGTATGTTCTGTTACATACTTTATAGGAACACAATAAAGCATCAAAATGGAATAGGATTTAATGTTTTGAGGTTAACTACCTTAAATTAAGGGAGCATGTCCTACTTTTAACCCTATTTTTGGGTTCATACAAAACTCTTGACCACAATGGTTAATTATTCTTTTTTATTGGTGAGAACATAAACTGCTGTAAATGTAATTTTGGTGACTGATCCAAATGATCCATTGTCTAGAAGGGGCTAGAAAGTGAAAGCCCAGGAGTTTGACATAGATCAAAATTTTATTTTATGCTATCAATTACTTGGTGATTTCTTTGTATGTTTTTATGCAGTAATACTAATCTGTGTGTTGCTATATGGTCCATCAAATAGTTTTAAAATTCCTACTTGGTGAATCGTAAGGTTTCTTACTCATGAGAATTGGTATTATCTGAGGACTAATTTGAATAGGATTATACTAAATTATAAATTTTGAAATTAAAATGCCCTTTAGTATTAACTAAAAATTGACCTTCTTACATATTTCTCTGCCAAATAAAAATTAATATTCCCAACAGGAATATCACCAAGCCAGAATTCCTCCATTTTAACTTTTTTTTTTTAATTCAATGCCTAAAGGACAGAAAAGATTGCTTCATATTGTTTGGAAGTGGTATTTCTTCTGTTGCTTCTGAATTAATTTGAGTAGAACATTTGCAGTCATAACTTATTATTGCAGAATCTTACACACGATAGTGTTCTTTATACATTAGAAGAGGAACAAATACTTTGCTTTCACAAGAAGTAAGTGCTTTAGGAATAACAAACAATTCTGTGATGTTCTGCATAATTGGACTTAGTGTTCCTTCAAGAGATTGCTGTGAAGCTGTCTATAATACACTTTTGGTTTCCTGGATGATTCTAGCCTTGCATAAATTTGAGTTGACAAAATATGTAGTATTTTTTACAGCTATGCTAGGAGAATAATAATTTCATTTTTGGCAGAGGCCCAGAAGGTGAGAACAGCTGTTTCTTATCTCTGGTTACTAGTACAGGTTTATTATCCATTACAAAGCTAGCGCAGGTAATGGACATGTATATTTAATTCCTGGTTAACACTACTTTAGTGGTCTGTCCAAAACTCTTGCTGGCAAAGACTTTTTTATATGACACTCTAGTATCCTTGTGTGCTACATCACTCACAAAGCAGACGTTCTCCTGCTTGCTAAACGTAGTTCAAAAGTGTTTTATTGTTCTAGCTTGCACAGTGTAAGAACCAATTACCATACACCAGTTACCTGCAATGCTGTTGACTGAAATTAAATACTACAACAAAATATGAGGCATTTGAAGAGTGAATTTAGATTTCTCTATACTTCATTTGCATTGATATACATTTTAATGGTTACCTAATTTGGGAATTTTATTTCTTTCTTTTAGCGTGTAACATCTGAGACTTGCTTTGCCTATTCAACATAAGTGAACATGGTTCCTGACAGTAAGCCTACATCTTTATTTCTTTGCAGAATATATAATGAAACGGTAGCATGCTGGCTCTCTGAACTTCAGTAGTGTTTTAATCTATGCAGGGATCTGAATTAAATATTAAATAGGATGATATTATAATTTTTTCTGTGTTGATATTAAAGACATAATCCAATAAATATTTCACTTTAGCACTACAAACATAATGAAAAATATATGTGTGTTTACTAACAGTAAACTATTTCTCCTCCAGCTATTCAAAAGGTAAATTTAGTATGTCCACATTTAAAAGTTACTCTCAGCGAGAGTTACTCTCAGTTACTCTCTTATTTACACAGTCAGCACACACTTCTAGTCACTATATAATGGCATAAGCGTACATTTTCAATTCTAAATACAAATAAATCCTTTGACCCTTATTTGTCTCTAGGGTTTAAAGTATTGGGAAACAGTTTTAGGATAGAAACCACAAAGTAGCACCACCTAGTACCCATACACTGTTAAATATTTTTTCTCATTTTTTCAATTATTTTTTTCTTATAAATTTATTCTTTTGATAATATATGCATTTCAGCATCATGATCGTCAAAGCTAAGCTCATTTATATGTTCACAATCAAGACCTGCACTACCTGTTTGGTGGCCATAGTAACTATAACTATAATTCAGCAAGGTGCTCAATTTACATTTAACATTTAACATTTTAATAATGGTATTTAATAATTCACTGATTCAGCCTGGGGACTATACCTGCATGACTTACACTGTCCTAGCCAGCATTCTCATCATTAGTATCTTCATGCAAACATAGAGCAAGGGATGTTTTTATTTATTAATTTTATTTATTTAGTCTTTTTATTTATTATTTAATTATAATTTCTGGTTTCATACCAATTATTTTCACTGCAGCAGTTACAGAGTTGTTGACTTCAGACAAAGACAGGCAGGGCTAATGAAATCGTGAGACAGTCTTTGCACCTGGAAAGTACTCTTGATTGCCCAAGAGTCAGAAGTTCAGATCTGCCTAAGGTACCATGACCTTTTAAAGAAGACGCATTGAGTACTATTCCAACTATTTTCAGGCGAGACCACTATAAGTGAGAAATTATTGCTCTCCACAGACTATAAAGAGTTTGTACTTATCTTCCTGAAAGAATATGCTAAAAGCCGTGTTTCCCCTCAATAGTCAGTTCATGACCAATGGTGGCAGGATGCCATCTCCAATACGTATGCCTGTGTGACAGTGGCACAATAGAAGTGCCACTATGATACTCATAATCTATGAGTTCTTTGAAATCCTTTGCAACAAGTGTCAGTGTACATCTGTAAAATATGATTCCTCCCCTCCCAGATTTATAGAGAATAGATTTCTAAGTTATGTGCATTTATTATTGTACTAGGTGAGACCAAAGAACAGTCAGACCACATTGTGTAGCACTGAAGATTAATGTTGCACCATGTAGCAGAGAATCTGATGTCAGAATACGTCAACTACACAGTTTAGAAGTTACAAGGCAGAAACATCAACTAAAACCTGTCTTTCATAAGGACTACACAGTATGGGGTCTATTTTGTTCTAAGCTCTAGCTCTTGGTGATGCACACGTGGAAGGATGCCTGGGCATTTCAGAGAGAGAGAGTGCTCCTTCTCAGCTGGGATTCTGCTGTTCTTAAATCCAAGCACTCAGTTTCCCTGAAACCCACCAGTACTGTCTGTTGCTGTAGCACACATATAGACATTTACTGAACATACCATTTTCAGAACACTTCTAATTGATTTGAAGAAGGGATTATTAGTCATGAAAAAGTTCAGCACATGATCAGGGCCAATTACATCAACGGTCATTTTACAAGAGTTATAAAAGAGACCTTTCCATTCTGCATTTCCTACTGGAATTTTATGGCCAACTCAAGATTTCTCTACCTGCAGCCTAGGGTAAACATAATATGATACTACCTAAATAATGTATACCTTTAATTATGAACAGTGTTTCCAGAAGTTTACAAGTTCCATTTGTAATGCAAAATATAAAATCTATCTGATGTTCATTTTCGTAAATGTCACACTACTGTAAAATGGCAAAAATACAAGCACCTACTTGTGTAACAAAAAAAGTACTGCATGAAGTACAGCAGTGACATACTTTGTACTGATCCACATATCCCAAGTAATAGATACTTCATATTAGTAACTTGTCACACTCTTATCTTAAAAATAAGATCTCTAAAACTGGCTCATCAAATGAGGTCATTAAATAACCTAATCAAATTGGTGGTGATTTCTATGCAAATGGAATTATATACATAGAAAAATAAATATTTGATAAATATTCTATGTCTCACATAGCAAAACATTACAGAAAAATACTAACACGTATATAAAACATCCTTATTGTACTGGATGTGTACTGGATATATACTGGATGTATATAAAACATCCTTATTGTACTGGATTGTACATCCTTATTGTCCTGGACTTCAAAGGCAAAGAAATGCCCTGAGCTGAACACAACATACATTCATGACAACATGGACACATGGTTAAACACTTCAGACTTAAACTTGGCAGTGTAAAAAAAATCAAAATAGTTTTCATTTAGACTTCACAAATCCAATGTTCCTTCAAAAAGATTATAAAATGTGGAAGGGGAAAATTCTGTCATGGCAATATAGTAATTCATAGTAAACATAGT
Organism: Scolopax minor; assembly: GCA_028566535.1. Lineage (NCBI taxonomy): Eukaryota > Metazoa > Chordata > Aves > Charadriiformes > Scolopacidae > Scolopax > Scolopax minor. Next base: position 126,273,224 of record JAOXNG010000001.1, on the reverse strand, counting down.
GGCAGATAAATGTATATAAAAGGCAATAACCCATCTCTTAAGTCTTACTCACTAAGAGTAAAAAAAAATATCATTTGTTTACTTGCAAATGCAGAATATAGGATTGCCTAATAACTTAGGATAATATATAGAAATTAATTAGTCTGCTATCAAAAAAAAAAAAAGACAGTAATTTTCCTGACTACTTGCCCCAAAAACTTCTGCTTGAAAATAAATAATGTGAGGTATTTTGAAATTGAGGACAAATAAAAACCAACAAAACAAGAAAGAGAAAAATTAAATTATATATCCAAAAGACATGAATGAATGGAAATGTTCATCAATGTGTGCATGTCAAAGTGCTATTTGGACGACAGTATAATGTATACAGTAAGAAGTAAGAGAGAAAGATACAGATGTTAGCATTGGAAAATAATCTGTCAGGTGGAAGGGCAAAGTGTTGTGAGGGGCCTAGAGACCTGTCATTTTTAGAGGCAAATATCTTAATTAGCAGGATTTGCCCTTTTAAAGACATTTTCCTGTGCAAGAAAGAGATTCACTAATTTTTGCTTTGCATAATAATCTAAATGCTCACCCTAAATGTGGGAGACATAAGTATTTGACTTCTCTCTCAGCTTGAAGGAATTCAGACTCACATCTCCAGTTTCTCAGGAAAGTGGCCTAGATAACTGAAGGAAAACACAAAGGCCCAGAAATGAACCACATCTGAACCCTTAAACTCTGAGCTTATCCAGAGGAGGAGTGACCTAGGTTACATAGCTCACTCCTGTGATCATATTTTTTATTATTATTAAACAAGAATTGTCTGACATGAAACGTAGCAGATATACTCTGATAGCTAGCTCTCAAAACTAACTGTTGGCTCCAGCATTTGTAACTTTTCTATTTCTGAATGAAAGCTGCTATGGCTACCTGATTTTCAACTTCATGTTGAAGTCAGTGCTGCTTGGAATATCAAAACTTAAAGGCATAGTTAGGTTTTTCCAGTTAAAATATGGTTCCTAGCACATATTTAGGCATGCAGATTTAAAAGTCTGGTATTGATTTATCCAGGTAGCAGAAGCTTGTAGCCTGGGAAACAGAAATCACAAAATGTTAGCTAGATGTAAATCAGCCTCTTAGACTTGCAAACCTAAGTGTTTTTTCTGATACTCATATTTCTAGGTTCTTCAACTTGACCGAAGTCCATGTTGTCTGAGCTTGGGAATCACAAGCAGCCCCTGGGATCTTCCAGTCGTGCTTGTAAGTAATTGCCAGTTATATTTGAGCACTATTTCATGCAGTTGCTTCATCGACATGCTATGCATACTAACAGATGGCTCATACTGGAGCTGGTCAGTAAATTACAAGGTATGCTTATGCTTTTAAAAGATGTAATACCTTCTATTTTTCAGTGATTACAAGTAATGAAAGTGAATGAGCTATCACATTACAAATAGGATTGATGGGAGGCTGGCTAGCACAGCAAATGATATTAAAAACAGTCTCCCATGAATCCTACCTCTCGTTTATTGCATCTCAGAAAAAAAGTAGTATCTGTTATGACCAATATAGGTGAGTCCTCCAAAAAGAGGCAATGAATCTCATTGTTTGTAGGAGGCAGAATCACAAATAAAAATAAAGGAGAAGTCAAAAAAGTGAAATTATTCCAGAGGAGTCACTGAAAACTCTGGAGCTGGCATTATGTTTGAAATTTGCAGGTATTCTTTTTGACACTTCAGTTACGGCACAGAGTTTCCAAACTAAGCACCATCAACCATGAAAGGATCACAGATTTTTTAAAATTACTTTGCTAGATATTTACCAGTTTGTCTTTAACAGAAAGGAGATTTTCTTTTGCTATTTTTTCCTACAGCCTGATTTAGATCATTCTAATTAAACAGTAAAACCTTCAAACCCATCAAACTCACTCCATGGATTCACAATATGATGTCTTGCACACATAGTACATTTATCAACTATACCTTAACAACTACTGCTGTAAATGCTGGGAGTCTCTGCCCTTGGCAAGGAATAAACAGATGAGGAGTTGCGACTTGGTGGAAACTGCCAGAGTGAAATGAGCTTGGGAAAACATGATTAGGAGATCAAGGGCTGAGGTTAGGGAGCCCAGCAAAAAAAATAATGGAGGAGTCCTGGAGAGAGGCAATTTTGTGTGCTAGCAGAAAGGTAAGGGGCAGTTTTCATGAGAGCTCTTTATACTTGAGGGCAGCACAAAGCTTTGGTATAGAGACACAAGCGTCCTAGCTCTTGTCATTACTTTTTAAACTCACAACCAAGGCACCTCTGAATTATCCTGAGCCATAACACAGATAAACAGTGTCACTTGATCATTTAGAAGAAGGAAGAGTGGAAAGAGAAGGTTGAACTACATGAAAGGACAATGGAGAAAAAATGTCCCTAAATTAAAAATGTTACAAGGGAGAAGACTTTTTTTCCCCTTTTCTATTTCACTCCTTATCTCTCTAGCTTTCCACCCCATCTCTTTCAGAAACAGCCATAAGAATAGGTCTTGGAACAAGCTGCAAATGCTTAGAAACAGGGACTACCTTTTGATTCCTTGCCTGCACAGGGCAAGACAAACATGAGGTTCCTGCATCCCTCCCCCATTACTTTTGTGCTAGATATTCAACAGTCCTATGCAGCTTCAGTTCCAACCAAGAAGAAATAGATGATGACACTATAGTTTCTATATATAGGATAATAACGAACACATAAAAACATTACTGCAGATTGGCAGCTCATGTTTTTCTCTTTTCAGGTAAGGGAGAAATGTAATTCATTCATGATTTAACGTGAACCTGTCTATGGTACCACTCTTTCTGCAGAACTATTTAAAGGTATATCAACACAAAAAAGATTTTTTTATAGAATTATGTAAATGTAATTGGGAGTTGAAGACCATCACTCACCATCGCACCTTAGGGTTAACAAATATATGTGCTAGAGGGAAAGTTGATGCTGAGTTTGAGAAGATGAACTATGATTACTAGCACATAAATTAGGTATGAAATGGCCAATAGATTGCTTATTTTCCTTACTAGGGCTTGCATTGATCTTATGTGTATCTCAGCTCCTTAGATAACAACACTTTGTGTGCTGAGCTTGCAAAATAAAACCAGAGAGCAGAATTACTATGATTCATCTTTTCACTGTTGTTTCCACAACTGACTGATCCAACTTGGACTCTGTTTTCCATGCATTGAAAGATCATTTACCAGCCATTAAATTCACCTTCATTTGACCTGCCCAATTCTGTTTGTCAACCCTTATGTTTGACTTGTTCATCCGTAAAAGTACAGATAAAGAAACAAGACAAGTGCTAGATGGCATAGATTCTGGCACTCCTTCCTGCAGTACTGCCCCTCCGATAGATGGGGCAGAGGAGAACATGAAAAGCATGTAAAAGCATGGCATTTGCCCCCAGGTGTAGTAACAGTACATGGTACTGAGGATCTTAATGCTTATGAAAGAAGGGACTGACTGTCAGTTTTCAGTGACTGAACACTTATATTTGGGAAGGATTCTGTGGATATTTTCAGAGCTTCAAATACCTAAATTTTGCATAGGCATGTAAGAATACATATTTGCACACACATCTAAGAAAGAGAGAGGGAACAATTTCACATGTCTATTTTTCCTTAGTGATTTAGATATTTCCAATATCAACACATTTTCATCTGGTTCCTTTTCCTAAAGTGATCCTCGAATGGTTAGAACACAGAACAATGACATGCTGTTCAGTGTGATAACGTGGTTCAGGTCACTCTAGTCTTACTTGCTTAATTAACCCTTAAAATTTATTATTTCATCAGGAATACACTGTATGTCTTAAGAAAAACAGACATTTGCTTACACACTGCATTCATGTCATATACTCATAATTCCACATATTCAATTTTTTACAAGTCCGATTTGCAGTTACATATATTGAGCTGATAAATTGTTTCAGTGATTAAGAGTTAATTAAAAGAGATTTTGAAAAAGAAGTAAAAATTACAAAAATAGGGTTTATTTCTTCACAAGGTCATTATTTGATAAAATAAGATGCAGGGCTTAATCACTGTGAGCCTGCATTGTGCTTCTATGGCACAACATCAACTCTGTTTTCAATTTGCACTTCATCCCACTGAGAATTTTCAGTTTTCCACTGAGATTTTCAGTGGAAAAATGGTTAACCAATTAAAACTACAATGCAGTATCATCTAAAGAAAAGTTTGTCCTCTACCCCACTGTCAATGTAGCTGTGCAATAATAGTAACATCTATTACTGATGTCTGGATAGCTTTTCCCTCTGCATACAGGAGACCATTATCCTGTGACTGTGTTCTGTTCTGCTGATATAATCTCTTAAATAAAGTTTTACTGTTTACTTTCCTTAATTGAAGTACAATAGAAAAGACGTGGCCTTTAAGAAGGTTCACTTTAGTCACCGTCTCGGAGCTTTGAAGGTGTTTCAAGTTGTCTTTCAGTGTACTTCAAAACAGCCTTGATAAAAGAGTGTGTGTGGAGGTGGAGTGGGAATATTATCGCAATTATGTTTTATGCAGAGTTGTAAAAAGTTCACTTAACTGCCAACCTTCTGCCAACTTTCCCACTATGGTTTTGATCCTCTCACTTCTCTGCTATGCAAGCAAATCCTGCAAAATATTTTTCTTGCAGGTCTTATTTTGCCCCTTTTTAGAGCTAAATATTTCTTTGAACAGATACACCAAATAGAATTTTTAAAAAATTCTCTCTCATTTACAAACATCCTCCACTCTTACAACTTTTAATATAATTTTAATATGATAATCCTAAAAGGGAACCGCCAAACAATGAAGACCAGCTTTGCATTAACAGATGTATGAACAAACAGACTTGATACTGGCAGATATTTTCCTTTTACCCTGGACTACATTAACTCATTTAACAGTCTTCTGCTCCCAGTAATGAAAAAAATGAAAACCATTATAATACAGTCTAAAATAGAAACTCATAGCAACAATAATTGGCACATAGCTACAAAAATATCAATTAACTGTGTGTGCAGCTGAGCAAGAAAAATGGTAAATTACTCACTAGTAAGAAAATGCTGGGAAGTGGGGCCAAAATCCCTGTGGGCTTCATGCAGTTGCCTGATCCGTTCCTCAATGGCCACCTGTTAAGAGAGGAGAAAAAAAATTTACTCTCTTCTAAACAATTAACAAGTAGCAATTATAGTCAGATATTCTTTTCATTAGAGAACATTCTGTTTAAAATTAAGCAGGCTGCTGCACCAATCATTAACTCTCCGGGCTTAAGTAAGATTTAATGTGTCCTGCCCAAAAGAAAGGAGGTCAAAACAGGTTTGGTTTTTGGTAGGGTTTTCCCCCACAACTTTAGCTGATGCTAGAACAAGTTGAAAATGAAAAGGCTCATAAATAAGGGCATAGCAAATTTGCCTCATTTTATGTACCTGAACAGAATACGATTGTTGCTTGCCAATACTGAAGTCAGAACCTTCCTCCCTGTCAATACTTTTATAGAACTACCTCAAAAGTGCTTTTTGAGAGTGTACAATTACAATTCAGCATGTGAAAAGTAATCTCTTTTAACGTGGACATGATCACCATATTTTATCTGAGTGCTGAAATGAGGGTAACCAAAGTGCATCTGGCATAAACATTTCTCTGTTCTCTCAATCAGTTCAGTCCTACCCCCTCAACCCTCTCCTCGGAAGAGTCCTTTGAAGAATATGTTGTTCCTAATGTTTTGTGGGGTTGGTGTACTGCATGAAAACACAGATGCTAGTTGTAAGATTGCTTTTATCTTTACCCTTGAAAATCCCAGTATAGTATCAAGCAAGCAGCCCAAGGGGGGTGGTTGCTCTAAGATTCCATTGTGTATGAATGATGTCTACCAGCATCTTTATAGCCTATATGCTAAAAAGATGCTAACATTATGTTAGGCCTAAGAAGACGTTTAGGTAAAGCAAGGAAGAATGTCTGAAAATAAATGACAGAATATTTTAGAAATGTATTAAGTAAAATAACTGATAGCCCCCAAAATCTTGTTTCACTAAACAAAATAGAAATTTAACAACAGGATGCAATTGCTTACAGCTTCAAAACTGACACTATGACCAAAAAGTCCCTCTTTCCTTTCTTTCCTCAAGCCATTTTTCAGATGCTTTTCCTTCAGCTCTCTCCATTCCTATGCCTTCTTTGCTCCTCTGGCTTCCTATACCAAGGAATGATCACTGTGATTTTTTTTGTTAGTCCCTGTTGACCAGCACTTCCCTACATAACTCAGCTACTAACACATCATCATGCAGCCTCTGCTCTCATTTCTACTGCTTTCTTGAATCCAGAATTGTTCACAGAGCAACATTTATATTGGTAGGTTTATGGCAGGCACATTCTGGCTTAGTCCTATGACTGGTGCTTTTTCTATTTTATCTTGCTGATTGCTTAGCTAGGCAAAACTAAACCTAGGAAGAGGCTGAACTCTGGATAACTTCTAAAACCATGAGGTAGAAGGCATCTGGGTAAAAGAGAATTTAAGCCTGGAGTGAATTGCATGGACAGATGTTCTGTTAAGTAATGCTTCATACTAGGGATTGGCTTTTGGCTGGAATTCACAACTAATTCACAGCACAGATACAAGCTAGAGAAGCCCGTAAGTGCATAGAAAACAATGATAGACCTGCTTCTGGTTATCAAATCTGGTCATTAATTTAAGTATAGAAGCATAAATTTATGTGACATTATTTTCAATGGCCTTTCAACAATGAAGATTAGGAAAATAATCTTAAACTTACATAAACACATGCAAATTCAAAAAACACCAAAACACCACCTGGAAAAATGTCAATGGAATTATATTTACTCGTTGGAATCCCCTTAAAATAAACCTCATAACACACCTATTTTGTCATTAGGAGATTATTGGTTAAAAAAGAAACATAAGGTTCCTCCTTTATATTAGTCTGGCATGCAGATTCTCTATAGAGAGAATCTACAAATAGGCAATGGGTAGCAGCGTTTCATGTAGGAGATGACAACAGCCAGCTTGTCGCCAGAATAGAGAATGGGAGCCCTTGGATATATGCAACCACTGTCAGCTCGCAGCCCATAACACTTCTTTAAGTGTGCTAAAACTGAGAATTTCAATTACTTCAAAATATCCAAGTGAACTTTGAGCAGCACAAAATTATTAAACTGAGATTTTTAGCCATATATGCTCATGCAGCAAAACAAAATACCTAATACGCTTCAGAGTAAACTCAAACTGAACAGCATTGGATGTGAGCCAGAAAATACCTCAGTCTAGAGGTAGATGTTTTCAATACAGAGATTAACAAAACATTTGGAAATCTTGCGTATTCTCCAGGAAATATCACCTGAGAACACAAAAAGTTATTCTATTTGGCTGTCAGGAGATAATGATTTATTGGCATACTACCTTATAGGTGCCAAAATATGAACTCAATGTGGATGGCAGAGCAAGGAAGATTATTGCAGTCAGTCTCTATGAATTTTACCAAGGCTAAGATGTACATGCTAGAATAACAGAATTTGAACCCACAATAACTGGGCTTATTTTGAACAACTGAAAAAAACCCACCTGAACAATGATTACTTAAAGTTACAAAAACATGTGTCTGATGCAATAAGATCAGTCATATTTAGCTTTGTGGTTTACACCCTGGAGAAGGAGAATCTATCCACTTAAGTCTGCGTAATTATGTCGTTTGACTTCAGTAGTCCATTCCTACTAGTATTAGTTCAGATAGACTAATATTCAAAAAATAATATTTTTCAAAGGCACTGTTACCAGGACATAACATGCAAGATGGGGATGCAGATTGGATTTGGGTTTCTCTTAGGTAAAACTCTCTACAGTATTTCTCCACGAGTCATGTTACTAAAAAATCAATAGCTGGATTTCTAAGAAGTCAGCTATTACTGTATCTGAATCAAGATAGGAGAATTCTGTTTTAACTACCCAAAATCTTTTTATATCTGATTTTGACTTAAAGAAAAAAAAATTGATCAGTGTTTTCTGTAATTTGGGTACTGTTAACTGTTGCTTTTCTTTACTGTGGATGCAGGCTTGAAGAGACATGCATTTCCATTATTTATTTAATCCATTGTTTTACATTTGTCTTCTTTCAATCATAACAAATGAAAGAGCCACAAAAATGCAGTAAACATTATACTTGAAGTTGAAGATGGTAATATTAAAAATCCTATACAGATTTTAAGTTATATTGATATGGAACATGAACAGCTTCTGCTAAACAAATGAGTGAATAATAATAATAATAAAAAAAGTTATTTAAAATTCCTCTCCTTTAAAGACTTTGAAAACATTTGATGAAACAAGCTTATTTTTCCATCATTTGAATGCAGCCATGTGAACTGACTATATAATCAGGTTCAGAAAAACAAATTTCAAAAATAACACAGCTTTGCTTCTATTATCTGATCAATGCTTACAAATACTTAAAGGAGGGATGTCAGGAGGCCAGGGCTGGTCTTTTCTCAGTGGTGCCCAGTGACAGGACAAGAGGAAATGGGCACAAACTCGAGTATAATAAGTTCCACCTAAACATGAGGAGGAACTTCTTTACTGTGAGAGTGGTAGAACACTGAAACAGGCTGCCCAGAGAGGTGGTGGAGTCTCCTTCTCTGGAGACATTCAAAACCCGCCTGGACAAGTTCCTGTGCAA
>JAOXNG010000001.1:126238645-126248651 GCA_028566535.1 Scolopax minor | reverse complement strand
GCATCAATCCCTTATTTTTCTTCGAGCCATTAAGTAAAACACTTTCAAAAGAGCTGAAAGATAGACTTTATTACAATAATTCATAATGAATGACTATGAAATAACACAGACTAAACATTCTTGATAAAAAGGTATAGAAGAAATGTAGTCCCTCAGAATATTACTGTAGAAGACACTATTATTACTATCTAAACATGTTCTATACCAATTGGGTAATACAAAATATTTGAATATGAATTCTTCGCTGGAGCAAATAACCTTTGAAATAAGTGCATATTATTTTAAGAAGGAGCAAAATCAACATCACTTTCTGGATTTGTAATTTTACGGCTCTAACAGTCTGCAGACATTACATCAGCTATCAGAGATACTGAAACTACAGCAACTGTCCTAGCAGCAGTACCACCCATCTCATAAGTTGGGGGAGTAGGTTGAAATCATAATGATGTTCATTATTTCAGACTTTCCTTTGAGCAAGTTATTTTGGTTCCTACCATTGAGAAAAATGGCTCGTGAATTCATAAACTTAATATCCTACCCAATTTTTTGTTTTACATATTAGACTATGCCTTCATGGAAAATTACATTATTACTGTTTATTTCACTGAACAATTTAAGAATACATAGCAATCAGACTTCACTTCAAATAACGTGCTGTACCACGAATTCGTGTACCATGAAGAATTTCAATGACAGCAAAAGAAAAAGTTCTGAAAGTCTATCTACCATTCATATATCCATCATTTAGTCAAGTATTACCACAGGGTAATTAGGTGAAGGAAATCAGGTAGTGCTCCCCAAAGTAGACCTGATATGTAGATCAGCTTAAGAAGTAAGTGTCCTTGTTGATGTCTATTAAATTAGTCTTCTGATGTTTGGAAAAGATATAACTGAAAGTTTGACTAATAGTTAAATTTCACTCCAACATTTTCAAAAAAGCTCATTATTTTACTCACCTAAACATCAATTACTTTGTTTCTCTTATATACTATACGCACTAAAAACTTACCACTTTTGTATTTTTAGTGGCAAAGCTGAGTAGAAAATTTGGTTACATTTCCTGGGACATAAAATATTGGAAAAAAACGAAAGAGAAAGCAACTTTTTTTTTAAAAATGCTGATTGTAGTTTCACTTTGATAACTCCAAAAGTCTTTAAACTTTATAATAATTAAAAACACACAGCTGTTAGTTTTTCTCTCCTAATAAAAGTTTCCTTTTTTACAAAATATTTATACAAAATTCTTGAAAATTAATATTAATTGTGCTCATAAAGTTGATTTTTCCTAAAACAAGGAACTGAATAAAAGTAAAAAATTCTATATATTCATATAGTTATATATTCATATATATAGTTAGTGGAAAGGGTGAAGTTATGGCACAGAGACAATACTATGCATCTGTGTACTGAAAAACTAACCTGTTCATTCTAAATGCCACCCTATATTTTTATAAGTATATAGTTTAAAGAACATTTGGAATGGTGGTAGTAATGCAAATCACAAGGAGGACTGGAATAATCAAGTGCAACTTCTCATAGTTTCTTTGTCAGTAGGGAATAAATGAAGATAAATAGGTACCTCAAGGAAGGGAAGCTAATGGGGTTGTTTGCTCTGTCTCAAATTTATAACCTGACAGATATGACACTGGAAGGACTTGAAGTCCTTGTACATTTTGTTCTATTTTGTTGTACAGATACCAGCATTCTGTAGATAAAGTACACTGCAGACAAAAAGATGAAGGAACTCTAATGAATGATGCTCAGATGAAAAGAATCAATGAAAAATATCCAGCTGTGCTAAAAAGACTTCAAATTACCATTTATGCAACTGATGCATGCAATAGGTGTTGGGAAGGAAAAGAAAATTATTATGAACAGTATCTTTGGCAAAGTATCAACGAAAATCACTTTTCCATCATAAGGGAAATGTAGGGCAGTGGAAATAATTTCAATTAGAGGAAAGCATATACTACTGGAAATTATGAGTGCTGTCACTGGAGGACAGCGATCATTGGTTCACAAATGGAAGGTGTTTGAATGAATTGTTATTTATAAATAATGTTTAGTATAACATATATATTATATATTTCTACTTCAAGTAGATGCAGCCCAATTGTGAAAAGGAATGCTTAAGCTTTTCTCATGTTGTCAGGTCATGAGAGAAGGTGGATGTACAATATAGGGTTTAACTGGGTGCACACCCTGCTCTAATGATCACTAGTGCCTTGGCCTCTCTTTGTGTCTCTGCATATCTCAACGCAGAGTGGGGAACCCGAGAGAAGCTACATGCTGTACTGGAAATATGTGTACTCCTATGAAAGACTATGAAAGGATTCAAGTGTCTCGGGCCCTTGCTCTCCTCACCAGACTTCCTCCTCTGCTTCTTATACCTCTCGCTGCACAGTACCTTGCAGACCCAGAACTCAGCTTTCCCTGTGCATTGCCACTAACCTAAGCACACCTGTGCTTTGTTGTAGCACAAGCCAGCATCGATATGACATTGAAAAGGGAACAAACTTTGATGTGGGATAAAAACAAACCAACCCCAACATGTAGGAGATGAGAAAAATACTTCTTCAGTCATCCTTTAAAGGTTGAGTTTTCAGATGCCCAATCCTGGAAACCCAAATCCAAAATCCATAAACCAGAATAAATACTTAGGAGAAACAAAACCCTTTCTGCTACTTGAAAAAAACTGGTAGAATTCTAGCAAAAGCTTAAATACAGGTTTGGTTTTTTTTTTTTTAATTAGTATTATGATCTGTTATTTAAGATCCTCAAACAGGAAGAGTTTTAAATTGTAAGGACTATCCCAATAAATTTTCAATTAAATAACTAAATTAATGTAGAGACATTTAATTAAAGTTGCACTAGTTTTTACAAATGCAGTTAATTAAGCTGCTATCTAAAATTAAATCTCACCCAAAACACTTTTACATATCTGCAGCTCATCTGATAGAGATATAATTAAAATTCTAGAAGCTCACCTATGCATCCGAATATAGGGAATAAAGAATCCCACAACCAAAACCAAAACCGGCTGAAGTAGTTTGAGAGGCTGCAGCTTTAATTGGATTTATACAATCCCTGGAGTGGGAGGACAGAACACACAAAAACCTGAGAAACAAATCTAGGGTTTCAAATCTGTACAGGCCAAGAATCTTTGAAGATTTTCTGCAAGCGAAGGATAACGGATTGACACGACCAGGAGCCAGGGAGACAAATCCTGCTCACTTTATATGTGCCTTCCATTGAACTCAATGGGACCAGCATAGGTAAAGTGTGCAGCACTTGCACTTATTCTCAGGAGCAGAGGTGAGCATCCTATCAAGGTGTTAAATAATTTTTTCATAAGTACAATACCTCTGATTTTCTGGTGGCCTAAATGATCCCTCTCCCTTTTTCAATCTTTTACTGACTGATTTCTTTCTTGGTCAGTCTGGGGCGCTGGATTGTTTCAGTGGTCAGTTAAATACAGATCTATTTCCCACATGAGAACAACTCAAGATCACCACACTCATTTTACATACCAAGTAAACGTTTAACATAAACATTTTATGTATTTTCTGATCCAGTGAAAGATATGTCTAGATAGCTGGGAGGTCTGTTATTGCATTACTTAAAATCAGTCTTTGATCAGAGAGCAGCCTTTGAAGAGTTACTCTTTGTGAGGGGAAAAATAAGGAATATTAACTGAAGTACAGTTCAAAATTAATATTCATTGTAAAAGAAACTAATTTGTCTATTAAAACAGACATATGCTGCAGTAGAACAAATGATGACTCGGAACTGAAACTTGGAGCTGGTCATTTCAATAGCTTACTCTAAGCAGCAGCAACTGTAAGCACAGCAATACTGTACTCATATGCTATCGAGATTACCACTAAATGGGCATCTTCTCTTCCAGATCCCACAGGAGTTCTGAAAGTCCACTAAAAGTGAAATTGTCCTCTGAGATTAAAGATACAAAACTGAAACACACAAAAACGTGTCAATATTTTCATGACAGATATTTATTTTCATCTCTGTCAGTAAAAGTATGCAGAAAATAAAAATCAACTAATTTTTTCCTAATACTGCATGCAGAAAGTCCTCTTCTGGGAAAAACATGGATGGGAGACCCAGTGTAATGACATTGAGGTTTTAAAACTGAAACCTGATTTTCTTAATGATCTATACCCAAAACCTTATTCTGAAAATCTTAATTTAAGCAGGGAGATGATTCCAGATCTGAATATTACATTTCATTCTAACTTATGGCTCAGGAATTTCTCTAGAGAAATAAGCAAATTATGTCTGACTCTCTTTGAAACACAAATTCACATAGGTTTACAGGAATATAGACTTCCATAAGGTTTAAACCTACCACCTGAAGTACAAGATAAAATTGACCTATTGTTTTATGTAAAGTAAGAAAAAGGAAAAGAAAAAACCAACAAACCTCTGGAGTATGATAATAATATGATACAATTTAAAAGGATTGTGTGCTCCCTTTTGAAGGCCCATCTCTCTTTGGAGGGAGAAAATTATTAACTTTTTTCCTTGTGTACAGAAAATGAATGCATTTCCCTTCTTGCATTGTAAAATATGGAGAATATACACATATAACAAAGGTAGTAAAAATCCATAGAAGCTTGAAGATTGATCAGCCCCTGATAATCCCTCTTTCTGCAGGCACTTGAATCACCCTCTCTTACCTTGAGCTTGCAGTGAAACAGGACCCTGGCAAATTGCTGTAATCTCCTTTAACCCTAATCACCATTTTAATCAAAAAAGGTGGGGCAGCCTGAAATTCGTACAGCAAGGTTAGCACTGCTACTGTCATTCTATTTGCTAAATACACACAGTATGCAGCTAAAAGGTTGAAATGGTTCAAACTTTTATTATCTTCACAAGATTACATTCTGGCATTAATATTTGACAAGTAAAAGAAAAGAAAATTATGAGACTGTCTGCTTTGAAGAGCTTTAGAAGTCTGCCTAGAGCATGGCTGTGTCTTACACTAACTCTGATCTTCAGATCAGATTCCTTGGGAAAAGAAAAGCTTCTGATTCATAAAACTGCCATGACTAAAACGTTGCCTCACCTGCACCTTATATTCCAGTTTTCCTTTTTCCACCCCTTTCTTTTCCTCTCATATTAGATTATAAATTTTCTGTTTGTGTTCTCTGTTTCTTTAATGATTTTCTTCAGAATTTTTTTTTTTTTTTAAGTAGTGGTAATGCTGTAGATGGTATGACACGTGAGGAGAAGCTTATATGAAGAGGAAAGGAAGATTCAAGGAGAAAAACAGCGATGAGAAAAACTAAAAAGAACATCAAGGAGACTGGAGGAAGGAGAAGATTAAAGGGAAAAACAGCAGACAACTGTGATTTTCAGCTAGAAGGGATTCAGCAACTGTCATTAAAAACCTGCATCTCTGCTTGAGGCATATTGATCAGTCTATTTCAATGTTTTCCATAAAACTTACAGATCCCTATGTTCACTTCAAATTATAGTAGTGTTATAGTCCACTCAGGAAACAATGCTTATTTCAAACTAATAACAAATATTTTTGTTTTTAAAGAGGGAAGACCATTTCTCCCTCATTTTTTTTTCCAGAAAAGGATGCTGAACTTTCAGTGTTCCGCGCACTGATGATATGCAAGTATCAAAATAATTGCCATGCTAAAGAAAGTCAGAAAAGGATGAGGTTTTTCTTTTTTTTTCCCTTTATTTTTTTTTAAAGAGGACCATTTATACATACAACTTCTTAATACTGCAAACACCTCCTAGAACTAATATCCCAGCAGGGGTTGTAAAGACAATGGAGAAGACAGTATCTGTGTATTTACAAAGTACTGAGCAGTTGCAAGCAATCCCCCTAAATGGTAGGTGAGGAACATGATTAGAGTGTGGATAACTGTAAGGTTTGTTTCTATGATTTCTAAACCATTTTGCACACAATATTATTGTGTTGAAATGCAAGAGATATTTTCTAAAAGGTATACTTCTTTTCATAAAGAATATTACTAAGACAGTTCTTATCTTCCACCTGAGTGTGTCTCAGGCTTAATTTTTAAGTAATTACACAGGTCCTTTTTTTTTAAGTTATCTCACAATTCCTAATTACACAGGTCCTTTTAAATACAATGTACTCTAAAATATAAACGTTAGTGAGCCAAAAGGCATGATTCGTGTCTCCTACATACCTCTGTTCTTGTAACACCCTTTTTAGCATTATCATTTCTTCTTACATATTAAATCCTGTTGTAACAATCTAAACTATAAAATGCTGTTAGATTTTGGGCAAATGGGAGACGGACAAAAATGACCAGAACAGGGCATATTGATACTGTCCTTTGCTTTCAGCCACAAAGAAAAAACCCTTCCAAAGGTTTCTTATTCCACCATGAGAAAAGAAAAAAGTATCCCTTAAATCTTGTCTTCCTCTCCAGGTGCTTGAATGACATTATTGTTTTGATGTGACTGTTGTAAGAATCAAAATCCCTCAGCCTTAGGTTTTTTTTTTATTCTTTATAGCATACTAAGCTCAACAAACCTTCGTAGAAAATAGAATACTCTTAATTATGAATAAATTAACTAAATTAGTAACATGAGATGGATATGCAATTAAGAGACTGTTAATTGAAACTGGAAACACAGCTGTATACAGCTTAGAGATGAATAACATCAGTAATGACGCAGATGTTTATAAAATGTGATTATGTTTAGCAGGAGCATAGTATTGAAACTCCCCAGCCTATTCTTATATTGTGTCACTGAAATGGTTTTTAAACCCATGAACACCAGGAATCAGGATCTCAGGGATGGCAAATTAGGCTCCCTGGATATGTGAATTAGTGTTGTCTGAATGTCAGCAATTTAATTCTCCAGCTTTCAAAGAATGTAGACATGGAGCCAAAACCAAACATCTGTTAGTTATGTGCTCATTCAGAAAAAAAAAAATAAAAAATCTGGCAAGTTAGAGCCTGTCTGAATATGAGAAAGACAGTGGAATACAGTATCTCTAAGCAGTAACACTGCTGTGAATATACTGATCAAGTAAATAATATAACCAAAGAGCTCATGAAATTTACTTTGTGTGCAACTGTGAATGCATCTTTTCTGGACTACCCATCCAAAGAGCTAGAAGGATCAAGAACAAATGATATTTCCTATCTAAAGGTTTAAGAATTGATTAGCTTTCTAAAAACTGCAAATCAAGCTTTTTATTCTTTCAGCTTTTACATCCTTCCTAGGATGTTCTTTGATAAACTGTAAAGGGTTTTTCTTCTGCCACAAAAAAAGCAAAAATGTTCCTCTTGGGTCATGCAAGGCTGTTTGAGCCATGCAAGCTCAGCAGGGATAACGATACAGCTGTGATAGATGATGGCAGAGCAGACAAAGCCAATGGCCCATGATGGCTTAAATTCTAACACACCCGTTTAAGTCTGTCTTGTACCTCATACTTCAGAGAGCAGTGTTAGCACTGCATACTAGAATGTTATAGAATAGCATTTAAGTAAGTGTTATATTAAAGAGATTTTACAACATCCATCATTTCCTTAAGTATAACCATAGTTCCAATAAACATGCCGAATAATATAAGATCATAGTTTGTGTCCAAAGGCATTCTGCAGTGCAGCTCCCATCACAAATACACTGTTAGTTGTGATTCAGGGGCCTTGGCATGTGTAACAATAAATACTTAGAAAAGCAAATTTACATGAAATAAAGTTTCTTTTTTTCTGGCCCCCTTTTCTAGGGAATAGGACAGACCTTTAGACTATGTAAACTATCAAAACTATACTAAAATTAAAAGGCTACTATGGCTTCACACAATTTCATTCTAACTTAAATAAGTTTCATAATGTTCCTTTTTGATCCATAAGTGGATACTTATCTAAAACCATGTAAATTAATGCACAAGGTGGTTAAAATAATTTGAAAAGTCCTGTAGAGTATCATTAGCAAAGCTAATATAATCAGCATGACCTGGCTGTTAGACATCACAGGCTTATCCCAGTAGCTGTGGGAATTACTGAGCACAGTTTAAAGATGGGGGAGTGCAGTACTGTGAGAGAAAAGTGGTGATCATAAAATTAGATTTGTCTCTGTCTTTCAGAAACTTTATTTGCTCCAAGTTGACCTCCTATTCACTTGTGAAGAAAAAGGATTAGATCTTGACTTTTTTAAGAGGGAGCCTGCATGATTTCTGCAGCAGACCATACTGGTTTGATAGTGTTTCACATGTCATTCACAGCTGAATAAATTTATGAAGCCTGTATGAGAAAAATGTAAACTCTTTCTCTTTAAAGGTAAACCTAGACACATTCAGGGATATATTGCAGACAGCTACGACAACTGATGTGCAAACCAAATTCAGTTATCTTAGCTTGTTGGCTGGCAAAAGTACAGACAAAGTCAATTCAGGATTTGAAATGTGATGTTTTGAGATAAGGAACTGGAATGCTGGGATATAAAAAACCCACAAAGCTATTTTATGGAAGAAACATTCTTCTATTTCTTCTGAATACCAAAAAAACCCACTGCTCTGCTGAAAGTGTGCTGTGTTATCAGCTCTGTGTCAGATAAGTAGGACAGAACTCATTGTTTTTACAGATGAAAGAGAGTCATAAATGAGGGTATTGGGAAAAAAGCACTTGAGATCAATATAAGAAATTAGAGTGAAAAGGTCCAGCACAATGAACATACTATCAATAAACATAGACTTAGGCTTATTTTTTTTTAGATTGAATAATGTTAATTAGTCTTGCCATTAATTTTGTTTCAAAACAAACTGAGCTATGGCAGAGAACCAACTTTGTATACCTAAGAAAAGGAAGAGAAAGACTAATTGAGTCTTAAATCTACACTCTTGAGTCTTCTGAAATAAAATGGTGTACCCTAAAGAATTAATTTCCATAACATAAGATTTGGGTGTTGTTATGATTCTCCATGTACAAAACATATAATTAATATGAATAAAACCTGAAATTGTAAGGTCTGGGTCAAGAACTGAAATTTAAACTATTTTTCTTCTGCAACTAAGAACAGCATTTCTAAAGGCTATTGCAGTATCAGTGTTTTATAAAGTACCAGCAAGCAGAAGGATTGAAGATCTTAGATGAGCCACAGGGAGCAATGAGCATCTTGAAATAACTCCTTTTGAGTAAATTATCCCAGGTGGATCCACATTAGGTAGCATTTTATAAAAACATTTGCACACTCAACAAATACTAGGAGCTGAGCCATTTTAGTTATACAGCGCCCTCCTATACAGTTAACATACCATTATCTGACTTGCAAACTGCCCAGAATTTTCTATAGAAGGACATAACATTCAGCTTTACTCAAGGAGTGATGAAAACTACAATGGCAATTTTAGAGAGCAATGACACTCATACTTATCCACAGAGGATAGTTTTGCAACTGTGTCCCAACTTGATGCTACTGACAATTTTAGTATTTTAAACACTGTTGTTAACATTACTTTCCAAAAAGGCCAAAATATCTCACCTATGTTGAAGTCTTGGCAAAGCAAAAAAATTATGATAATATAGTACACAATACTGTATAGCCTAAAGATTGTAAAAGCTTTCTGTAACCTGAAAACAGACAGCCTGACATAAAAATATCTGCAGTGATATAATACGTAATTGATATGTCAGAAAGACACAAAATGACTTAATGAATAAAAAAAAAGTTAGCTAACATAAACCTTTTGCACTGGAAATTTGCATATTATTTCTCTACCTTAGGCTTTTTTATCCCTTCAAATTAAATTTCTTCTAAAGAAATCACAGCATTTCAGAAAAGGGGATTAGAAAATGGGGAGAAACAGGAATGTTTTTGCTGGTTTTATATTCTCTCCATCTGAAAACCTTCAACAATACTTTGGAACCAGGACATGGAATTTAAGAGGTTTTACAGTGCTTCCAAGGATATTCATTAAGGTTTCATTGAGTTACAAGCCTCTGAAAATCACATTAGAGAGTGCCTTTATAGGACAGCTCTTAAATTC
>JAOXNG010000001.1:126218892-126230722 GCA_028566535.1 Scolopax minor | reverse complement strand
CCCCTACCACTGGCAGGGGCACCTCCTGCTAGATCAGATTGCTTAACTTCCCATCCAGCCTGGCCTGGAACACCTCCAGGGATGGGGCATCCACAGCTTCCCGGGGCAACCTGTTCCAGTGCCTCACCACCCTCACAGTGAAGAATTTCTTCCTAATATTTAATCTAAATCCTTTTCCGGTCTGAAGCCATTATCACTTGCTCTATCACTATATGACCTTTTTAAATATTTCAATATTTTTCCTGCATTAGAACTCAATTTATAAAAACCCTTTCTGAACAGCTTTACTTGCAGTACAAAATCCTGTTAATTACCTGAGTGCATATAATGCTTTGTAATTTTATAATTGATTCTACAGGTGTGACTTTAAAGGTTCCATTGCACAGAATCATTAATCTCCCTATGAGGATTTTTTAAAAAACTGCTGTTCCTGAAAGTTGTAAAAGGAATGAAGCAGCAGAAGTAAACTGTCTTATGTGAACCTTCCATATACACTATAAAAATATCTGTAAAACATGGATAAACCAGCTGAAAGAAATGATTACATGATATATTTGGCAGCAAGAACTGCTAAATATTAATATGAAAGGTAAATGAACTATTAAGTATTTTAAGTGTCTGAGAACTTTAACTGTATGAAAAACTGGGTTACCTGATTTCTACTTGATGAAGTATTCAAAAGCATATGAAAATACAGTGTCAGCTTTAACTCCTGTTTTCTCATAGACACCATTACCAAAAACCTTCTTCCTCTTTCATTCCTTAGTACAACTTTGGTGCTATTCCACAGGGAAAAAACAAGCACATAGAAATAAAAAATATTTTCTTAAATGCAGCATGAAGAAAAAAGTAATAGGAAATGTACCTGTAGCACCTTCCACCTTGTGTTGAGGTCCTCCACGCAGCTGAGACTGTACTGGGAGAGTTGAATATCAGAGGGAGTGAACCGGTGAGCGAGCTCATTGACCTGATGCACCTTTTCCTTAAGGGGTACAATTTCTGCTCGATAAACCTGTGTGAATTAAACATGAATAAAGATAAGCACAAACTTCAAAAACTATTGTCTCTGCTACCAGCTGATTAGTAATGTAAAAGTATTCCAAGTCAAGCTGAAAGGAAGGAGTGTACTGGTCATGATACAGTTAACAGTTAACTTTTTGTATAAGTTTATTCGGACCTTAGGTTTTAAGGGTAAGGCCCAGCATTTCAGAAGGTGATATAAAGTTGGACCCTTCCTTGCAATTTTTGGCCAGTTAAGCCAATTCTGTAACCAACACACTCACTGGAATGTGTACTTGTTTAACACATGAAAACAGAGGAAGACTGCTGTTCCCAAATACAATGAATGAAAAAGAGAAGCAATGATAAAACTATTATAGACCTCACTAAGGTATGATCTTACCCTGAGTATCTTGTGTATTACAAACAAAAGGTTAGGAAGTAAAAAAAAATAATTGTTTTTTGCTATGAATCCCAAACTGGCCTACATGACTCACATTTTATTAAAAAATTAAGAATATATCGGTAAGGTAGCTTTTAAAAATATGCATAAGAGCACAGTAGCTACACATTTCAGTAATATATGTGAAAACCAGAAGCTGCTAATTACAAGTTTCTTGATTTTATAAGCAACAAGCTGATGATGATGCTTCCATTATGCATCTAAGTAAAATCAGATAAATTCAGGGCACCATGACTCTCTCCAAGAGAGGAATCTCTGTGCAGATCTTCCGTTGTTCCATATCTGTCTTTTCTAAGGAGACAGTTATGAATCAATCTTTAATATGATAAAATATGTCAAAATATAACAATGAGCCACTTCTATGGGAAGAATTCTGTCATTTTCAGGAGCACATTTTATTGCCATATGATGTCTGCACACAAAGGCAGGATAATTTATTTGCTATATTAGTTTTTCTTTCCAGTTCCTTTCTCTAAGTGTTTTTAATACAGATCACATGTGGTCTGCATCTCATTTTAAATTATCAAGTAACTTTAAATTACTGCCGAGTAATCATTTTATCAATGTGGGACACAAAAAAGGTCAAAAAAAGCCCATCCAATATCTCAGTGAACCTTAGGAGTAAATAGCATGAAAACATTTGTAGACATTTTACAATGCCATGAACTGCTCTAAAGGTAAACATCGTTGAAAAATTATTTGTCAAATGTCTTTCAAAACCAGACTTGACTTCTCCTAATTATGTTAGATTACCCTACAACATAAGGAGTTAGACTGACTTAAGTGGCACTCATAATCAGTGAATGACTATAACGATAAATCTGTAGAATACACAATTACAAGTGAGGCGCATTTTGTAAAGGAAAGCGCTAAGATCTATGAAAGTGCCATGATGTGAGAGAAGAGCCATACACCAAGTTCATGATATAACACATGACTTCTCCATTTCACCACTTTTATACAACCAGAATACAACTGACACTACTGGAGAGTTCCTGCATTAAAACAAGTTAATTTTCTATTAATTTGTATTGCAATAGGATCAGGCTCTGATTGAAAACTTCATTACTTAGGCAAAGCACACAGGCTTAAGCTTATAAACCATTTATTTTTAAACATATACTTAAGTATCTGCCTGACTTCAGACCAATTATTTGCATCTGCAATGTTGAGCTGAAACAAGTAGTCTCACTTGAAGATTGACATAAATGATTAGGTAAATCACACAATCATCATACAGTGAAATGTTACGGTGAAATAGAAGATGCTTCATAATTAGTCAACATCTTTGTTGATAAGGTAATTTTACAGAGAAGAAAGGCTAAGGCACAAAAGCAAGTCACAAGAAAAGAAATCAAATCATAGAAATATATATGGGAGTAAAAAATAAAACTTATTTGCCCCCTCATCAATTGATGTCTTAATTAATTTTTTTTTTCTGCTGAAAGAATATTGATTTTTTATGCTATTTTTCAGTGTATGAAATACAACAGCTTTTACACCATCTTTACATTCTGTATTCTATTATTACTAAGCCTGAATTTTTACTAGCATTTTTATTAGCTAGGCAAATCAAAACATAAGAAACAACAAAAGAATGCTAGTAAATACACAGCCATTGAATTAATGCCAGTAACTTTACAATTAAGAATTATAGACAGAAAAGAAAAAATATCCACAGAAAGATTTGGCATATGACACTGTATGCTAAAAAAGTTAGTGACTGTAAGGCTACAAGTGACTATAATAAAGTTCATCACAGACAACCAGACGATCCGTCAACATATATGAATTTTTGCTTTAGAGTAAGTAAAATTCAATGTGAATTTTCTTTTTATTCAAACAAGTTTGATAAATAATAATAATAATTTCTGTCTTCTAGAGTACTTGTCATCTGTGGAAGAAGAAATTTCGAATTTCTGCTGGATTGTAATTTTCATCAGTATGATTAAATGTTTTACAGAAATATTTATATTTTTAATCATAAATGTGTAAATTATGACTGATTCATTTTTCTATTTTTCCTTCTATATAAAAAAAACTATACATATCACAAGTTTATATCAGAAAAATTTAGAGGACTATATTGCTGGTAATTTAAAAACAAACACACATGGTGCATAGTGCATCATTACCATAAAGAGACCTATTTGAACCAATTAAATTGCTCAGTGTATGAATGAGTTCTCAGTGTGAACAGCAATAGGAGAAACAGCCCCAAATTATCATCATTACAGCGGTCCTTATGCAAGAAAGAATTTCAATGGTATGTGATACTGTAGGTGGTAGATTGGATTTTAAATGATCTGTACAGTACTGTTAGAAAATACTTCAAAATGCAGTGGAAAATTAGCAAGAACTCTACAAGACACCCTAACAACCCAAATACTAAAAGCGTAGAACATACAATGGCCATAATGAAAAGCTCATCTCGCCCAGTTACTTGTGTGGTAGTAGCCAATACAGCTGCTTAGGGAAAAAAGTAAGGGAAAGCACCAGCTTCCCTGCTCCTTGCTGTACTCTTCTATTTGGGTACTTGCTGTATTCAGCAATTTGGGTCTCAGAGATTTTGGAGCCAGAAGTTGTATTTCTCTATCTATCAGATATTGATGGATTAGTCTTCCATGAAATTATCTACTTGATTTTTTAACTAACATAGGCTTTTATGATCCAAAAATATGCTATGGTAAGCTCAATATTAGGTTAAAGAACCACCACATTTTTACTTTTTTTTAAACCTATCACTTGAGACCTACCTTAATTCTTAGCTCATGAGAGACAGTGAAGAATCATTCCTAAAAACTATCATGACTTTTTTTCCCTTCTATTCCTCATAAAAAAGTAATTTTAAAGAAGAATATACTGGTAATAGCTGTTTATACTTCCATTAGAGTACTTGATCAAATAGTCATCTGGGTCTGGTGGCTTTTAGTTTACCTAGTCTTGCTTCAAATGGCTTTCTCTATATCTTTCTTTAGCCACTTCCATGCCATGGAAAGAGCTTTTTTTTTTACGATCCTTAAATTTGTATCATGAAATCTGAAAGGCAATTCATGAATTGTTTGTGTAGAAAAGTTAATAAATAGTAAACAAGCTTATTTCAATAATGACAGAGATATTATATACTTTGCTAGCTTCAGGGAGCTTTCATCACAAAACTCATAAATGAAAATTCACATTGACTTTACAATGCATATTTTCCATTTTGCAATACCTCTCCTCCACATGTGCGACAGCTCACTAACAAGTAAAACACAATATTCAGGCATTCAAACAAAATTAAATCAAGTACCTGTAACTTCTGGCCCACTGGAGTTAATGGAATAGTGAGACTAAATCATGTTATGACACTTGGAAAATACACCCTGAAGAGGAATCAGTATTCTCAGAACCATACTGTCCCTTATTCACAGAAAAAACCTAAAGTAAAATACAGGATGGCTTTTATTTGTTGCTTGCTACTGTAAAATGTCAGTGGGTCATCACAATTCCTTTTTCTCTTACTGTGTTCATTCCTACTGATCCCAACACCTACCATACATGTTTAGATGTAGTCCAGAATAGGCAGCCTTGACAGAACAAACATCAATTATGTAGCTGTACTGAGAGCAAGAAATCATTATTGTTTAGCACTCACCACAGTAATAAAAGGAAAATAACAGCACGTCCATATATTCTTATGTACATCTCAGTAGTACTGAGACTGAGTTCAGGTGTATTTGTCTTAAAAATTATATTAAATAAACAGATACCATCAAATAATTATTTATTTGCAATTTCTACACATTTGTTCAGTTCTAAAATTAAAAAAAGTAATGGAGCTTTTCAATTATGATTTCAAATGCAGTCACTATTGGCTTCTTATTGGCTTCAACTTACCTGAAATATTTCTGTTATGAAAAATAACTTGGGAGCACATTAATTTTTTGCTACTTTTGTCCCTCATGTAGCCTTAACAACACTTGGACTTACATTTGTGTGTTTAGAAAAATATCTGTAAGGCCATGTATAACAATTACACTATAACTACAGTGTAATATTACTTTCCAACTACATTGTCCTTATCCTGAACACATTAGAAAAGATCAAGACTCATTAATATTTCCCATACTCATGGAAGGAGGGACCATGAATCTCAGCAGACATACAGTAATACCCTTCTCTTGTTGTAAGTGAAGTTAAAGGAGGCAAAATTAATTTTACCAATACACCAAATACCTTAAATGTTCAACACAAGCTTCTGAAAATTAGTCTGGTTTTTGGTTATGGATGAAACAGGCTCAGATACCTTTCCAAGATGGTAAAGGAAATTTGGTTTAACCCCTACTTTTTCTTCTCAGATTTTAAGAACCGGCTATTCTAGCAACACCAGCTTTGATTTGAATGCTAAACACATTTGCTTTGAGCACAAAAAGGGAAGTCAGAACTGATCCCAAAGCCAGTTTCTCCCAAAGATAGTATATGCAAGGCTTCAGTAGACAGTATCTTTTCTCACTGATGTTCTTTTTTTTACAAGCCACAAACCAAGGAATTGGAAATATTGTTTATTATCCTTTAAAAGGTGTGGAAAAAAAAACCCCAAAACCTGAATAAGATTAGTAATAGTTTAATAATCATGACAAGGATCTTTGGCTTTCCAGCAATGGTATTTACTATTTAGGCAGTCCACACTTAGACATTAAATGGGGCTAAACATTGTAGCAGCTATATTTAGAAATGAAATGTTCTGTACTTCCTAACAAACATTTCAATAGCATGCAGGCTTAGGCATCTATGAAAACTGAAGGCTAAACCACAAATTTCTTACTTTTAATAGTGATTAAATGAATAAGTGATTCTACACATTTTTATACACCTATTTGTGAAAATCATTGCAGTTATGCACTAACAACATTTTTCACTTTTAAGTGAGAAGTTCCACTGTACAAGGTGGAACAAAACTGACATATTCTACCCAGGACAATTTAACAGTCTCCATCTTTTTCGTTCAAAATGAGTCTTTTCTTCTCTGATTGTTTTAGTGTAATCTGATTCAAATTTCAGTGAAGCCTGGGATTGTCAGGTGCTAGGCTCAATATGTTACACTTAGCTTCCTTTTAAACTCACACTGTATTTTTATTTGATTCTAGTGCTCCTGGGGACAGTCAGTGTTGAAACAAAATGGATTTTAGCTGATTTGATTTTCCATCCTATATATTTTTATAAACTCAGAAATGACCAAGCAAGACTATACTAGAGTAGAATATAAATCCTCCTCTGGGATAAAAATAGTTCAAATAGAAGACATTGGGGAGAAAGAAACCCAAATGCCTTCTAAGTCCTATCCCATTCTGAATTCCATATTTCTGAATATGATAAAACATTAAATTTTTCAAAAGTTTTGAAGATTCAGTACTTCCTTAATTATAAGGATATTAAAATTTGGATAGAATAAATGAAAACTGAACTAACGTCAGGTATTAATCTTTTTTTCTGAACTTTCCAGGGGAAAAGCTATAATTTGCAGCAATGTTGCATATAGAAAAATATTATTTAATTATTAGGATATCTAATGTAATAAGCAGAAGCACACTAATAAATTAATACATATTTCCTGAACCAAATATCACTTTGTTAGTATGAATTATTTTTTTTTTAAAGTCAATAACTAATATGCAATTTTATTATCTCTGAACAGATACAGTCTATGATACTGCTATTCATTACAAAATTGTGTTCTCCTCCATGGAGGAAGAAACATGAATGGAGGGGAAAGATAAATGACCAAATTTAGCCTGTACTTCACTCTGCTAGAACAACTATAACCATGACATGGCAAAGCCCATCACTGCTAAAGTGCTCACAAAGAGTTTTGCACCAATTTTTCCACGTAATCAAAGTTAGTTACTCAGTTACTTTGCAACCAAGAAGACAATCTGGCAATCAAGACATGAATTGCCTAGGAGCTGTAAGTAACTTGAAGCATTTCAAAGCGTAATCTGAAAGTCTAACACACATTAAATGAAGAACAGAAGATACAAATTTTTACAAAGGAAATTTTTCCTTTAGTATGGTTTCATTCAGCATCATTAAAGCTAAAAGCCCTTGAAAAGATATACGTGCTCAGGTCACTGAGCCTCAATGAAACCTGTTTTTAAGCCATTAATAACATATTATCTATCTCTATTAGTTAACTGCTGGACAATGTATATTAGATATATACAAACATTAAAGGCCAAATAACCCATGTTCCTTACCAAAAGCTCTTTCACATTATAGAGACTCACAGGAGTTTCTCCTTGCTCTCAGAAAGTAGTTACTACAAAGTAAATTTCTGTTGTGTTGTAGGGCAGCATGGTATTTCAAAGGCAAATATAGTATTTCACTGACAAAAAAAAAGAAAGCAGTTTAAACCAAAAAGATTGCCACAACTGTATTATGATACTACAAAATATCTGAAGCTTCCAGACATCAGCAAGCAGGCTCTATGCCACAGGAGGAAAAACAAAGATTCCTTGCATGGCTTTAAAAAAGCCTAGCTTAGACACTACTAAGACACAGATTAAACGTTAAAACAATTCAGACAGGAATCTTCAAAAGCTACTTCAATCTTTTTTAACAAAAAAAGCACATATGGATCTTTATTTTGATTTTAAAATACATCTTTTTTTACTCAGCTTGTTGAGGCACTGGAGTGGGTTGCCCAGAAAAGCTCTGGATGTCGCATCCCTGGAAGTGTTCCAGGCCAGGCTGGGACTTTGAGCAACCTGCTCTAGTGGGAGGTGTCCCTGCCCATGGCAGGGGGTTCGGAACTCTATGATCTTTAAGGTCCCTTCCAACTCTAACCAGTCTATGATTCTGTGATTTATTTTCTCCTCTCCCCAACATAAAAAGATCATGTTTACTTACAATATGTCAACATGTCTTTAAATTTACCATGTAAATATTTCATGTTTACCTCATAAAGCCTCATAAAGTTGATAATCACTACCTTTAGTAAGGGTAACAAAGTTAGAGCTTAAGGCTAAAAGGAATTACTATGGTCCATCCAGTCTCTAACCTCCAGAATAACACGGGTAAGATGGACTGTTCAAGTGCTTTGCTGAAAGCTATGTTTTCCAATTCTTGAATTAATATTGTAATTCCTGTCTTCACCTTTTCACAACCACTGTATGACGTGCAGGGAGTAGGTGTGGGTGACACCCCAGGTCACCCTTGAGGTGGAAATTTCTAGACTTCTTACGTCTAATAAGAACATATTTCAACAACGCCAGAGAAGGGATTTCAGTTCTAACAGTAGATTTTAGCAGAACCTTTCAAATTATACTTTGAGGTAAATTTTATACATTTTAGATTTGAAATATAATAGTGCCTTTTTAGAGCTCTTGGACCTATTCTATGACTAAAACACCACACACCAACAAGTGTCAGACCTGCAGCTAGTTTGCTGTTTCCTAGATTTCTGAAAGTCTGGATATTAGAACTTTGTAAAGAATCATTTATTACTGTATAATGAGTCTTTCAGCCCTGAGTTGCTGACTGGATTTTCTGTAGCAACAAAAATGCATTATTATCTGGAAAGCAGTTAGGGAAATCAGAAATTTCATCTACTGTGGAGAATTTTGCCCGCAACTTGAACGCAGTACAAAGACCAATTAGAATTAACTTTAATTGACGAGTTCACCAAAAATCAAGGAGAAGCAGTTAACTTTTTCCTCTAAAGTATAGTTGTATCCGCACTGTTTTGAGGTCTCATGTTTGATATAGTTGGGAATGAGATATACATTTTTACGTCTCATAGTATAGCTGCACTGTGAAGTAAGAAGTCTTCAGATAGAGGTGAAAGTCCTTTAGAATTAAATGCACATTTTGCTGCTAAATTCAGTGGGATCAGCATTTTGCCGTTAGGTTCCATAAAAATCAACCTGGAACAATTCCCAATCCCCTGCACTGATTTTTCAAAAATATCTCCACAGCAACTTTTGCAGAATTCCTTACTCAGTAGGCTTTAGAAACAGATAAGTGAATGGGTTTCACTTGCTGTCTCAATCTACAGACAGTAAGCTACCATTTATTTCCTAAAGCCCTTGAGAATATGTTTTAGTTCAGCTATGGTATTAGTTCTTGTAATAGCATTGATATGAAAAAAAAGTGTAGTTTCACTGCTTAAATTTATACATTTCAATTGTTACTACTGAGATTTTCAAATATTCTTTGAGAAAGATTTCTGTCAGTATTTTCTGTCACTGAAGATCCATTATATATAGCTTGAGAAGTACTACTTAAGAGACATATACCTTTGTTTCTCATTTCCTCATAGCTAATATTAGATTATGCATATTTTTTGTTAAAACCTAGTTTAGGTCAGGCTTATTTTCAGAATGCCCATTTCTGCCTCTCTCTTGATAGAGAGCTACACTGGATATCGACAGTTTTTCTGAACTGAAAACCTTTAGATACATAATAGGATATTAACTGAAAATTCTTAACTGAAATACTAATTAACTGACAATATCGTTACCACATGATCGTCAAGCTGATGTTGAGTACCTTCTACATGTAAATGGTTAAAGCATATGAATTATGGTGCAGTTTTGCACTTCAAACAGAATATTTCTGGTTTAGATATAATCTAGAATTAAGAAGTCGATTCCTGCCTTCAAAATTGATTATTTAGTGATTGGGAGTAAGAGAGTGCAACTAAATATAGGACTTAAGTGTGCTTAAAGACCTGCTGCTATTTTAACTATGAATCTGAACAAATGCAAATTGGTGAAAATATTCCTGGATGTAAAAGTGGTAATATCAGTTAATCCACATTTTCTTTTTTTTTTTCTTTTTTTTGATTGTTTGTTTGTTTGGGGTTTTGGTGGGGTTTTTTGGTGTGGAATTTTTTTAAAATATAAAAACCTTTGATATGTACAGAATAAAGGTGAAATACTCCAAACTAAATTATTTTCCCTTCTTATCTTTCACATTTTCATCTTCTGTATTGTCCCTCAGGCGTTCAGTGTTTTTCTAAATCAACTGAAATTGTTTTCTTTTCATTCTAATTTCACCTTACTTTCACCTTTATTACTCTTTTCTGCCACAAAATCTACAAACACTATCTATCCTTTTAGAGTCAGTGATTCTCTTTGACCCAAATTTATATCCAAATTACTGCGAGCAATGTGATACAATAAATATCATACAATACAATGCTAAACTCTTCACTGTGATTGTAGACGTGGAAGGAAAAATAATTATGTTTTGTGTAGCATCAAAGAAATTATTGTCACTTAGTCATGTGCTGCAGAAATTGGAAGTACAGATAGCTTAAAGTCCTTTGACATGTTATACTGACATTTTTCCATTACAAGATGCATTTTTTTTTATAATTTTGCTAAAATTAAACTGCTTGGGCTGGAATTTCCATGTCTGACTGTGGCAGATTTTGTTCATTTTAAGTTTCAGTTTCTCAAAACATAAGTTTTACATGTTGTCTTACACTTGTTGCCATGACAATTATTATGAGTTTGTACTTTGGAGCAGGGACTTATGCACGAGAATTGTTTGAGTTTTAGGGATGTTTTACATACCCCTGAAAAGTTGTCCAGTTCTGTCTGGTCATGCTTTGAAAATATCTTAATTTACACATCCTCAGTAAATTTTGTTAACAAATTTTAACACACATTTTATGGATATTCCCCATGTCTTAGGCATGCCTTGTCTGCTCAGAGAGCCAAAGGACAACTAAATGTCCAAAGATGTTGGAAACATCTTCATTCTCATTGAGGAAATCATTCAAATTGATTCCCAGTGTAGCTGTTTCCAAGACACTGCATGAAAATAAGTGTCTACACCATGTAAAATTTTAGTGGTTTCCTTGCATAAAAGGAAACATCGTCAACAGGTTAGAGGAGGGGATTTTCCTCCTTTACTCTGCTCTCATGAGACTCCTCCATTCACTTTTGAAAAGATTTAGGAAGAGCTAAAACCATGTGATCTGAAAAACTGCAAGATGAACAACTATACCTTCCTCCTGTCTATCTGTTCCTGCACTTTATGTATAGCATTGACAGAATGCACATCCAATCTGGTGCCCAGTCCAGGACAGCTGAGGTTATAGAAAACATAATTGTCTGAATGTTTAATGAGGGGGGGAAAAGTGGAGTGGAAAAGCTGCAGCCTACCAAGAAAGGAAGAGAGGAGGGGAGGGGCATTGCTTGTCCTTCTTTTCACTGGCACATGGCAGGGGAGAAGAGGGTGTGAGGGCAAGGAAGTGGGATAAAGCTAGTATTGGTTCTGGTTCGTGTAAGTAAGTCTTTATTAAAGATAGTTGCACAGAGCCATCTGACTACTCCCTGTGGGGTGGTAAGGTACCCTCATAAAAGGCAACCTTTTGCC
>JAOXNG010000001.1:126193257-126218792 GCA_028566535.1 Scolopax minor | reverse complement strand
AGAACATAAGCAACAATTTACTTCTTCAGCTAATTTAGGAATAAAGAATACTAAAGTGATGAAAAGGAGACAGTTAAATAAAACATAAAAAAGGAAACAGGTCTAGCAGCACCAGACACAGGGAAAACTGTCAGGAGCAGTGCCCACTTTCCCAGGCATTCAGGCTGAAACCCGTCTGGGTAGCAGGCTGCCAAGCAGGCTGCAGCTCTGGGAAATGAGTAGCTCTGGCTTATGCTGAAACCGATGAAGATTGTCATTCTTAATCGTCTAGATTTTAACCCAACTAAAATAAAACAATTTGTAGTTAAAAGGTAAAGAGAATAAAATAATTTGAGTGGCATTTCTGTCTGGACAAATTAGTGTCACTGATTCAATTGCCCTGTTTGTAAATTAGGGATAATGCTACTTCTACTGCAGCCTCACAAAGAAGCTTAGAAGATTAACTCATACTACCTGGAACATGAGAAGCACTATAAAAGGGCTAAGCAGCAATTATAAGGTTTTATTATGGGTTAACCTTGAACAAAAAAATTAAATAAAACTCTATCAGGCTTATAATAGATAAAAATTAAAATAAGAAAAGTATAGCGCAAAGGGTCACTGATAAACATCCCAGGCAATCTAACATTCATTGCACTCCCTACTTCAAGCAGTCCCTAAATAATTACTGGGTCCCAGTATATGAGCTTGATAAATTGATTTTATTTTGCTCATTGATTTGCCCATGTCATTATCATTACAGAATCTGCACACTTGATAGTTACAACAACAAAATACACTCCCAGGAATAGGAGAGTCAATGTTTTAAGAAAAGATTTCATTAAAACCATAATGTTAGCAGATTTCTCTTCATGGAAAAAAATTGCATACACGCAGAAAGCAGACAACATTAAAATTAATTTCCAGCACTCCTCTCTTTCCCCTCCCCTCTTGTCTTGCTTAACATACATGTCCCTTGTTATATATTCACTTCTGGTGTCCTTTTGCTTTACGGAGAATTGTTTCAAAAGCAGACTACATATAGCAGATCAGATTTCTATTATAAATAGTCCTTGGATACAATTTTTCTTATCTTAGCAATGCATGTCCCTGGGCCCCACTCACTTAGGAAAACCTGAACAAAATGATCCTATGGTAAAATAAAAAGTGTTACTCACATTGTATTTTTTTTCCTTGGATAAATATTTATATTTTCAAGTTATTAGAGAAAGAAGACTATTGAACAGCATGACAAGAGTTAAAGAGCATCTTTTATTTAATGTCATGTCAGGGAATGTCAATACTTCATGAGACTCGTGCCTATATGTCCTGTTTTTATATTGCAAACTTAAAATAAACAAAAAGCTATGTTAAATGCTTGAGTCCCTGCAATAATCATGCCACTTAGGTACTTAGACATTAATGTTTAATTCTCCTTTTAAAAGCTCACGTCCCATTCTTATTTCTGATAAACTGATAAAGAACAATCTTTTAAAAATGTTCTGGTCTGACCTCAATTCTGAACCTCAGAGGCATAAAACGAAAGACAAGTCTTTATACATGTATTAGCCAGTTGTCTCAGCAGGTTATCAGAAACCAAGATCAGAGATTACCAATACTTAAAAAGTCAAATTCTGCCTGCGGATGTGCATGTTGAGCTCCCATTGAAATCAGCAGGGTGAGTTCATACAAGGGAAAATTTGGCTGTAAATGAAATCAGTTGATCTAATAATAGCATGTTCTACCAAACTGGGTTGGAGGTAGAAAAGATATCTACTTTTTACTGGTCAGCTTTTTTTCTTCTTTAGAGATCAGGAATTTTTCTTGCTTTCAGGGAAAAGTTAACAGTATCACTTAAGCCAAGGGTCCTTAATCAAAGAGAAAATAGTCAATCTGTTCTATTAATAAATGTGCTACTTCAATTAATACAAATCTGGTTCAAACTGAGTGAAATTTTGTGCAGCTTTTTCCCAGGTGCTGGTTCTTTCACAAAATGGTGCACAAGAGGCTGTCTCTCACTCTAGTCGTTGTGACTCCTCAAAAAGTTAATCAAAGAATACTCATTATTTGTTTATTCTTTGTTAACAGAAAAACATTAATGTTTCTGTATCTATTATGTTACTGTTTCCCAATGACAAAGATTTCACTTCTCTGCCTGCCTATCATTTTCTTATTGTCTATGTGAAAACAATTTTATACTCTCTCCTTAAAATAGGTAGCTTGATATAGACAAAACCCCTATGAATCTGCTCTGCATTAAAAAAAATAAATCACTATAGCTGAAATGATAGCATCTTAATATGACATCAGAAATGTATTGTTTATTTCAAAAGGAGTCAGCAGAAGGAATGGTGGTTTGCTTCAGGTGTTTAAAATGGGTTTAAATATTCGCTACTGTCATAGCCATAAAAAACTCTCCAATATTATGTGACTGCTTTCATAGAAACAACATAAGACAGATGAGATTTTTAGATTAAATTTGTATCAGTTTCAAATACATGACTATCATAAATTAAATAACCACTTGTGGTTATATTTCTTCTCATGTGAGAAAATAAATTCATTCATAAACTGTTAAAATGAGATTAAGAGACCACAGGACACAACTGAATAACTTTCATCTCCTACAAGCTAAGAAGCATAGCAGAACTAACTTAGCTGGTTCAACTACATGATGAGGCACTCCATGGTTTTTAACCCAATTTCATATTTCAAACAAACCTTAGAAAAACTTGCCTCCAATAGTAATAACCAAACAACCCTACTAAATTCTCTGTTGTGTAAAACTACATTTGATAAAAAAGTAAAAGACATCAGGCTGTATAACCAATTAGATAATGTAGTTAGCAGAAATGTCTTTGATGTTTTACAACAGTGTAAAAGTTGACCCATTACCAAATTCAAAAACACTTCAACTATTGCTTTTGTCACAGGAAACTCCAAAAAGATTTAAATTTAGAAAAATATTCTATATAAAAAGGATATCTATAGGATGTCAAAGTGTTCCAGTAAATTTAAATACAATTTTGGTTTATTTTAAAATAAAGTTTATTATGTTCTGATGTATTCTAGGGATGATATAGTTAATATTGGAATTAAAACAGTAGCAGAAGAGTTTTTGTCATTTTGTAAATTTTTATTTGATTGACTGTATTGATATTTGAAAACTTAAAGTCCCCTAGAATGCTCTTAGATCATCCTTTCCTTCTACAGTATCTCAGAACAATCTGTAGTCTACAAATATTTCACACATATGAAAACTGTTTACAGAGATCATCTCTCATTTACTCAGGGAAGATTTTTTGGGGGGTTTGGAAAGCTGGTAAATTAGTTAGAAGGAAATACGTATTCTGTATAAAATAATTTTTAAAAATCAGAACCCAGAAAGGGTCGGGCAGGAAGATAAGTAGGCAATGTAAAAATATTACATGTTGTCATGTGGAACAAAAGTTTGTTGGTTCAGAATACCAGGCAAGTTAATTTACTTCAAAATAGCAGTAATTTGCTGTTGATATAAATACAGACATCCACATAAACATGGACCTTTTTTTGCAGATGTAAAAAAAAAAAAAAATCTTTTGTTGGATTTCATTTGTTTGTTTAATTGTTTGTTTTTTCAAAGAACATAGCTAGAGACTATCAGTAAAGAAGGGGAATTAAAAAGCTCTCAAAAGTCACTGTATGTATAATGTCATTTTACTTTACAGACGGGACTTCATGAGCTCTGCCAGCTTAACTTAATGAATATCTTTATTTAAGTTAGCAAATAATTACAGAAGCATAGGCATCGCTTTACAATTTGCTCTAAATGGATCTAGTACTGTTACTGATACCTAGTTAGTTGGAAATTCTGATTATTCAATACATCTTCTAGGTAATTATATCTTGCATAGCTTTTATGGTTTTATTTAAAAATGATCTCTTCATGTCCAGTGTATATCTTGATTGCTAGGAGGGGATGAATGTGGACTATTGTCTTGGTTTTATGTGTCATTCATTAATTTTCTTGTACATGATCCCTAATAATTCATTACATAAATAATTTTTTCTTCAGGAAGGATAGAAAAGTAACAATTACTTAAACATTTCAAATAATTTGGGAAGAATTTATTGGAATTTTTCTATGAATGAGAACAAATTAGAAATTCAAAAACTTGAATCTGCTTTGCTCTCAGATTCTTCATTGCAAGCAGCTGTCAGCACAGTTCTCTCAAAACAGCACTGTAAGGGTTCATTTTTCTGAAATACCTCTTTCCAGCACAGCAGTAGCTGAACAGTACCAAAAGGAAGTACAGAAGAATATATAAGGTTGAGTGGTTGTTTTTTTTTTAACAAACTGCCTATGATCATTTGTTGTCCGGTAATTGAGCTTGCTGATTTAGTATTGGAGTGTTTGTAATAATATGTTATTTTAACCTTGCCAAATCTATTTCTTTTCTTTCTGTGACCACATAGGAAATGACTGAATTTTAGCTAATTATCCTAAAGGGTTGTCTTACTTTCTGTCTCATTTAGAGAAGAGGTGACTAGAGACAAAAGGACAGAGTGCATACAGAAAGTAATTTTGGAGTAGATGATGAGCAGATCAGTTCATTTCTGATCTATGCATAATTGCAAACTCTGTTCAGTTTACAGATTAGAAAGTTTACAGTTAGTGGGTGGACACTTCCCAGTGAACATTTGTCAGTAAGATACAATTGGCTACAACTGTCAATTATGCCAAAGAAATTCTGAATTAAACAGCATATAATTCAGGCCTGACATCCCAGAAAAAAAAGGGTTAATTATGCAGTAGTGATGTAAATTTCTTATTGCCTTTTGTTTCATGATTTTGTCGAAAATAATTAGTAGAAATTGTATTAAAATTGCAGATAGGCTGTTACAATAGAATTCTTACAGCCTTTGTTACACTTGTAACATTAAATATATAAAAAATCACTACATTAAATATATTAAAATCCATAATCTATATGCAAGGTTCATAGTCTTCTCATGCAATTGCTTTATTCATAACTGTAAAAGTGAACCTGCAAGAACAACAACCAGCTCTTCAGAAGTAAAATTAAGACTTTAGTGAAAATTTTTCACAGGAAATAACTTATGTCACTAAACTCTATTCTACTTTTTACAGCTAAAATCATCACATTGAGTCAAGGTGCTCTCTTTATGTGACAATGAAGGAGAACAAATCATTCTATAATAGAATGGAGTTAATTGAAAATAGGGCTACACAATTCAGCTTTTATTTGGCAGGTGTAATTGTTGAGATATACACCTCTATTTTGAACTAGAGAAACCACAGACACTACTGCCTGTTCTTCATCAATTTTATTTTTTATAATTCTTTTTCAGTCGTTAAAAAAAAGTAAAGAAGAAAGGAGTTATATCCTCCATGGAATCCAGAAGGTCTGCTGTTCATTTACAGTGTGCTGTTCATTTACAGCATGTCTGACTGTGACAAAAATCTGAAGCAGTTATATGCCACTAGCAGTAAGGTAGAGTCTCACTGCTGTGACAAAGTATTGTGCTTTCATAAACATGTCTGAGTAGCTGAACTACCTTTAGTAGTTCAGACTGTTAAAAATATATTGTCTTCTCCATCACAAAATTTTGTCACAACATCCCAAAATAATGGCCTCTAGTTTGAAACAGAATTTTTCAGAGTGTACAAGTATCAAAATCTAAAACATCCTAAGGGAACACTTATGAATAGTCAACAGCATCCATTCCTCTCAGTATTTCTCAGTACATGTCTACAGACAAGCAAGAAAACAGTGAGAAGGTATCAGCAGTGATTGTTGCACTAGCAGCGTAACCATTATCAAGGTTTTGGTTGGTATGGGACAAAGGAGGGGTTTTGGGGGAGAAAGAGAGGGAAAGTAGTTCTCCTAACAAATCCTGGAAGGGCTCTTAGAATAAGATAAACAAATGGATGAGATAGGTATGATTGCATATATCAACACTAGAAAAAGCTTAATACAAAAACTGAGTGATGGTCTCATGTGAGCCTAAGCTTTCTGTCATTCTGATGAGAAGAAAAAATTGTTAGTATTTGTAATAAGAAAGCATCTGTTGAATTTGCTGAAGACATAAGTAGAAATCCCAGGTCATGTCTAAAATATGATCCTAGCTACAATCAAAATGATAACCCAATGGATATTAGGGGACATTTAACAGAATCATTTGGGCTCGAATTGAATTTAAGACAGGTTTGGATTTTAATAGACAGAAAGGTATGGTTGGAAGAGAGAGAGAGAATATGTGTTATTAAGAAAGTAAGTTTTATTTCAGTCTGCAGATAAGATCACTCAGATGAGAAAAAAAGGGGAGAATAACAGAGAAGCAGAGAAATATGACAATATTTTGATTCTAGGCCATCTGTAGTCTACTTTGCATTCTTTCTAAAACTATTTATCTATTGTCCTCAGTATCAGAGATGAATACCAATTGGTACATTAATACAGACCATAGATCTGTAATAATAATCTATTGAAACTGATCAAGGATCAGTTATTTTGTGTGAGTTCCACGTTATGCCATGACCTTAATTGCTCCAGCAACTATAGCTAAAGAGAACAGTGACAAATGGCACTGGGTAAACTCATTTCCTAGGAAGTTATTCATCAGCTTAGGTTTCGAAAGGCTAATGTGATCCTGATTAGGGGAAAGATTTGCAAGAAATGCATTCGCATGCAACCAGTATCTTGAAGATCCCCTCAGAAGGTGCTTAGAGTGCTTAGATGTACAGAGAGTAATAGGTACTCTCCCTGACACTGTAGTATCATCCATCATTGTGATACATATAACAAAAAAAACGGAGCAAGGATAAGACATGTATAATGTATGAATTTGATGATGTTGGGCTAATAAAATAATATATAAAGAATATTGTTTATGATTAAATTTTAGTTGAAGGCTATATAACTTATGCTTTCTTCAACAAAATTACTTTTTAATTAAAATATTTTCAAAGAAAAAGTATTTAACCTTTAACTGAATCAATTTCTAAGGGGAAGAAAACGGTAAACAGGCATGTGTTTGACCAGCTTATACAGGCCAAATAACAGACATCAAAGGCATCTAAAACCATATAGTTGAGTCGAATGTCTCAGTGATTCTCCCAGTCTTAAATATTATAAGGTAGTTTTAAAAATTCCACCTTAGGAATTACATAACAGATTTAATTCATTTTCCATGTCCATTCTCATATGCCTACAGCATTTTGGGGGATTTCTCTACCAGAAATTTCTCTTGCCTCTTCAGTCTACCCATCATTGGACCTCCAAAGCAATATTTTGTTTACTAATCACAGAATCTTCATGGTTGGAAAGACCTCTGAGATCACCGAGAACAACCATACACACAAAAAACACTCCTACAGTCTCAGCCACAACAGCATGCCTCGGAGTGCCACATCTACAAGTTTCTTGAATATCTCCAGGGATGGTGACTCAACTACTGCTCCGGGCAGGCTGTTCCAGTGCCTGACCACTCTCTCAGTAAAGTAATTCTTCCTAATATGTAATCTAAACCTCCCCTCCTGCAACTTCAGACCATTTCCTCTGGTCCTGTTATTATTCACTTGGAACAAGAGGCCAACACCCACTT
Organism: Scolopax minor; assembly: GCA_028566535.1. NCBI lineage: Eukaryota > Metazoa > Chordata > Aves > Charadriiformes > Scolopacidae > Scolopax > Scolopax minor. The sequence goes on along the minus strand of JAOXNG010000001.1, from coordinate 126,211,205 downwards.
CTCTACAACCTCAGGTAGTTGTAGAGGGCAAAGAGGTCTCTCTTCTCCTCAGCCTCCTCTTCTCTGAACTAAACAAGCCCAGTTCCCTCAGCTTCTCCTCATATGACTTGTTCTCAAGACCCCTCACCAGCTTTGTAGCTCTCCTCTGGACTATGAATATAATACTGTTATTGAAAATTTATTTTATGTAGTTGTTAAAAAGTCATGAAGAAAATAAACATGCATTATATTTTGTAGAAAGGTCTAGATTTGCTTTAATTTCTTGTACAAAAGTAGCCAAAACAGAATCTTTATCTTACATCTTTGATAGCCGTGGAAATGGAATACACAAAAAAAAAAATAGCTTTCTAATACTTAGAATTTCATTTAAACAAAATAGAGGGATAGGTTAAGAAAAACTTACTAAATTTGATTATTATTACTGAGATAGTAATAATGGCTGTGTCTAAGTTTATCAAGAGAGGGTCAGAAATGAATATACTATCCAACAAATGTGTTCAACATAAAAATGGGCTTAAATTATGTCTTATTGCTCCTATCACCAATAATATATTTACATTAAATCCTAGTTTTTAGGTTTGAAAAATTAAACTCAGCAATTAAGGCTAGGATTGTGTCTATATGTTAAATATTTGTACACTTCAGATAGATATGCTAAAGATATAAAGGATCAGATCAAAGTTCCTAGAGTCTAGCCAGTTGGCATGTAAAAAATACAAACTTGAAAACTTTTTAAGGATTTCCATTCTCTGTTTTAGAGTTACGTAAATTATTGGTCTTGATTTACAAATTGTCTAAAATATATTTCACTCCAAGAAAAACAACAAAACCTAAAACCATACAGTTTTTATATAGGCCTTCAAGTTGTGGGCAGAATTGTAGTTTTTTTGGTAGTTATTAATTTCACAAAATGCTTACATTGCCTAGTCAGTACATTCATTTTTCTTCAGTATCGACGTTGTAATTACATTTTGTTAGAGCCATACATACATCCTAGATGGCACATTTTGGGACAATTATTGTACTACTTGCACAGTTAATGTTATTAAGCTTTTGGCCTGCTATGTTCTTATATTACCTAAGCTAATTACAATCACTTAGGAGGTGCTGAAAGCACAACATCACCATGTGTACACCTAGCAGACTATGGAATGAAAGGTTATAGCTTATAAGGGTTTAAATATATTCTATATGATTTTTCATTTACCATTTAATCTTACTGTATGGTCTTCTATAGCCTATATTCATAAATAGTTTAAGTAAATATGGTACAAATGAGATAAAAATCAGAGCAGGTGGTAGCATCTAATTTTAAATCTTGAAACAGAAGTCTTGGCTTCTGTCCGCCCCTAGTATTAAGATTTCAGTAGGAATAAGCAGACATCTACCAATTGATAGTACCTATGAATTTTCAGAAAGGTTGATATTTCTATTTTCTTTTGGCCGTTATTCATTATGTACTCTTGGATGGATTATTTTTTTTTAATGTAACAGGATTCAGCAGTGTAATTATGGAGGTAACAGTTACAATCACAGCTTTAGAATTAAGTGACTTGCTTTGTTTTCTGGTAATATCAAGGATTCAGTGTTTCTGCTCAGAATGCCTTCGAAATCAGAAAAAACCCCAACCCATCGCTATAATAGAAGGAACCTTCTGAGAATTTATAAATAGGTCTCTTCTGTTCATTTATGAATTTAAATGAAGATAAGCAAATTTTGCAGTTAAATGTTCATCAGCTACCAGGTACTTAATTTTTCCTGTATCATATTTGTACAGGACGCTCAGTAAACTTCCTGTGTGATTAAAACTCATGGATTTATATTTTCTTTTTATAAACTACATTTGATTTTTAAAGGCATTTTTCTTGCCATTATTCATTCTATTTCCTCTTTATTAGATCCTAATGTTCTACTAGAGAAAATAACAGTCAGCTCAGGTCTCTTTCAAAATGAATGATGAGTCCCATTTATATGAATGAAACAGAGGCACTTTATTCTTATCAAAATGGCAACTGCCTCTGTTGTGCTCCAGCTGAAGGAATTCTCTAGTATTTATAAAGTCTGGCCATGGAAGTCATGCTGAAAGAAGACAAGTCCTCATGAGTTTCTCAATAAGCAATGATTTTAAGAAACAGTGCTTGAACGCAGGAAGCATGAAGTTATAGAAAATGATGACAGTTTTTCCAGGTTTGTTTTGTTGTTTTGTTTTTTTTTTTAACTATCTTAAGTTAGGGGCCTAGTTATCAAATAAGAGAGACAGTAAATACCACCATCATGATAAAAAACAACAAACCCACATATTTTAAATTATTTAAACTCTACAAGTATAGACACAATTATGTATTCACAATGAAAGCTATACTAGAGAATTAATTTTCTATACTTTGACCATATCTAGCTATTCTATTTTGCTTTCTTCAATGTTAATTCTGCATCTCCTGAGTTAACAGTGAGTGTGCTGAGGATATTTACATGTTTCTGTACTGCTTTTTACCCATGTTAGCAACATACATTTTCAATTTTTTTCTATTTTAATTGCAGAAACTATACAACTCTTTTTATGTACTTTGTTTTTTTTTAAATAAAAATCACTATGATATAAAACTATCAATTTCTCATTTCAGAAGATAATTCCTGATCTGGGAATTCATACAATGAACAAGGTAATTATTTTGTACTCAGAAATACTGATATATGGACACATACCTTGACTTTTTCTAAGTGATCCTGCAGAGAATCAATTAGCAGATCCCCCACTGGCTGCCAAGATCCCTTGAACACTTCAGCCTGGCGTAGTTTCAGGTCCAGTTCATCCATTGCATCTTGCAGGCCCTGAAGTCTTTCAAGAGCATCATCTATCTTCTTTTGCCAATCAGCAGATTGCAGATTCAGCTTATCCCACTCGGTTCTGACGTCATCTGCTTGCCTTTGGAGAAGTTTAGTGACATTCTGGGCCCTTTCCTCAGGTGACAGGTCTAAGTGTGAAAGTCAAGACATATTCTATCTTAGAAGAAAAATAATTGTCATCTGGATAAGTTCAAAGTTCAGTAAGAAACTATCCATAACCAAAGACACCTGTGAAATTTATTTTATTAATGTATTCTCATTTTAAAAATCTCTTAATAATTTTTAATGTATTTAAGTATATGAAGGCATTTTTAAACATGCAAAGTGTAGCTAAATGTTCATCAACTCTGTCCTGATTCAACAAAATAATTCTGTATATACATAAATATTAATCATTCTGGATATTTAGTGCAATTGAGTGGATTAGTGAACTTCTGTAGTACTGAGACTACAAGTTGAGTTTTAGTTTAAATTGCAACTTTCAGACTTCAAATAGGCCTGTAGTTATAGATAGGTCCTGAAGGTTTAGTGTCACAGCGTTCAGAAGGATGGGTAAGGATTTCTTTCATCTATATTTTTAGCTTATTTTATGAATACTGACATTCAGCTTGGAGCGTAAAAGGAACGCTTTCACAGTGGCTGGCAGAATTTATTTAATCATTGCTGATCGTCACTGATCTTTCCAGCAATGTGTTATTAACCTGCTCATTCTTCAATTACCTCTTGGTTCTGGGTAGAGCTTCTCCAGTCCCTCCACAGGCTGCTCTGCTAAGAAGATTCGCACAGTCTCAAGTGCACTCCTGATAACAGGTTCTTTTGTTTTCAGCTCCCTCTTGAAAGTCTGAGAGGTGAAACAAAACTATTGTAAGTGGATGTATGATGGAATACCAAGTGCTAGCCCTCGTTTTTGTCAATTTAAGAAGAAAATTTTCATCAGCTTCCATGTGTATATTACAAGTAGCTACCAAAAAAAACCATGTAAAAGAGATAATCAGCTTTTGCTGATTGAATTCGAAGGCGCAAATGTACTGTCAGCATGCTGCAAAGTGCCCAAGGTTGTTGATCAATTTTTCACTCTGAGAGGGATCCCTTTTGTTGATTAACATCAGGGTCAACTCCAAAACTTTGCTACAAGGCTGTCTCTAATTTGGACAACACCAGCATGGCTCTTGGTTCTTGAAAGCAATATTTACCAGAATGTGAAGGAAAATCCAGTGTGTCTTACAGCTACCATTGCTGCTGGCAACTGCCATAAGGGAAAAAAGGACCAATGTATATTCACATATGAACCCATAACAATTAGTAAAAAAAATAAAAATATCCAATATACTAAATTGTAACTCTCTCTTCCAGCAGTCATGTGGATGCATCTCTTCCAGAATTATGTGAACTGAGATTTCTGATATGTGTCCAAGCTGAAAATAATATAATCTAGCCTAGACGTAGGGATGCATGAGTTAAAGGGCAGAAAGTAGTCCTTATGAAACAGTTAATTCCTAGTTGCTTTAATCAGAATTTATTATCAGTTTCCATATCTTTATGTTTAACATTACTCAGTGGTACAGTCACTCCTTTTCAGATCAATTGTATTTCTCCCTTTCATCTTTCTTTCCTGTCATGCTGTCTCTTGTCTGTTCCTGTCACCTGTCTCTTTTCTTGCCGTTTCTTCCTCTTTCCTATTTTCATTTTTCTTCCTCCAGTAACAGCTTCTGTTACTACGTCTCTTTTACTCCCAGCTTTTAAAATGACCATAAGTAAGATTCTCAAGATTGGTGTTGGAAGGTGACAGAAAGTATATATATCTCAGATTTTTTGGTTTATTTTTTTGTTTGTTTTTTTTTTTTTAATTTTTTTTTTGTTAACAAGAGTTTAAGATCCCATTAATCTGAATCCAAATGTTCATCACAAAAAAATGCAGATGGAACCTGGCCTGTGGGTTGCACACTGTATTAAGTTTTTTGCATATTGTACTGAATTTCTCTAAATGGTCCTTACAACTGTTTTATTTGAACATTTTACTCTCTATTTCTGAAACAATCCTGGACACATACTGTTTTCAAGTGGCATAGAGGTAAAATATGTAGATAATTATAGTGCAGTGTAACACAAAACATAATACTGCAAAAAGGAAATCCATGAGTGGAAAGACATATTTTGCTCCAGAAAAAAATTGTTTTTACAACACAGGCATTTAGGTTTCTTAAATAATAAAGTCACCAATTCAGTTAAATTAATTATTAAACAAAATTTGTGTTTCTTGCAAACTTATGAAATATTATAAAATCAATATTTAAAAGTTCATTACACTTCAAATTATATTTGATATGAAATGCTTTGTACAGACAGAACTAATAACAAGAACCATACCTGCAGTTTATAATATGAGCACTCACAGGTAAAAAATTTTAATACATTTTGTGAAAGTAAACTTGAGGAAATAACTACATTATTCTCCTATAAATATTTAACTAAACTTCTTATTAAGTGGTCAAGAATTGACCATTAAGTTTGTAGTTGTGAATCAGTAAAACCCTTTAGCAAAGTATGCTTTCCTAAAGGAAACAACAAACTAAAAACCAATATTTTTTTGTCACAGACATCAATGGTACTGGGATCCTTTCATAGTGTATCTGCTATCACAGGGGAAAATACTATTTGATTAGAATCTGTGATAAATGTTTGAAACAATCATGTAGGCCCTGAAAAATCAACACTGATTTTCACAAATATAGAACAGTAATGTATATTAACAATTAACCTACTACAGGACATTGCTCTGCATAAAAACTGGGTGGGGCTACTCCAGGGTTATAACTCTTGACTCAGACACTTTTAGGTTTAGAAATTTTTATAATTCATACTTGACTCTTGCATGAAGTGCAATGGAAAAAGGAAATATAATAAGACTTTTTCATGCTCCAAAATCTCTTCCTTTAATCAGCCTTCATGCTCACTTTACGTTACATTATTCTGTCCCACTAGAGTGTGGCAGGTCTGCAGCTTAAGTAGGCCAGCAGGTAGCATAACTTAAAATGTTCCCCCATGGACTGTGTGCTTTGCTCTCATATGATAGTGTTAAAAGTGACATCAACAGTCCTACTGGTTTTTAGCCATTACAGTTGTAAAACAGCTTAAAGATATAATAAGCTTTATAAACATCTCCAAAGAGAAATTATTTCTCAGAAATATATATGCCCGAAACCAATAAAAGAGGAGGCACATGCACAAAGTTCTGTTCTGCCCACACACACCAAGGGCAGGAAGGAGTCACAGATATTCCAGTGGAGCCCACAATTACACCAACTTATAGGATATTTAAAAAGCCAGAAATGCCTTTGAGCTGGGATTTGAACTTTGTATCTGGGAAGAAGTAGTACTGCTGCTGTATTCAGGTCAACCATAGCTCTGTACATGAGCAAACAATAAGGACACAAAATACCTTCTTTCAGCTTGTTCTGCTTTTGCATAAAACCATACTAATCAAATATACCTATTGGCATTATATTTCCAAAAGAGGGTTAAAACTACATTTCTCCAATATGTCTTGTGCAACAGAACAAGGACAACATAATCAGAGGTGCATAGTGCATCCCAAAAAAATTGCATGAGCAGGAATCATTGTATCTATCTTCTCAAAACAATAGAGAAATGCTAAAGGAAACCCTTTGACTTCCTATATTTTGTATTTAGAAACAAACAGAAAGAGTCTCTTTCTCTTTTATTAAAGGGAAACGGTGAGGCAATCTGTAAAATATTTTCTTTTCTTACTTTTCCATTCTAGATGTCGGAGCTGGTGGATGTGATTACAGTCTGCAAATCCTGAGTTTTAGAAAAGTACAAAGTACAGTGTTAAGATATATTTACAATTCTTGCCTTCCCTAGTTTTGATTAGCAGAATTCTACTGAGTGAGTTAAAATATATTTCAGTATAAGGAATTTAAAAAGGAAAGAATGAAAAAACCATGAGACTGAAGCAGTAGCACAGAACAGCATTAAAAATAATGAATGCTTATTTCATGCTATTCCATTGCGAAAAATGTTCTTACTGTATGAAGATAAAGTCAGATTTTCTGATTAAAGTTGTGTTGTGAAATATGTATACACTACCAATAAAAATCATAAGTAGCAATAAGTGACAATTTCTATTCTTTTGGGGGAAAAAAAAAAAAGAAAAAGAAAAAGAATTTATCTACCTAGAGCCCTGACGAATATATCTTTATAATAAGCAGACCATCATCGAAAGCAGAATTAGGCTAAATGAATGTCTAATTTACAGCTAATGATTTCAGGCTAATTCCATTGAGTTCCTTAACTTCTTCCACACTTTGTGGTGACTGTAGAGGAAATCGAATGTGCATAATGTATGATCTGACAGAAAAACAAGTAAACTACTTTATTTAAGCATCTCTATTTGTCATCAACACTACAGCAGTAATGGCATTCTGTCCACTATTTTAATAATGCATATATTGATCATCTTATCTCAGACCTCCACTACCTGCTCATGGGTGTCCTAAAATGTCTTAGATGGAGAAACACAGATTGTTTAAATTGAAAGATGAAAATATAATGAGAAGAGAGTTCCATTAGTAAAACTAACATTCATCTCTGTTATTAGAAAAGCAGATATTTTTGCTTTTAATGAATTTTAAAGAGAAAGGGTGCAGTTAAATTAATTCAAGATGATTCCCAACCAGAATGCTTTTTGAAAATTGGATTTGACCTCAGTTTTTAAAAGTAGATATCAAAAGTGCCACCAGAAAAGGTTAGTGTTTTCAAGCAGGAATTGTAGTCCATCTTAGGCACTGTTGCTATAGATCTCATGTGAAAGAATTTCCAGGGTATTATTAATAATTAACTTATATATTCATAAATACTTTTTTATGCTGCTAACACAACCACTACACAGAAGATGTGGAAACTCTTAAAAGAATGAAAAAATAAGCCGTTTATCTGCATGATGTCTAAATTGCTTAGTGGAGATTAACAGTAACGTACACAGTTATCAATATGCTTTCAGTAAAACATTATTATGACGCTTAGTAAAGCAAGTAAAATTGCAAGATAATGAAATAATGTTTTGTTTAACTGCAGTATTTTTTATCATTGCCTAGCCCACATGCACCCCCCTAACACAAACACATTCTAAGACTTTGTCATAAAAATAATTTCTTCAGATGCCAAAAATCAACAAAATAACCCACTACCTATATATGTAAGTCCAGAAAAATAGCAGCTATGTGAGTGTATTTGGCATAAATTCCAAATTGCCTTGTCTAAAAAGCACCTCAAATTTATAACACAACAATGATTTTGACTTCATGGATATCTCTTTTCTTAGTTGAGTTCAAGCTCTCCTCTGGCATAGATTCAAGCATTTGACATTTTCATTTGAATCCTACTCTTAAAATTTTTAAAGCCAATCTTGGCAACTAGGAGCATTCTAATGATAAGAATCAGCTTCTTTTCATCTCTGCTATGAATGTATGAGGTATTACAGATGGCTTTCTAAAAGATAGAGAGGTTAAAAAGGTTTGCTTTTCTTTAAATTCTTAAGGGGAAACAAAATAAAATCAGCTTGTAACGCCATTTTAAAATGGTGTTTGCATTCATCAAGCCATTTCTCAACGGTGATCAGTTAAACTGCTTATAAATAAAGTTCCCTGCTAAGGCCTTTTCTCTTTTCCAGTGAAGAATTTGTCTCGGTTCACTTCTAGCTTTTTTTTTATCTAGCAAAAAAAGTTCTTCACATAAAAAAAGACATTGCACTGTTATAGGAAGACCAAAGCTGGAGTTTGGATCAATTAAAAGATTTCTCAGAACAGGTAGACTTAGCTTGTTTACTGAAGATTGATTTCCAGAACTCACATTCAGGAGAATAAGATGAATAATCGGCAGATTCTTTTTCTCAAGATCAAAATTTAACTACTCTTTATTTTCACATTCAACACTGTGAAACTCTTGAAAAAAACCAACAGCTTTCCAGTACAATGTTAAACTTGATACTTCTACATTTGTGGTGTAAGCCTTTTTAAAAGCATTTTTTTATGTTCAGAAATAAGCTAAGCTGTTCATCTGGATACTGACTTTGTATGTCTGCTTATCTAAAAGTAACTTTTAGAGTAACAGCAAGTCCATAGTCTCTGGGGGAAAAATACAGTAGAAAAACTCCAAACTGCAAACACAGACTTTGTCAAAGAGAACCTGAAGTCAACAGAGCTCTTCACTGATTATTTTTCTCTCCTTCTCTGTAAGAGATCTTTCAAGAGCAGACAGGGTAACTTAATTTCATGGATTATTACGGAATCACGGAATTGTCAGAGTTGGAAGGGACCTCTAGAGATCATCTAGTTAACATCTCCCCTGTTAAAGCAGGACACCTAGAGCACATCACTCAGGACTGCATCCAGGTGGGTCTTGAAGATCTCCAGAGAAAGGGACTCCACAACCTCCCTGGGCAGCCTGTTCCAGGGCTCTGTCAGCCTCACTGTAAAGGGGAAAGCTAAAAAGGGATGGTGGTGCTCTACAAAGTCATGGATGCTTTAGCCTCACTGTAGTGCTTGAAGTTGCAAGAAATGTTTTGTGAAAAAGACACATCCTACATGTCACTTCTTCAGAAGGAAGATTTAGGAAATGTGACCAAGCTGCCCCTTGCAACAAAACATTATTTTGTCTTAGAATAGCTCTGTGCGCTGACAGAGAAATGTTTTTGTTCATCCTTCTCTTTGGCTTTCTCAGCCATTAGGTAAAGATAGGCCCCTGAGAAACCATATTGTTACTATCTCCCATCAGTCTGGTACTGTAGACAAATGTCTATAACAAAAGCCAAGCCTGGTTGTGTAGGATATCACAAACTCCCAATAAACTTAAAGCAGAAAGATATGTCATGTTCTCTTTCTAAACTTGATCTTCTCACTATTTGTTCTAAAATGTGTCCTTCAGCAGGAGGCAGAACAATCTATTAGAGCAATATTTGTAATACAGCTACCTGATGAATGGAGAAAACACAGGTATTCAAGATCTAATTTCATTTTATAATACCATTTCACATTTCTCCATTCAGCAATAAAATCAGAGATTTAGGAACTTCAGAGGATGTTCACTCAGAGGATGTGTGAGGATGATCACTGGTTTTGGAATATTCTCACAGTATCAAGCTGTCTGACTGACAATTTAAATTATTCAATAGAAAACACATTTGTTTGAAATAACTTTTAGATATCATGCTGAAATATACTTGGTCACCAAACAGGAGGAAAAAGCACATTGTCGTTATTTTAACTAAAGACATGTGGACAAAGAGAGCTAGAATAATACATCCAAAATAAAGATGAATGAATTACATTCATTCATCAGGTAAGAAGAATGAATTAATGAATCCAAGTTAAGAAATGGAACAGTGTATAGTGGAGAAATGTCATAGTATAAATACTTCTATGGTTCATTCCAATAATTATATACATTTACCTTTTAAACACAAGAGGAAAATTTCTTTGTATCAGTAAGGTTCCTTGCCCTTGATCTTATACTGTTCTTTGTGGAAAAAAACAACAAAACATGACACTGCATTACCATCTTCTTACTGAATCAGGATCTGTCCTAGTGGGTTGAGATCTGGTCTCTATTATGGGCATCTGTCATTAAATGGTGTTTCCCAGATTAAAGTTTGCAGAAGAAATCTTATCATAAGGCTAGACAAGATTTTATGGAGTTCATAAGTGATATAGGAATAGGAGTTGCTGAAGTTGGGTGTGTTATACCAGTTATCTTTCACATGGTTCCTTATTCCCTCTCTTCAGAACAACGGTTTCTCCCCGTTTACTGCTTCATTCATTAACTCTTCAGCTTTATTTTAGCAGGACACTAGTTTCCTGATGGGTTTCCTTATGCACTGCTAAAAAAGCACTACTGAGCTACTAGAACTGTGATTTCACATTCTGACCTGAATAGACTGCAATGGTATAGCAAATTACAAGCTGTTTACTTGAAAGCAGATATCAGACAGCTGTGAACTTTAGTCAACACAGGAAGCATACTTAAAGTATACCTTTACCACAAAAAAACCTGCATGAATCTTTATATGAAGAATTATTCAGTAATACTGTGTTGTTTTGGGGATTGTTCATTTTGGGGGTTTAAAATATCCTATACAAGTGTTGGATGTAGGTTCCATTTTACTACAAAGCTTAGTCTAGAACAATCTTAACCATATTATCCATTATTGTTTCCATAGAGATTCCCTAATGAAAGTAGTATGAGCCACAGACAGTTATAGTCAGTTATTACAATACTTTCTTTATGCACAGAGTTGTGCAATAGGTCTGATATTAGCTACTCTTTTCACAAACATTCCCAAAAATCAATAGCAAAATGAGTTTTCAAAAAGCACATCTAAAATTTAAATGCCTGATCTAGAAAAAAATTCAGAACTACTGATTTAATTCTCAAATAAGATTACGTTAGTATTTTTTCTATCCATGAAAACTGATTGTCTATGATAGGTCTATGAAAATGCTGTGCTGCTTTTAAAAAAAGCCAAGTATCTGGTAGTAAATACTCCCTTCCCCAAAAGGCTGATTTTCTAAGTTGTGTATGAAAATTGTAGGTAGTACTCTCATGTAAGAAGTTCAGTTTTCATTGTCTCTAAATTGTATTTTAAAGAGTATCTTATATTTTGCATGCAGCACAAACCTGCAAAACAAAAAGCAATCACCTAAAGGTCATTTACAAAAATCATACCCTATGAATATCATTCTGTTTCTGCACAGAGGGAAGATCTCCTCCAATGGGTGCTTGCTGTTTTAATTCATCCTCCTTCAATTGCAGCCATGCCAAAAGTTCCTGAAGAGAGAGATGCAGACGCTTCCACTGGTCTGTACTGGCTTCCAAATGGGATCTGAAAGCATGTGTTAAATATCAGATATATTAATACACAGTGTATAAAAACCAAATTGTACAAACTTATCTACTGAGACAGATCCTAGTGTTTTATTAACTTAATGATTTTTAAATAGCTTCAGTAGCTTTGAATTGGATTCTGGCAACACTGATTTAAATTTAGTTTCACAGTCCTGGACTGAAACATCCATTCTTTTCCCATCTGTTTTTTGTTGTTTTTTTGTTTTCCTCTGGATTACTAGGAGATTAATTAACTAAAATGTATAGAGACATTTTCAACTCAGAGAAGGGCAAGCATTCCTGTAAAGTACTACACAAACCATTCAAACTCACACAAGATTCATGTGTTTGCTCACCTTTAAGAGAACCAATGACTTTGGGAACCAATCCTTTCCCAAAAAAGTCATGAGGAAATTGTTAAAGCCAATAGAATCCCCTTACACTACCCAAATGTCTGTGTCATTTGAAAAGGTGTGAATGAAATTCGTTGAAACACTGGAAAAATTAAAAGATGGAATACTACTTCATGCAAACAAGGTCTCTACCATAAGAATATTTTCTAAATATTTCCTCTGTGTATGTATGTATGTAGATGTATTTTTTAATACTGTCATCAAGTATTGAGCTACTCGTGTTCAGCAACTATTTTTCTGTGGAGGGAAAACATGTGACTGAAACATCAATGGACTCATCAAATCTTATATTAATTATTAAATTAAATATTTTTTAATTTCTGGTTGGAATGAAATTCCTAATTCACTTCCAGGTAACATAAGAATTCCTCTTAGTAATTAAAAGTAAAAAAAAAAAAAATTAAAATTACATATCACATATCACATAATAGTAATGTGATAAAATGCACTGGAAAATAAATACAGATTTTCTTTTCCTTTATGTATTTTCTATTTAACTTCCAGCTTTATTCCTGTAATATTTTTCTTCTTCTTCAGTGATTGCCCATAAAATCACTGATTTTCTGACAGTGAAAATTCTACTCCTATCCCTTATATGGAATGGTCCTTAAAAATGTGATAAATATGGACTCAGTGTTTTGCAGAGCTTATTATTTTGGTTTGGATATGTAAATGAGAAATTGCTGGAGGTAAGGACAGTTGTATTACTTTGAAATGTTCTGTGGATCCCATCTTCTTTCTAACCTCTTAGATCTGGTAATTGGAGTGGCAAGGAAAGAGAAAGGAAAGAGACAGATTAGCCATAGGCTGACAGAAAGCTCAGCTGCTCTGGTATGTGAGCTGATGGAAAAAATTGCTCCTTTTTCAAACTTAAAGGCTATGTGGGAGGGATACATATGCTGTCTTTTGATCTCTGCTCTCACAGGGCAGCTGTGGGTTGGGGCAAAACTGCCTCCCAGCATGGGCTGCTGGAGGAGGCCAGCCTTGTAGGCAGTGAAGGATGAGGAAGCCCCAGGATGCCTTTGAAAGCAGGGAGCGGGGAGAGGAGCAGGGATATTATATGGGGAGTTGTAGAAGGCAACAACTAGAGCAAGGATGACAGGGCTTTTTGGAAGGGGATGCAGTCAAGGAGCCAAGTTTCTGAGTCAGGTTAAGTCTTGTCTCCTATGTTCATCTCATGAAACTTCCACCTCCCCCAGACAAGGCAGCAACTGGAGGCAAATACCTAGGGTTGTCATTTCTTCCACGCTACCCCAGATCTGGCTTCATAAGGAAAAAGTGCACTAAAGAGTGACTCAAACTGATTTTGTTACTGCTGCTGTGCTCTGACCTTCCCCAATTTCATGAATAGGTTTCCCTGAACTCATCCTGCTCTACCCTTCTGTCAGCTTTGGGAATATATATTTGCATATGTACATTATGTACTCACACTCGTATACTTTAACTGTGTTCAAGCACATGCAGACAAAATAGATAATTGGAAAAAAGTTTTTCAAAATTTGTTCTTTATAAAAAAGAGTTTATTAGGATAAACTGTACTGATTTTTCAGAATGAATGAAAAGTAAAAAAGTGAGCTTGGCTTCTCTTGATATCTACCATATGTTTTATGTAATGGTTTTAGAAAAGAATTTCCACCTAAGCCAAATGACAGCATCAGTCGTCTGTTTTAGCAGTCTAGAACTTATGCTACATGAGGAGACTTGTGGAACTTCTGCCTGGAGGACATTTCATATTTCTGCTCTTATACCGCTTTTGTGTAAGCATCGCTAGTTATGGTGAAATCCATTCCATAGTGTGTAATGGAAAGAAATAGCTCCAAGCAGAGAGACTGAGAGTAGCCTGTTGATTCAGGCTGGGGGCTAGCAACATTTAAATTGACTATTTTAGAAGTTAAAAATTGTTTCCCATCCTAATCAATAAATTATTGAACACCTTGAGCCTTTTATTGAAAGCAAATATTTTACAGAGGAGGTCTGTTGCTTTGAATTTTAATGCAAGAAGTCACAGTGTTACAACTAGGGCTACTATTTCTGACTTGATTAATGGCAGCAGTACATTGAACTGCAAAGACTCAAAGAAAGAAAGCCCCATATATTTAATTACTGATATTTGGCCAAGTGACTATTTTTCTTATCTCAAACATCGCTGCATTCGAGCAAGTTCATGGGTAAAAGAAGAAAAAAAAATCTAAGAGAAATCTTGAAGGCTTATATCCCTCTTCTTTTGCTCCTCAAAGAAAAAAAAAAAAGCAGCATTTGTCTTTCTTTTTAAGCTACTAATATCTTTTCAACCTCACATCCTTAATTTATTTTTAATGATTGATGTTATGAAGATGGCTTTTGTCATTACAGAGATTGACCTCCCTCAGGGCCTGAGCTGAAAAAACCCAGTATTTCATATATTACTTTGAAAAATAATGCTGTTCTGCCTTTTGCTGCCCTCTGAACTACCAACAACACAAAGCAAGCAAGCAAATTAAGAAATGCTCGAGACTGAATGCAACAGAGCTGTGTTCTTATTGTAAAAATCATATTTCTGAAGACAAGCTTCTTGGATAATTTCTTTTGAAAAGCAATCTTCAGTTCACTGCAGCCTGTACCTCCACTTCATCATTTGTAACATTACCATTTATTATAGTTTTCCTTGCAAGAAGTTTTTCCTCTCATGACACTACTATGGATTTCCTTTTACCCTTGGATTTTATTTGGTAATTCTGTCTACTCTCCAGACAACAGATCTTAAATAATGTGTCTTCTTATTTGCAAGGCTATTCTTAGTTTTGCAATGGAAATAGCAGCCTTAGAAATAAAGCTTATCATAGATACAGGTTTTTTAATCACTTTCTTTCATGACTCATTGATAAGTCACACCCAGCTCTTGAAAAAGCTTACATTCAGAAGAGGCAGTTACTGTTTAAACATGCTAATCTCTCCTTCTGTAATTACAAAACCTCATCATATGCCTCAAATCCTAATCCCCTACTATCATTTTCACACCAAAAACCCTAATAATTCTCAAAAAGTTAAACCAACATTCAACATAGCCCAAATAATTTCAAAAAAATTATAGAAATAGTGCTATCAGTAAAAAAATTAAACACTTTCACTGGCAAAACACAGCAGTTCACCTTGCAAACCAACTGTAGGCTTTTGCTTACATTCAGATCCTACCTAATGTTGAGAGATTTCTTCCTAAGCTCACTCCATCTGAAGTTCATGTTGTCCAGACGTCTCTGCAATAAGGCTGCATCCTCAGAGCCTTCCAGGGACCTCAGGATTTTCTGCCCGTTTTCATCCAGGTTGTGGAAGATGTCAGTATGAACATCAATTTCCGCCTGTAGTTCCTATGGAAGCAGTAAAAAACAGTATGTGTGATTCCTTACAAAATCACAGAAACTATCACTTCTCGAAAGAGTAGAAAGATCCTCAGAGCTAGCACAATTATGGATTACTCCTTTTAAGGCAATATTGTATACTGCATATATTTCCCTTTCATATGAAGGCCATTTGCATTGAATGATGACTTTTTGCTCATACAGAGCATACTGACAAAAAAGATGTAGATAATTAAAAGTCTAGCCTCTGACAAGCAACAAAGCAAGAACAACATATATTTACTGTGCTAACAAAGGAGAAAAAAACCCACGAACCCCTCGGGATCTCAGGTAAATCTGACCTTCACATGATAGGTCTTCCTGTGCAACATTTTCAGTTTGAGCTGGGGACTGCAACACCGGTCCTGCTGCATGGCAATTTCAAGAAATCTACGCGTCTGCAGCAGCCAAGCTTTAAAATGCCACGTTCACTTACATTCTGTTGACAGAACGCATTTCGGAGCACAGGCCTCAGCAGTCAATAGCAATAAACAGCCACTTTGTGCTATATCAAAACAGTGGTCAGGGCCATTGGCTGTAGGAGGGCCGGAGAATAGCAAGGGCTTAGAATATGCAACTGGCAGCTCATGTTGAACAGCCAACTTTTCTTATCACTTCGTAACTGCAGGCCAGTTCTACATTTTGAATTCATTTTTCCCCCTCATTTTTAGTATGACTGTTTCTGCCAAAAGAACATTCTTCAGAGAGCTGCCTGGTAGCAGCATTCCTGCCTGCCCACACACTCAATGCAGCCTTTGTATATTGGCTGCCCTTCTCCAAGATGTTTGCATGCTGCAGCTTCTCAAAGTCAGAGACTCATTTGCAGTGAACAGTGATTGAATCAAGCTCTTTAAACATAACAGAAATAAAATAAAAATAATTTCAACACATAGACATATGTACTCTATATGTAGCCACGTATGCACAAAAATCCTTTTACTTTCAAACAAAGAAGCACACAAAGAAACAAAAATGACCTAGTGAATAAAACTCAGCCTTTTTTTGGGGGGGATGCTTGGGCACTAACATTTCTGGTGATGGTTTCATGCCGCATTAAATGGAGTGCTGGGGAAGAAGTGTGAGAGGAAAATAATTTATGGCATTTGAGAGCAAAACCCAGTGCTAACTGAGCATCACAGATAGCCCCCAGTGGAAACGTGTTGTAATTTTCTTTAGAAGAATGACTTTGAAAGAGGGGAGCACACAACTTGCCCACTTGGTGTGTTCCTAATTTAATTGGTTTTATTTGATATTTTAAGTGCAACGTTAGCTGCACTGAATCATGAGTACATTGTCCTTGTTCGCCTAGTGCTGTTCCAAATGTCACTTGCCGTCCTTTGCTGGATACCTATTTCTCGCATGGCAACAACTAGAACTGTATTTGGAGCACTTTCAAGGAGGGCTAGGAAGGTCTTTGCTACAGTATAGGAGTTCTTATCCAATTATTTTACTTTAGCTATGGTCATCCTAGCATTAAGGTAGTTAGGCATAGTTTGGAATACATTGGAGGTAATTCTGCAGAATGCAACTCTACTATAAATACAGTTATTTATTTATTGATGTTAAATAGACAATTCATATCTTAAAAAATGCCACTATTAAGGTACACAACCATGTATAAACCTCCAGATATGAAGCTCTTACTTCAAAATTTATACTTTATTTCAGGTCTGAATGTTGCTAGCTTCAGCTTCCAGCTGGGATATTTTATTTCTGTTTGCTTGACTGAAGAACACTCTATTACCAAGTTCTTTTAATGTCATTTATGCATTTGGTTTTATTCAAGCTAGGTTAAGTATCACAACCCTGGTGTAAACAGCCAAAACAGTATGTAAGAAAGGATAAAGTTCACAGAAAAAAGTTCACTTTTAATGTCCATATACTTCTAAGGCCCTTCTCATTTAAAACCTGATAAATCTATTGTTGAACAAGAGAATTATCATATGCATTACCTGTGGCACAAAGGGCGTAGTTTTTAGAATGGTGATGGAAACAGCTGCCTTTTCCTCAGCAAGAACACGTGCCATGAAACATGTACATTGAATAGCTATTTATAGTAGGAACTTGTCAAATCTATGACCTCTTGGTGTTTTACCACACATACTCTCAGAGCACTTTATAACACAAAATTTAAAAAAATTTAAAAAAAAAAATGCACTTACACATTTTTCTTGGTTTTAGAAAAAGTCTCTCATACTCACAGAATCACCTAGGTTGGAAGGGACCTTTTAAGATCATCTAGTCCAACCAATGGAAAAAAAAACCCCAAAAAAACAAAACCTCACACCACACCCAAAATAACACCAACTCATCACTAATCTATATCCCCAAGCACCACCATGTCAACTCATCTCTTGAATACCTCCAGGGATGGTGCCTCAACCACCTCCCTGGACAGCCCATTCCAATGCCTGAC
>JAOXNG010000001.1:126174733-126190359 GCA_028566535.1 Scolopax minor | reverse complement strand
TGTAAGTGTTCAAGACAAGGCTGGATGGGGCTTTGAGCAATCTGGTCTAGTGGGAGGTGTTCCTGCCCATGGCAGGAAGATTGGAACGAGATCATCTCTAAGGTTCCTTCCAACCTAAAAAATTCTATGATTTTGTGATTCCATGATATTGTGAAGCTCTTTAAAGGAGCTCTTTAAAGGAATTTAATTTTTCTACCATGTTTTTTTTTTTTTTATTTTATACAGAATACAGGAAAACATGGCATATATGAAAACAAGACATTTTTGGTAATATATGATAATCTATGGACAGCTAATGTTTTCTTTCAACATTGAGATGACTATGTGAGTGCTATAATTTAAAGGAGCCAGACAGGTGACTATAAAGCTTGAATATTTGAATAATCTATATTTGAATAGAGAGCTCCTCAGCTTTAGCCTCAAAAAGGGTACTGAATTGACTACAATAGACGTAAAAGCTTGTGTTGAAACTGAAAGTATCAGAATTGAAATACATGATTTGAAAAATTTGTCTGTGACCATTCTAGGAATCATTTTATTTAATACTTGCATTACTGTGTCGACATAAAAGGAGACTATATTAATAATCAAGGATTTCATACAGAAGGAAGTGGATTTTCTGAAGTGTTGGAATAATAAAAGGCATGGAACTTAACAGTGTAAAGTTTGAGCTCTTGTGGTGCATATTACCAAGTGGAAGATCATAAATTTTTAATAAGAGAAATTAATTGAACTATAAGTGTAATATTTAATCCTAAGGTGGTATTTGATTAGTTTGTGAAGATGATTCTTTGATGTACTCACCCGGAATTACAGGAGGCTATTTGGGATAGAAGTGCTTGAGTGTTACTTAGCTGTTTTTTCAAAAGTGAGGGATCGTTTGATGCATTGGATAATAGTTGTTCTTCTATGCTCTAACATTTTAAATTGATCACCTGAAGAGAACTGAGCTTTTTTATCTGGATAAAATGTTTATGGGCTTGTTTTGTTTTGAGATTTTTTTTTTGTTTGTTTGTTTGGTTGGTTGGGTTTTTTTTGACAGCTTTGGAGTCACAAAGTATTCTCTGAGGTGAACTGAGAGATCAATTGACCCTGTGAAAGTGAAAACCACATAAAAGAAAGTTTCTTGTTCTTTCATGCAGCCAAAAAAGCAAAAAATGGAATAATAAAAAACCAGACTTGTCCAGTAGGGTCTGAAAGACCTGTCAAGTAGCTCAATACTCCTGGCAATGTTATCTAATGTATTTGAAAAGCTCTAACATTTGGAGACAATGCTATCTGATACCCAGGAACTTAATTCAGTGCTCCGAATTCTTTACGGTTGCTAATATCTATGTATAAATTTACTCAAAACCCTGAAAAAGTAACATCTTATATTGACTATCCCATGTCTTATTGAGTATAAAAGATATTTACTTTCTATAATGTTTTTGCTTTTCCTGATAAGTTAAAAAATTTAAAATATTTCTTAGGTGCCATATTTTCTATATGATGCATAGTACTGTGCACACTACTCCAGACAGGAGATTATTAGTAGTAAGTAGTATGGAAGATTATGTAAGAAAAGACATTTATGCTATATCTGGAACTTTACCTTAATGAAGAAAAAGTATAATCTTCTATGTAATTGTTGAAAATATTTGATTTATGAGAAAACTATCTTTAACAGTTTCTTTAATGAAAATACAAATGTCTTAAGAAATTAGACATTTCTCTGTTTAAAAAAAATCACTGTTCAAAAGTTCCTCTTTTATGTGTCTGGAGCACTTTTTTTAATTAGTAGGAAAAAATGGCTTGTTACAATGAAGAAGAGTAGAAATGAGAATAAGGAACATATATGTGTAATAAAAAGAGTTCTAATAAGTGAGTAATAATTTCTTGTCCTGGTACATCTGACTACTATAGTCTCTAAAAAAGGAGTAGGCACATGTATTTTGCTAGCTTAAAAAATAATGTTTTTACTGATAGGTTAATATCGGAATAGAGGATTTAATCTTATATCATTCATACCTGACAGGAATTTGAATGTTTAAGTATTTCTATATCCATGTTTATAACATGATTTTTCCAAATGAATGTACAAGGTCTTTTTATGGCAATGAAGTATGAAAAGGGTTAGCGTGATACGTTTCTCAGATGAAACCATAGGCCTGTGCAGGTATACCTTGCAGTTGCTCTGAAGAAGTATCTATGGAATTGCAATAAGTCTTCTGAACTGTCAGTTAAGTGAATTTCTGCTGACAAGTGTTCTTGAGAAGTATTATTGTAGGAAATTGTTCAAATTTATTGGAAGAGAGGTGATACAATGGTGTACATACATGTTGTGGACACTTGGAATTTGCGGGAGAGCAGCGTAGAACAGTGTGGTAGAATGAATGATAATTGACATGGAATCTAGGAAATAGTGGTCTCTTCCCCAAAACTCAGTTAAGTCCCTCTTTTCAAAGTCTTTTTCAATGGTATATATCTATTCTGTTAGAAGGTATAGAGGAAACTCTTAAAGAAAATAATAAATTTTTCCTCATTAAGTTTTTCCCACTGATTTCTTCACTTTTTTGGAGAAAGGTCTGAGAGAGAAGAGATTGAGATGTGGATGGGGGATCTTGTCTCAGTCATTTGGGGAAAAATATGTCCAAAAGCTCATGTTCAACTTGAGAATCTGGTTCAGACTAGTTATCTGTGTTCTTCTCTGTTTTAAAATCTGAAATGAAAGTATTTATTTGAATACTGTCTTTTTATTATTGATTGTTAGAAAATTTAGTAGACTAATGTTGATGAGTCATGTAAATGATGGCAATTACATCAAATATGTGTGCCAGCATAAGTAAAGTAATTGATTGCATTTTTATTGTCTAAATTTGTAAGAATTGTTATGATCACGGTTGAATTTTTAGTGGTAATTTCTGTTATCTTTTTGTTTTCCTGATGTAATTTGGACTCTCTGATAAGAGTAACAAATGTAAATCTCAGTTTCTACCAATTGATACAGTGTGTTTCATGCTTGAGTCATCGTTATTTTAATCAGACGCTAGAATGTACATAATTCATGTATTTCTCTTTTTCAGAATGAACTGCAGCATACGGCTCTCCTGGAGACCGCTACTTTCTACCAACATATAGTGAAACTTTCTTATTTCCCCTCCACTTTTTCACTTAAATTTTTATTCACTTCCTTGTCTTTGAAAAGAACACAAATATTTGAAAGCCTTTCCCAACTCTGGATCATTTTCTGTCTCAAGCCTTTTCATCACATCTCTTACTTGAATTTTATTTGTCACTCTTCATCACTCTGCTCCTTTCACATGTCTTTTGATTTTTTTTCTTTTTTTTTTTCTTTTTCTGATAGCCTGTTCACAGGAACATCTTGTAACATTGCTGCAACAGAAATGTCAAAGTCTTGCTCAATTAAAGCATATTTAAATCTTCAGAGAGGATGATTAGAAAAATGAATGGCCTTCTGGGTTTCTTTTAAAAAGAAACCATCACATTTTTACATGTAAAACTTTTAAATTATTACAAAACTGAAAATAAAGTGTTCTGGGGTAGTTCCTTTTGATACATTCTAGAAGATCAAATGTACATATACTTCTGAAATACAATATTTTCCTGCTTCTCTCAGCTACCCCAGAATCCATTCTGCAAAACTTTATGTTGGTGCTGAAAATTGGTCTGGTCAAAATTCCTGTGGTTTCTGTCCTCTGCTAACTAAGAAAAAAGTCTGAAATTATTACAGCTAAAACATGTCAAAACCAAGCTTCACCAAAAGGCCCTCTATTGTCTGAATGTTAGGAATTTTCCTTCAGGAACTTGGCATGCTGCTGCTCTGCTGCTGTTATTGTTGTATGTACTCTGACCTGGCTGGCGTTTCCAGGTAGACACCCATTTTGCTTATACCTGAAGACTAAGAAGTTTTACCTCTGTGCTAGAGGTTTGCTGTGAATGTTCTTTTCCACATATGCTTACAGTGCAGTGATCTCTGCTGCTGTTCTGTAATGAGAAAAATGTACATTTTATGTCAATAGTGTTGTTTCCCCTTAGAAAAAGAGAGTTTTGTATTAACATAGTTCTTGTGCACTGCATTCCTTTGTTCTTTCTTTTTCACTTTGCTTCATGTTTCTGCTCTGAAAACTGTTACTTTTATTTCAAAGTGGTCATCCTCAGATTTTGCCCAGGTCTACCAATTAGCAAAATGCCAGCTCTGTTGTGAGCTACCAGAGAGTTATACCAATGGGCTGTAGAGAAGTGTGTGCATCATCAGAGTATTAGCTAAGCTCTTTGGAAAAGAACTTTTGTACTTGAACACCTGCTTTTTAATTGTTGTTCATTAACTTCACTGTTATAGGAGAAATGGTAGCCTTACAGGGTAGACTATCTGGTTTAAGATAAAGCTACCTTTTCATGCAGAAGAGTATGCATACAATCATATGACTTCATTTTATCTGGGAATGGCAGCTAGGGTCCTTGTCTGGAAAAACTTGAATTCCATACAGCCATATGTGTGCAACTGGGTTTTAAAAGGGAGTTTTAGGGTGAAAAGATAGAATTGAGCTTTAAATTAATGGTAGTGATAAATGATTTCTGATTCTAGGCTGAGTGATGGAATTAGCATGAGTAACTGCATGTGTTAGCAAATGTTCTTCCTTTTTGTAGCTGAGCCATGAGTCATTAGAATTATGGGGTGCAATAAAATTTAATTAGCATTAAAGTATTCTCTCAGGTGATATACATTTTAACAGTCCTATATTAATATCACATCACAGAAGTCCATTACAGATTTCATGGTTTAATTATCAGTTCTCAGTATTTAGAACCTGTCTGGATTGACCACTCTTTGGCAATGACTGGCAAATTCATCCTGGTTTTAGTAAGTTTCTGCATGAAGTAGTTTCACATCCTGTTAATAGGTGTCTAAATTTTGTCTGTCTGGGCAAACAGAGAGTCAGGAATAGTCAGCATGGACTTATGAAAGCTAACTCATGCTTGAAGTAATTGCTTTCTACTTTGAAATGAGGAAGGGGAAGCAGAAAGAGTGGTACATACAATATATCTTAATTTTATTTAGAGTTTTTACACCATCTGTCACATCATTTTCACTTGGAAGCTCATGAAATATGGACTGGAAATATGGATAATTAAGTGGACTGAACATTGGCTGGATCTTCATGTTTAAAATGTCCTAATGAATGGATGAATGTCTATTTGGTTGCTGGGAAAAAGCAGCTTGCTCCAGGTGTCAGTACTGGCCCAGGCTATTGAATATCTTCATCGCTGACTTGGGTCATGAGACAGACTGTGCTTTTATCAGATCTGTGGATGACGGCAAACAGGATAAAAATACTGACATAACTAACAGTCAAATTACAATCCAGAAAGACCTTGAGAAACTTGAGGGTTTTGCCAACAGAAACCTATTCATTTCATCACAGAAGTCCAAGGGTATGTACTAGGAGTAGAATAATCCATGCATTATAGACTGGGAACTGACTGGCTGAGAAATAACCTCACTGAAAAGGATGAGGTAGATATCTTTGTAGATGCCAAACTGAATATGAATCATCAATTTATTCTCATCTTAAAGAGGACAAATCATGTACTGGAGTTTCTTAGGGTGAGCATGGCTAGCAGATTTGAAAGTCCTCTACTTGGGACCAGTGAAGATACACATGGACTAATGCGACCAGGTTTGGCTGCCTGCTTCGAGAACAATGTTGAGTAGTTGGAGACGGTCCATTGGAGGGCAGCTTCAATGGCTTGGGGTACACATGTCCCATGAGGAGAGGTTCAGAAAAGTGGGCTAGTTTAGTCTAGAGAAGAGGTGCCTTGAAAGGCATCCTGGAGATACCTGAAAGTGTGCAAACTCTCCTCTTCAGGGGCAGAAGATAAGAAAGAGGCAATAGCCTCAGGTTGCGCCTTTGGGGATTCATGTTAGATGTTAGGAGAAAACATTTACACTAGTAGAGTAGTGCTGCAGTGGAACAGGTAGTGGTATCTTGATTCTAGAACTTTTCAGGACTTTGTTAGATAAAGCTCCAGCTGACCTGAATTGTTGATAGACCAACTTTGAGCAGGAGGCTGGACTAGAGACTCTAGGTGCCTTCCAAACGATATTGTTATGGTTACGTGGATTTCACTTCCATTACTACTACTTCACCTGATGACAAAATTTTTAAAAATTTTATGAAGAGAGATAATTCTGCCTACTGTATTGATAGGCAAGGCTTTGTCTGTTTGATAGCATGTTGTTGATGAGATCAAGTGAGAAGTAATTTCCTTTTTGTTGCCAGCTGAGGTATGGAAACATTGATCATGGTTCTGATATGAAATCTCTTAAATTACTATTTTTAAAGATCTTTTCCATACCAGGACTGATATTGAAGCCAATACACGGAACAAAGCTTTGCGGCTGAAATCAGCTAAGTTCCCTATTCCTTACTTTTTTCCCCTCTTTCCACCTCTGTCAGTTTTAATTCAATCAGATTTGCTTACTAAAACTACAACTTTGGCAGAAATTGCTCAATGTGTGATGAAAAAAAAGTGAAAAGTGAGGTTTTTAAAAGGTTTTAAATGTTCAGTTTTAACTGTAAGCTTGAAGCAGAGAATGAAATATGAAAGATTGAGATAAAATACCAAATCACTCCATATGAATACAGGTGTTTTTAAATCATACACCAAATAAACCAACATCCTGCAGACTGCTTTAGAGAAGTTTCAACCCATAAGGGAGAAAGGTCAAAGACAGTTGTGTGACGGTAAATAGGCATCTTAGAGCAATGTGAAAATTCTTCCATTGAGCCCTTCTGCTGCTGGTCAGGGTATAGCACACCTTTTGCCTGGCTTCCTGACGGTAGGGTTTATTCTGTTGTAATAAGGCTATAGCTGGACTTGAACAATTTCTTAAAACATTTCTTCAGGATAGAATGAGGCCTCTGCTTGTCCAAATAGACAGCTGCTCAATTTCGTTGCCACTATGCTGTCTATTTTTTCTACATTGAAGTTTTTCTATCAACCTACATCTGGTTAGTCAGAAATTGTAGAAGAATAGAGTGGGACCTTTTCAACTTCATGTTCACTTACTTTAATGTACATGAGATGTGGAAGTAAGTGATATTGGTTCCTGGATAGCTTAGAAAACCTATAGGCTGGAAAGCCAGCTGCTACTTCAGCTTTACTGTTTATGTCATTCTTAGTATCTATGAGAGTGGTTGAGTCACAGCATTGATAAGTTTGGTCTTCCATCAATGCAGTATTAAAATGCATTGCAAGCCGTCAGTGTAACATTAATAACAATCAATAATTAACAGGTTTCAGAATGCATTTGAAATATATTTCTGAACAGTAATCATGACCTTTGTGTGGCCAGCTACTGGAGAACATAGAAAAGGGAAAGTCTGAAAGTCTCTTTTTTAATGTCAAAATTTTCAGGTAATATGGGTTTCAGATGCTATACTACTCTTGTACGCTTGTTGTCGCATACTAGTTACTAACCACTTTCCATTACAAAACACTTATAAAATCTGTTAAAATTTCCCCATGAATATTGCATTTGCTATAAATGTAATACATCAAGTTCTAGTAGCTTCTACAATTCAGATAATGATACTTATGACATCATTCTGTTTCATAAAACACCTTTTTGCATTCGCACTTCACAAACAGAAACAGTTCATCTCTCTCTTAACCTCAATTTGGACACATATGGGCGGAGTACACATAAAAGTAGTGATGGGGTCCAGCTAGAGCTCCCTCTTTTAAATATCATAGTTCTACTGGTTGTTGAGTTTTGTGGGTTGGGTTTTTTTTTCCTTTTTTTTTTTTTCCTTTTTTTTCCCCCTTTTTTTTTTTTTAAGATCAAAATACAACTAATTGAGATAAGAGTTTGGGACCTATTTGTTTCCAAACAATTTATCAGTGAGAATCAAACAGTGATGATAACTTTTTGTTACCATATAAGCTACCTTAGATACCACAACCAAGTTTTGTCACAATGAACAAAGTGGGAAAGAACCTCTTGGTCTCGATTCCATCAAGATTTTAAATAAACTGTTCTCCCAGTCCATAAGCAGAACATTTATTGGGTCTAAGAATAAGAGCATTTACTGAGCAATTTACATAATGATAAAAACTTCTCAAATGAAATTTAAAATGTAATTAAAGAGCAAACTTATTGAGTTAAAAGCATTGTTGTGAAATGGTTATACATCATCATGCCATGAAGCCTCCTATTCAGCTAGCCTATGGCATGACCCCAATTCCAGTCTGGTATGATTACATCTCTGAGTTTCATGCTAATGACTTGATTAAAAAAAAAGATAAAAAGGTCTTTTCTATTGGGAAGATAAGCTTATGAATATCATTAAGGCATTTCTATGTTCCCAACACATTTTTCAAGATAACAAAGGATAAGAGTTAGTTCTCTAAGAGAGAATCAAATGTTGATGAGTGGAAGTTAGAAGTATAACTTTGCAGGAAACTATCTGTGTAAATTGCATCTATCACTGCTGTGTTTTACATTCTACAAGTCCTAGAATTAAGAAGGGACCAAAATTCACATTTAAAAGCTTCTTAAATCTAAAAGAAGACAAAAAAGTTTTATTTAGCAAATTGGACTTTGTCTTCAGAAAAAGATTGTCTTTATAAACAGGCAAAACAACCTTGAATTTAGGTTATTTTCAGATTGCAAGAGATTAAATGGTACATTTAAGGATGTAGCCATCTCTTGATTACAGACAGCAACTGTGAAAATATGGTGTGGGCTTCTTCATTTCATTAACAGTGAGCTGCCTCAGCTGTGGAGTAGTAACTCTTAAGATCATCAATCCAATTATTTGAACACATGCTCAAGTCTTTATTGTGCAGATCCTCATTGAGAGGACTGGCTTTTCAGACATAGCACAAGGCCTTATATTTCTCCCTTGTTCATAGGGAAATAATCAAACATTTTTTATTAGACTTCTAGCAAATATTTTTATTCAATTATAATTAAATATAAATTACTACATAATTCCGTGTGTTTTAGAGGAGTTTATGGATTTCTTGCTGTTTTTCTTGAAGACTGAGAAAAGCCCTGAATGACTACTTTAATTTACATGTAATGAAAACACAAATAAATAGATAAAATAAAGAAATAAATGTTTAAACATACAAAGTATGCTATATTTATAGAGATAGTTTCACCTAGGATTTGATCCAGGCAAATACTGGCTGTTAAATTAGAGAAATATAAACTATTCTGATACTAGTAACTTTAGCAGAAATTGTTATTTTTACTGTTTGTCTATTTGTCATGTAGCTGTATCTAGGATGGAAATCCCAATTAGAAAGAAATATGTTAGTCTGAGCTTACATTAAGGCAGAAAGATTCCTAGTAGCCATAGCAATGAAGAACTTTTATTGTATGGTAATGTTTATTTTACTACCATAGACAGTATTACCTTTCAGGTAAGCAAATGCAACAAAACAAACAAAGCATAAGCTTTAAAGTGGGAGTTGCAAATGTTTTGTGTGTCAGAAAATTAGGCCCCTCTACTGACATGTCTAAGACTGGGTTTATATATCTAGCTTTGAAAACTCTGTATTTGGGAGTTGGTCAAGTAGGAGGAAAATGTCATAAACGTGTATGAAGTCACACACCATTTTCCAAATGTATAACCATTAGGCCTATTAGAAACTAGCATAGTTTTCTACATTTTAGAAGGTAGTCTGCTCCCAACAAATATCCAAGTCCTGACCCATGTACTTCAACAAACATCCAATCCCATTATGCCTGCACATTCTGTCAGCACATTCATCCTGTCAATCTTTAGGCAATCTTTCTGCAGCAAAATAATTATGCTGCTACTTTCAGCACATCTAATTTTGCCCTCTTCCTCTTCTCCAAACAGTAGCAGCGCAAGGGCAGCACCATCCTCTGCAGGAACATTTACTTCCACTCAGTTACTCAGGCAACTTTTGAAAGTCCTGCTGGATAATTTGGAGAGCGTCTACCTCTGTTAGTTCCATTGACCTCCCAGTACTTCAGATTAATACTGATTTTCTCTTACAAGAAGCAGCCAGAAAGGTTGAACTGCACAACTGTTTCAAAGCCTGGAGAAAAAAATCTTATGAAAGAAGAAGGAATAAAGTTGTTTACTTTTCTGTCACCAGCGCATAGTAAAATATATGTGAGATTTGTTAAGTATAAATGATCATTCCCAGAAGAAAAATTATATGTACATAGAAGACTGTATACTTGCTTCACATAAAAACATCTAAGGTTTCAATGCACCAACATGTAACATCTCATTTTATACCACCTACGGAATTCATATATACTTTCACCCTTTCTCAAATACACAAATTTATGCAATCCTCTTCCAAACCCTTTTAAATAAAAGTAAGAGCATTTTATAATTAAAAGAAACTATTTTGGTTCTATACATTATCATGATTCCTTCTGGCACAAATAATTTTTGTAATTTTGTTTCTTTTAAAAATATGAAATACTCTGACATTTCATATTTTTGTTGGTAACATCTTTGATGTCTTGGGAAAAATGATTCGTACATCACTTTCATAACATGCTGTTCAATTAATTAAAACAACATAAAATCTTATTAAACATCAGAACAATGCAGAATATAAAGCAGAAACTGGAGGTCTCATACATCACACATTATTAAAACCGGTTCAAGCAGAACAATAACTGTAATGGTTTTAGGGCTCATTTTAGAAGTTAACATTGTTCCAAAGATAGTGAGATTTCAATTAGGAATTTATACTACTTCAGGTATCATTCTTTAATAAAATGCAAGATCCACCGCAGTTAACTGTTCTTAATCAAGGGCAGGTTAAGGAGGCCCCAGTGGGCTCTATGCAAAAGAGAATGTTGAAAAAGAGAGACTGTAGTGCTTCTGCACATACTTGTGTCAAATCCTCCCTACATGAGGTGTCCTGAGACAGGGAGAACAGAAATGTGGGCAGCATAAA
Organism: Scolopax minor; assembly: GCA_028566535.1. Taxonomy (NCBI): domain Eukaryota; kingdom Metazoa; phylum Chordata; class Aves; order Charadriiformes; family Scolopacidae; genus Scolopax; species Scolopax minor. The sequence continues at coordinate 126,179,394 of JAOXNG010000001.1, read as the reverse complement.
GGGAAAAGTACACTTAATCTTGATTTTCAGTGGCCTCAAGATCTTCTGACTTCCTAAATTTTAAACATGACATGTCAGAAAAGTTACCACAGAGAAAACCACCCTGCAGCAGTCAAGTATTAACAAAATTACTTCAACTCTTTGAAGTCAGCTTTTCCTGTCACCACAAAACAGAATTCACCAAGTGTTGGTCAGTTCACTCATTAACAATGAACACAAGCTGGGTTTAGACTGCCATGAGGCAAGTTAATTTTACCCTCCTGATGATGTTACAACTGCAACCCTGTTTAGTATGAGGGGTACCACACATTCAGATACCTGGTGAGAACCTAATGGGCCAAAGCTACCATCTGTGGGATTATGGTGCTGATGTTTAAACATTCAGTATGCTATTGCATTGGAGAACTGCATTTGTGAGAAATTCCATGTAAGAGGAAAAGTTTCATCAAAGAATTTCCATCACCTTCAGTTCTTCCAAAATAACCTAAACAACAGAGGTAGCAACACCCTGAAGTATGTTCTGCTATGAGCTACTTCAGATAATGCATTTTGACTGCCTTGAAATAAGCAAATAATTGGTAAAAGTTCACAGTCTTAAAAAGGAACACATTTTTAACAAAATCCTTCAAAACAGCAACTATATCATATTGACTTTTGTTTCTGTGGCAAAGTCTAATGATGTTTTGTTGCAACTGAAAATCAAAAGCAAAGTTGAACAGGAAGCCTGTATCGAGGGGTCTACATAAGATTTACATCCTGAAAATAATGATTTGGTATTTTCTTGGGTTTTCTAGCAAGATGCATGCATCCCCATAGTTTTTAGGTTAAAATAACATATATCACTGAAAAATAATGAGATCACCAGCATATTCTGACATGTAGTAAACTTGTTTTTTAGTTAGCTTTGTTAATTATTTTTTTAAGACAAACACTGTTCTGGGGAGAGAATCAACTTCTGTTCATGTTTTTCAATTTTTCATTTAAAAAATCAATTCATTTGAATCACTGACTTTCTCAAATTCACCAATTGAAAAAAAATTACACTTGGTCCCTCCATTGTCCCTTCAATTCTGGTAAAAGAGAACTAATTCCATGATTATAATAAAAAATAAATTACTTTCATTTAGAGGTTGTATTGTTGAAATCATGTAAGTGTTTTCATCTAGGCAGGAACAATCAGCTACAAGATCTGCACATAGAGACAGCCACCTGGAACCATTATTTATGCTTTTTTGAGGCCTGATTATAATTTGTGTGAGGAAATCTGAAAGCTTACCAGTATTTTGCCCAAAATAAAGACTTCTAAGACTAACAAAAGAAAAATCACAGACAGACAGACCAATGTAGATGCCATTACAGAAGTAAAGGTAAAAGTAGCTGATACACTAATCTATTCAGTTCTCTGTGTCAAAAAATCTCCCAACCAACCCAAAGCCAAAAAAAAAAAAAGTGAAGTGAAATACATAATTTAAAAATGAAAGCATATTTAATACTAAAGGAGGAACTGAGGAAGGTCTGATAAGCATACAATAATAGAAATTATATAGCATATATATATATATATATATGGAAATAAAAAAAAAAAACCCTTACTTCCTAGAATCAGACTCTTTCTCTTTAATCTTAAAAAAGAGCTGAGGGTTTAGATATGTTCTCAGAAGACAGAGCACAATCTTGTCAGTGAGTCCATATATTAGGCAGATCTTAAATACTGTAAGAAAATCATATGCTTCTATTTAAGTTCATGTAGAGCTCAAACAAGCCATCTTTTCCTACTCTCTCTCCAAAGTATGGCATCCAGGCCCAAGTTTTATACCCTGCAATTGCTTTTATAACTCATCAGTCAAGAATACTTATCAAACACTTCATAAATTGTTGACATAAGACACTGCAAGTACTTGACTTCAATACTAATCATGTCAAAGTTGCTCTCATTAGTCTTGCCAATACTCTAAATGTGACATAAACACGGGGCTGACAGACACTTTTTCAGCAACCAGTTCATAAACTATCCCACTGTACCATACACTCATAAAATTTATGAATATACTCAGAAACAGGACTCAATTATCTCAGGAAACTAAAGACTTTGCTCAGACATACAGTTCAGCCATATTAGTAATGCCACCTGAAAAAGTCAGGTGCTGAGGAACGCTGCACGGTACCACAGGCAATCTTGGAAGACACACTGTCAAAACCAATGTATGAGATTGCAGAATAATAAGCTGGCTATCAGTTTATTATTCAAAATAAATGCTAGCTACTAATTAAGAGGGAAGTAATACTTTCAATGAAACAAAAAATAAAATGTAAAAAGCAATTATTATGGAAACCTGGCTTGCCATACTTATTTTACTCTCACAGCAGCTTTTCCAGCAACTGTATATACCAAGGGTTTCTGAACGACATTCATATAACACACCCAAAGATATTGACAGTAGTTTCTTTTGTATGAACGCTGCTGACAGTGGGCAGGATAAGCGGTATAAATTGAATTAAAACGTGGGACTGCTGCCATCTTGAAACTGGTCCTCCCAGATTTTCTTAGGATTCAATCAGAATACAGCCAATGCACATAAAAAAACCCAACAAAACCAACTCCAAATTCAAACAAACAAGGAAACCCGACCCTACATTCAGTTTAACTCTGAAAAAAATACACTTTGTTTATACACACCTATCAGTTCTCATATCTATCTCTGTCAAGCTCAGAGAAAGAAGGAGCATCATTTTTACCAAAAGATTACTTTGGACTTAATATAAATGTGCTCTTTCTACACCTAGTTTTCTTTGCATTCCTTGGGCATTAACACCCACTAATCCTACTCTGCAAAAAGCAACTTCACAGCTTCCTGCATCTGTTTCTACACTTTTCCGCAATATGCGCAAAATTTTCTGTGAACCTTACTGGCTGCTATTCTCAGAAGGTTGATTTTATGGAATTGTTACAATCATAAGACCTTTCCTTATGAAGATTCTCTTCAGATTGTATTTAGGTTTATTATCCACTCTTCACAGAATTAGATTGATACATTTTATCTGGCTGTTAATGGTTTGGTAACAAGCTTTGAAATTTTTCACAGTAGCAAAGCCAGAAGATGATTAGCATTTCTCTCATACTTATTAAGGTGTTTGGGGTTGTTTTTTCCCCAAAGACAGAACAAAATAGAGAATAAAAATTTGCAGATTGTATTGCACAGCATGAACAATAGGCACATGTGGTTTTGGACATGGACAGCATTCAGTTAATCTGAACATCATGAACCATTTAAGAAGGGGTCAGTAGACCTCTCTAACCTTTGATTTTACCTATTTATTCTCAAGTCTTACAGTCTTGATGATTTGTTAAAGCTTGGATAAAATTCTCCTTGAATGTTCTGACTAAAAGGTTATTTTTTAAAAGTTAGGTACTCTGTAATTTTCTCCATTTTGAAAGTAGAATTAATCTAGTCTCCAAATGAAAAAAAGGCAGCAAAGTCATAAAGGATGGGATTTTCAGCACAGAGTAAAGTGGAACTCCAAAATATATAAACTGGTTACCATGATCAAATATCAAAGGCTGAGTATGTTTAACAGTTTGTGAGAGTACTATGTGATAGGTATCTCTGTTTAAAATTATTCATGAAGTGATTATGGAAAACAGATTATCAAAATCAAATATTGCTGTTATATTGGAGTTATTAGAGCCCTAAAAGTACAGTGATATACTGACCAAACCCATAACAAAAAAACCTCATCCATTAAGAATCTCACCACATTTGGAGTACCTTTCTACTTTGTTGTAAAAAATAATAATTTAATACACATCATATACATGTTGAATGCAGTGAAGATTAGAACAGGAGGGTGCACAGATTCTTGATTCAACTGTTCAATTAAATAAAGTGCCAAATTAAAGAAGTACTATATCATACAAGTCCAGAAATGCCTCTGTCTGGCCATGTCTGCTAAAAAACACAGTATTAGCTGATAGTTAAAATCATAAGATCACTTGGGAAGGAAGGGAGTGATGCAATCTCCTGATCAAAGCATGTCCAATGAGTGCAGGATGCTCAGAGACTTGCTGAGGATTGAGTATCTCTAAGAATGGAGAGTCCACAACAGACCCCTTTTCCAGTGTTTGACCATTCTCACAGTAAAAAAAGGAAATAATCCCTTGTATCATCAGAAATTCTCATGTTCCAGCTTGCCCCAGTTGTCATCCTGTGATTGTCACTACCTGTGACTGTCATCTACCTCTAAGGAAAATCTGGCTATGACATCTCCTTAATCTCCCAACGTATAACTCTAGAGATGAGTAAAGTCCCCCCTGAGCCATTTCCCTCCAGGCTGAGCACATACAGCTCTAAGAGCTTCTCCTTGTGTACCAAGGTGCTCCAGCTCCTAACTACCTTGGTGGCCCTGCACTAGACTCCGTCTAGTATGTCTATGCCTTTTCTGTACTGGGGAACCCAAAATTGGACATAACACTCCAGTTGCAGAGTACCAGAAGTTGAATAGAGGGGAAGAATCATTTCTCTGGAGCTGATGGCTACATTTGTGCTAACAGGGGGATTTTTCTCCTGCAAGGGCATGTTGCTGGCTCATCTTCAACTTATTGCTGATGAGGACATTCATATCACTTTCTGCAAAGCTGTTTTCTAGCCAGTTGCCCCAGTCTG
>JAOXNG010000001.1:126147272-126174633 GCA_028566535.1 Scolopax minor | reverse complement strand
GGTAATGCTTCACTCCACAGACTACATTAGTGGTCCTGGGACCTTAAATGTCACCCTAACAGTGAAAACTGAGTTGAGAAAGGCACTGAGTCCCTTAGATGTTTGCATGTCCTTGGTCGTCAGGTCTCCCATCTCACTGACTACTGGGCCCATATTTTCCTTAGCCTTCCTTTTGCTGCCAGTGCACTGACATAAGTGTCTGTCATTGCCCTTCATATCTTTCATGTTGATCTCCCATTTGACTTCCCTAGATGGTGCACAGTCTATTCACTTCCTGCTCTGAACTCCTACAACCACAGCATACCTCCCACAAATAAGGACATTGCTGTTTCCAGCCCCAGGAGATACATCAAGCGACCCAAAAAAGCAAGACTTGGTTGGTGGCACTTCCCTCAGGACTTCTTTCTGAGTCAAAGCTGATGTGCTGAGGACAGTTTCTTCAGTTAGTATTGCTGCCCTGCCTCCTCACACATCACCATCACCACTGTGCAGTCCTCAGCAGAGCTTCTGCCCTCTTTGCACCTTTGCTGCAACAATTGACATGTAAAAATGCTCATAACTTCCATGATAAAAAGACATTTTTGACAACACCTCATTACTAAATATGTGTCTTTTCTACAACATACATGGCAATTAATGTTTTTAGGGAGTTAAGTGAAATATATCATATAGTAGAAAATTGTAAGTTTTAACACTTGCTTATTCCAAAAACTCGTGTATATGAAAAAGTGAATGAGGTGTTACTTATAAGAAATAGAGAAGGTGAGTAGATAAAGGTAACAGCATGAATCTGGCTTAATGTGTAATATGAGAGTGCTTGTGGAGGGAGAGCTTCCATCTATGTGCAAGAGAGTACATTTTGCTCAAAGAAACAAAACTAGAAGTTACATGTTCCCTCTGGAATGAATACATCTCTTTTTTCTGGTCTGTAATTCTCTTTTAAGTATCACTATTGCTTTCATCAGATAATTAAAAAGATCTGTGTATGGCTTTTAATCACATAAAACATGGGGATTTGATCAATGTTTATAAATACTTAAAGGGAGGGTGTCAAGAGGAAAAGGTCGGTCTTTTTTCAGAGGTGCACAGTGACAGGACAAGAGGAAATGGGAAAAAAAACTGAATGTAAGAAGTTCCACCTAAACATGAGGAGTAACTTCTTTACTTTGAGGGTGGCAGAACACTGGAATAGGCTGCTGAGGGAAGTGGTAGAGTCTTCTTCTCTGGAGACATATAAAATCTGCCTGGACAAGTTCCTGTGTAACCTGTTCTAGGTGGACATGCTTTAGCAGGGGGTTTTGGACTAGATGATTTCTAGAGGTCCCTTCCAACCCCATGAGATTCTGTGATCTGCATATGAAGTCCTGATAATAGGAATCCTAGGCTAGAGGTGAGGCAAGAGGCAGGCAGAGAAACTAGGTAAAAAATTACTTATATCCCAGAAGTTCTTGAAGTTTTAGGACATTGTCTTAATCCAACTGAATGAGCATAAGAACTCCCAGAGAAGTAAAAGGTGCAGATTATGACTGAAACACAGCAAGCATAATTTCTCCCAAGGCACTCATAGAAATAGTCACTGTCATGCTATTCAGTGTAACGCTGGTTATCCCTATAATCTTCTATCTACATACATTTGACATCTAATCAATTCTGTGTAAAAATAATTCTCATGACACAGATCTATTCATAACTCTCACAAGGGATAATAGTGTGCTTACATCACGCATTCATTCAGTGCTAGGGATCATCAAGGTTAAAACTTCCTTTCACATGCACTGTTTTTATCTCAAATGTCTACTGAATTAAACAGACTCATGATTAACACTAGTGTAAGAAAACTTTGTCTCTATAGTGAAAAGCTTATTTTCCTTTCTTAAACATGAGAAAACTTGATTACTGACCAACCAATAAAAGAGAACAAGCTGGCTAATAGATACAAAATCTCTAAAACTTTCTGGAAAAGACAGCTTTCTTATTTATCTCATTTCCTTTACCAAAATACTTTTTAAAAAATAATGATCTAAAATTTAAATTTGAGAACTTGTCTGTATTCTTCAAACAGTTTCTATACATTTGACTTGCTAATAAGAGAAAATTCAGAAGTCTCTTTGTACATCAGTGAGTTTTCTGAAATAAATATCCTTGCACATACGGAGCTTCATAATCTAACTGCACCACTAAATGAAATACTGATGCTCAGTTTCCCATTGGACCTCTGTGTTCCCTTTATGATCTTGCTAAAAGCCTAAAAACCAAGCAATGACATTCAAAGTTCTGATGTCTTTTACTCAGCAATTGCGTCTGTTTGCTGAGGGCATGGGCAACTGAGGACAGACATGATTTGCCGCTTAAACAATGTCTCAAGAGAATGCAGCCTTATAAGAAACAAAATGAAATAAAGTAGTCCGTGGAAAGAAATTTTAGAAGCTGATAAAAAAGGAAATAATGGCAAACTGTTTACATTTCCCCTTTTACATTTATTTAGCTGCCAAAGGATATGCTTGGCATGCAGAATTTATCCTAGACTAAAGGAAATGAAAAAAGAAAATAAAAAAACAAGTGACTTTACAATATATCTATTTGCATATTTTATTAAAAAAAAAATCAAAATAGCATCTGAGGGAGGGAAAGCCTCTTCCATAAGCAAAGGTATGATGAACAGAAAATATATCAGTGTCATTCTTCAAATATACCTATACACATGCCACAGCAGCCATCTGTCAAAATGATCTCGCTGTCACAGTTAATTCCAAGAATCAAACACACCCACTCTATTCAGCACAACACCAAACTTCACACAGATGAGATGTGAGCTCTGAATCCCAGACTGCACTTATTTATCAACAACAGCAGCTGATCCCTAAGACCCAAAGACAGCACCAGCCCAAATTCATGGATGGAAATGTAACCACTGCCCTGGATTAGTTTTTATCAAGCACTGGTGTCTTAATCCCTATTCCTTAAACTATCTAATCTGAAGGATAAAGGTCCTACTCAAAAGGATATAAGAACAGGAAGGAAAATGTTTGATGAGCGCTGAACAGTCAAGCCAAGATGGTGCAGCAAAAAGAGAGTTCCTTGAAGTAATTGTGAAACTTGAATAATTTTAAATGGGCGCACCAATTTTTCCCTGTTGTTCATAGTAGTCCCTCAGGTTAAGTCTAAGAAACTTCCCCTACACAAAAGTCTTGACTTGGAATACAGACTAAGGAGATCTCCTTTGTCCCTGGATAGCCCAGAAAAGTCTTGGGTCCAATTCCTTTAAAAGGAAAAGTAAACTTCTATAAATTCTGTATCAGGTCCTCCCAAAGCAGAGACAATAAAAACTATAGACTACCATACAGGTATTTCAGTTGCTCTATGTAACCAGATTTTGCATTTTATCTTTATTTAGACAGCATATATAGTCTAAATATAATTTTTTCATGATTTAAAATGACCATCATTTTTATGTGACTGCATTTTCTATAAGTCACATGGAACTATACACAGCAGTCAGAGTACTGCAGTTACAGTATTAAAACTACTTCTGGCAACTAGTGGCAAGAAAACAGAAATTTTGTTTCATGAAAAAAATAGACCTTTGGAATTTGATTTGAATTTTGAGTAAACCCATGGCATTTTTTTTCCTCCTTTCTCCCTAAAAAGCAGAAAAAGTATCTTGACAACTAACAAGCTAATTCTGGGAAGGAAAGAAGTTCTTATTGTTTTCTCGCTCTTCCTGTTGATTTCCTCAATACTTTTCCCCCACTCTTTTACTTTTTTAACACTTTCTGTTGCACCTTTCTTTGCTTTTGTACCTATTGATTTTTTTTCCTTTTACAGAACAGTTAAAACAATGCTACTTGAGCAGGGTGCTGCTAATGAATAGTGCAGTATAGGGTGGAAAGTCTATTATACACATTTCTCAAGCTTGCATAAAAATTTAGAGCTTATTTTCTTGAGATAAGGAAAAATTGCTCCTATTTTGTTGTATTGTGAAAAAAATAAATTGCAAGTACTAGTAAAGAGAAACTTCTTGAGATTACTTTCCTCAGAGTCATGGTTAGAGCACTTTGAAGATGACACCTTTACTTAAGCACTTCAAGCTTCATCATTAAACTAGGAAAAAAATGAATTTTAATAAATAGATGGAGGGAATATTGGAGTGGACTCAAAAAAAAAAAAAGGAAAGAATAGAAGGCACTTATAACACAGAAAAGTGGGATATGAAGATAAGCAATAGAGAAGATTAAGAAACAGCAATTATCTTAAATTTCTGAGTCCAGCAACGAGAGAGGCTGCTGTGACTAGTCAGACTAGTGACTTTGACTGACTGCCTGCTATATACTCTGCATTGGCTACTTTTGCTATTTAAAAATTAGGTTTTGTGGAGTTTTGTTTTAAAGAAAAAATTAAAAAAATAAATTCCTGTGCCAAAATGCTATTATCTTTTAATAGTTTTTTTTTTTTTTTTTCTATTTTTTTAACCTTTCTGTCTCGGCTACCTATTTCTGAAGCTAGTTTCTGGGCAATTTGTAAAGTAAAATGAGTGTTTGCCTTGATATTATTTTGTCCAAATTACTATTAATCTTATTTAACAGATACTCAAGACATCAAAGGAGAGATTTAATTCACCAAATTTTAGACATTTACAGCCAAGTTAATATCAATAGTCCAGGATGGAGGGAAAGAAACCAGTCTAGGACACTGTATATCTAATCTACTTGAGGTGGACCCTGTTACTAGATAATTTTCTTTCATCTCTGAAATTTACACTGGTTATGAGCCTTTTGCCTTTTTGCTTAAAAAAACCCACCAAATGATAGTGAAGAAAGGCCTATATCCTACTAATAAATGGGATGGAATTATCTACTCCCATCATAACCATATCCTTTGAACTACTATCTTCTGTTTTTTACTTTTTTAACCATCACAAACAATCCTCTTCAGCAGGGCAGGATGACTACCTCCTTGCAAACAACTCTATAACAACTCAAAAGGTGCTGAAAGTTTAAATATTTTCAAAAGTTATTTGCTGCAACCTTATGAATTTTTATTTTTCCAAATGAATTAGGCATGAACATTGAGATGAGAAACTTAAAGAAACAGAAAGTACAAGAGTGAAAAGCCATGTTTTAGGCCATAGTGTCTGAGAGCTTATCAAAGACACCTGTGCTGATGCAAGTGATCTCAATGACAAAGGAAACAGCACATTCATAGACGTCACAGGGACTAATGAATTAGGCAAGAGTACTATGCACATCAGAAGGTAGAAAAATATGAAGGATTCTAAGGAAAATTATATCTACATGAATGAATAACAAGAGTTTAAAACTCAAAAGGTAAAGAAATTAAACATAACAATGAAATATCCAAATGGTCTCATTGGGACAATATAATCCACTTTGCAGCACACCAGTAATGTCACATGAGAGAGAAAGTGACAGAGAGAAAAATGAAAAGCAAATTAGATAAAGCTTGTGATGCTGTATCATAGCATAAACCCACCAGAATAATTCTGTGTTATAAGGAAACAGTCATCCCTTTATAGAAAGAAGATTTATTTACAGCTTGGTAAGATTGTGAATGGTATTTTTTCCCTGATATTTATCTTCTATTTTTTCATGATATAACCACTTAACTCCTATTGACCTCCTCTTTCACTGTAAACAATTTTCCTTCCATCTTCTTACTTCACCCTTCAAACTTCAGTGGACAGCTATTTCTCTTTCAATCTTACTATACAAAGTGGCAAAGACTGAATGATGTATAAAGTCTGTAAGTTGGTTTTAATCAAAGAGCAATACATGTTCCTGTTTTCAGAAATAGAATACTTACTGTGTTCTTTTTAATTACCAATTCTGTAACTGTCAAATAACCAAGTTTTTCTTGTCAAGACTTGATCTTTTACAAGCTTCCACTATTAACCCTTTTTATCTATGCTTGCTCAGATTTGGGGTTTTTGCTACTGTTTGGTTCCATTCTAAGTCAATAGCAGTGTTATACACACTAAAGTAACACAGAAATTAAGTTTTCTTTCTCTTGGTAACTCTTTGGGGATCAAATTTAGAAAAAAATAATTTGGAAAACAGAAAATTAATTCAACATATTTTAAGTTATGAGAAACCACATTTGTTATTAGTCTTTGAGGTGTATCATTTATGGAGAATAGGAATTGCATTCAAGATGAAAAAGACTAAATGCATCTAAAGCAAAAAAAAACCCCAGTAATTGATGTGCGAATTCAAAGATCATTGCACCACATGGTAGAGGTTGCAGACAATAAATGGAGGTCAGAACATTAATCACTTAGCTTACTTCATTGTCTAAGGCAAGCTTAGCTTTATAAGACTAAGGATATAAAGAAATTACTGGCTACAAGACACATCATCTCTACATGTGCTCTTCCAATTGCCTAAAAGAGTTATGGAATGGTTATGAGAAAGTGCAAATGTACTGATGACACAAGAGGTACCATGATACACTGCAAACTCTGCACAGCATGTGTGGGTATTTAAGCTTAAAAAAAAAAAAGGGAAAGAAAAAAGTAACCAACTGTCTTTTAAAATTACTGACATGTATTGGCTTCAGCAACAATTTTTATCTTAAATTTGCTTTTGGACTTCTTCCCTGCAGTATTTGGAAACTCATTGGAAACACAAGATTTATTTTAAAGTTGATTAAAATGTTCAAAAGAACATTTAGTGTTCATGTTGGATTTTAGCAATCTGTCTTGGAGACCATTTGGAATATTTATTTACTTATATAAAACAGAAAAATCCATACAGTTTCATATCCCATAGCTGACAGGATAGAAAAAAATAATAACAAGAACATTAACTTTTAGCAAGTACAGTTTTTTAAACATATGCGTGCTGAAAGAAATTTAAGAAAGCCATGTACAACTGTAAGAAGAAAACTTTCTACTTTATAGTGGCCAGTCAGATATGTTCCTGCATTACAAGACATATTTTCAGCTTGTTCAGTCTAATATTTAATTAGGGTTGTGTATGTCTCTACAGAAATTTTTTCAACAATATAAAACCTTTAAAAATATTTTATCTATTTTCTAATAAAGCTCTGTCAACTATCCTGGACCTACATCTGAGCATAAAATTTAGTTTCTTTGCAGCTGTTTAAAATTAGGTGATTTTTAAAATTTGATTTACAAAATATTTACCTTTATTAAAGCTCCTTTTAATCATCAGCAATAAGTCATACTCTGGAAACTTCAAAATTGCATGTTGGAAGCAAGTAGGCAGTGCTGTAAGATTTACCAATAAGCTCTACTACATACAGCACAAAAACATATTTTTTTTGCTTTCCTTCCTACAGCTAGTTCATAATTTGGCTAATTTAAAAACATGGCATACATTGCAAAAGCATTATTTTATATATTTTACTTGATTCTTCCACATGTCAAAGTACACTGCCATTATTCATGGCATGATATTTATTTGGATATATTAGTCACAGAATAGTTGTCCTCACTTTACCATATAAAGACTCAGCACAACAGCTACTCATGTCAGCTTGAGCTGTGCTTTCAATCTTTTTTCATCTCAGTTTCATTAGACACCTCTTATAGAGCAATTTTTAGAGTTTCTGTTCTCCAAAACCTCTTTACCAATACAAAACCTTTATATATAAATAATGTATATGAATATCAAATACTAAATCTTTATTCCTTTAGGAACCTGTTTGATGGAACAGTAAAAGCTGTCTATATCTGGAAACAACACCTATTGTCATAACTCACTGCAGTCTTAGCCTCAGAATAAGGCAGAGTCAGATTAATCTTCTGACTTCTGCACATCCTTAGCAGGCTTCAGTGCATTTGCAGATAGATGTCATTCAGTCTTTCTCACACATTCTCAAATGGAGACTTCCCCTTTGAAATCCTCCCTGAGGTGTTTCAAAGCTCACGCTAGGGCTTTTGCTACTCAGACACATATGCCCTGGTGGTGGTTCAGCAGGACACCCAAACCACTGTAGTGCCTCCAAGAACCCTTCCCTTGGTAGCAGCCCCTTTATACCCTGAGGTGGTAGTAAAGCCAAGAACATGTAAGTTTTCCTGGCACGCACACACCATACTCTCTTTAAAATAACCCAAACAACCAAAGTCTCCCAAACCTAGCCAACAGGGGAAGACAGAGAATACATGAGTGCTTTTTTTAATGGTTCCACAAAAAAATAAAATCTATGCAGTTGGCTTCTCACCATGGTTGCTATTCCTGACAGAAATTTCTTCATATCTTGCTCCTGATTGTATTATAGCCACCTTTCCATTTGAAGTATTATTCATCTAAATAAGTCTCTTGTAGGTGGACAAGATTCCACTGAAAACATCAAGCATGAAGATTCCAGAAACTTTGCTGGTGTCAATTAAACATTGTTCAAAGTCAGTCTGTATGTTGGTTTAGTCCAGCTCACACTCATTTTCTGCAATGTGCTCTCCATTTCCACTGTGAAATCTATCCCTGTAAATGTGAGAATACCCTTTTTCCTGTCCACGATTTGCAGGGATAAATCACCTTGGTTTTGATTAAATGTGCAATGACACCATATATAGTATATATATAGTATGCAGTGCAGTATGCTTCTCTAAGTGCTTTCATCAAGGGCAGCACAGACACAAATCCTGAATAACCTCTGCTCGTGTGCTGTGTAGTCAGAAAATATATGCACAATAAATCTGACGCAGGTAGGAAATGTAGGAATTACTCTGTGTAATCTACTGAGCTTACTCTGTTCATGCATGAAAGATCTAAGAATTTCGGAAAATGTGTGTGAACTGCAAACTACAAATTCCCCACTACTTATAATAGTCTTACTCCTATGGCACCATTTGCTTAAAGCCACTTAGTTCTGACAGCTCCTGATAGTTTACCGCACACACAGTTTAAAGACTCATTCAAAATGCAAGTTGAAATACAACATGTGTATGCAATTCAGAAAATAAGATGTACATATGCTTCAGGTGGTTAAATACAGTTTGAAACAGACCATTTTTAACAACACATGTTAAAAATATGCCTTCAGATAGTTTATGAAATGATTCTGTTTGAGTACTAACTTTGTTTAAAATCTCATAAACAGACAATATAGAGTGAACAAGTGCCTTCATCAAAATCCTTTTGTACTATAAAAAGTTCAGAAACTTGAAATTTGGCCACCTGTGTCATGGAGCAGTAAAATCTTCCTACACTGACTTTTGAAAAGTCATTCTGACCACACTTTTATACATAATTTTTCATATCAATGCTATTTTTGAAATCTATCATGAAGTATTCATTTCTGCAGATTCTGTCTCTCAAACATTACATAATTCTTTTTCTCTTGCTTGGACTCACTATTGTTTTTGTCCAGCATTGAACAAAATGAACAACAGACACCACTGGTAGGAAAAAAAAAAAACACCTCACAACACCAAAATACCCTCAAAAGTGCAACAGTATTTCTGTGACATTTATATGGTACAAACAGACTTTACTATGACACAAACTGGGTGTCATTCTCCAAGCCACTATTTCTCCTCATAAAGCATAAAATTAAAATTAACACAAATCTGAAAGCAATATCCAAGTAATTTAGTACTTTGAAATTGAATCAACGGAATCTTATATTACAATGGCAAGGTGCTCCAACACTTCAAAGACAGATTTCCACAAATTATCCCTGCTTTGAATGACTGTCCTAAAGAGAAAGTCTTCCAGCCTCCACTGTGCATGAATTTCTAAAACATCAACATTTTTGGACTCTCACTTCTACATACAATTTTTTTATATATCCAAATCTAAAGACATATAAAACTTGGAATATTTGTTCAAAATACAGCTTTATAAAGAAGTACATAGAAATCTTAAATGGTCACATAGCTATTTCCATGTACTTAAACCCTAGAGTGTGATATTTGTCAGATGCATATATTCACATGGAAAAAAACCACATTTAAACATGACACTTATTACAAGTAAGACAGAACTTAGCCAAAGCAATTCAAAGTCAGAAATACAATTTTTTTTGTGAGATCTATCCACAGTTGTTCAATCTTTGAAGTTTTCTGTGCAGTGTTAAAATAGTTAGAATCAAAAAAGCTATAACTTGAGACACTTTAAGTGAGTTGTGCAATGTAATTGCACAGTTAATAGAAGCATAATCATCTCAGCAGGAATTAAATAAGGCAAATACAACTGCTGTGTTGCTTCTCAATATTATTAATTTCAAAGTATATTTTGCACATGCCAGTATATTTAGGGAAGGCAAGGCAACTTCAGATCACAAGAGTATACATTTTAAGAGCTTTCTTTGATGATGCAGCATGTAATGAGAAAACTTTGAAATGAGCTTCATCCAAATATTTAACGTACATCAAAAAAAAAATCCAAACCCTGTATCTTTCATACTTTCAAATGACTACATGTAAAAGTGTTTGTTACGAGAGAACAAATAGGTAGCAAGAATTAAGTTATCAGTTACACAAACTCTACAATGTGGTTTTTTTTTCTCTTATGTTTCAAAAAATAAGGATAAACCTTTTAAGTCTTTTCAACACATGAAACTATGAAAAGAACATATTTATTTTACTTAAAAGGAAGTTTTTGCTATGGATAATGAAATAATAAACCTTATAATAATGAAAAATTATTAATAAACCTAATAATTAATAATTATATTCTTATTCTGTTGCAAGAGAGTATTGTAATGCAGCTGCTGCATAAGAAACAACAAAAGTCGAAGGGCAACAAAGAGCAGAAAAGCTCTTTCTCAAAGAATGAAGAAAAAATCACCACAGTAAACAAGAACAGTATGTGATATAGATTCACTGGCTTTACATTAAGAAATCTCTAAACAGTCAGGTTAAAAGGTGCTATGTAACTACAGTTTTTTAAAATCTAACACTATCTAAATCTAAAATCTAAAATCAATCAACAGAATTGAGCATCCAGCAGTCTGGGAATAGATGGCAGAAAGGATATTTCTTTAAATGTTCCTAGAATATCTTTGAAATCCCAAGTCTCATACAGCCTGTCCAGCTCTGAATCCACGAGCGTGGCACTAATGTAATGCTCAAATCCATTTTGATTTGTAACCATTCCATCATTACCAATAAATCAAGATGTCTATATATATATTTAAACACTTATCTGATTAAGAAATGTTTCTTGATTAATGGAGACTGTTTCACTTGTCACATTCAAATGAAAGACAAAATAGCATGCTTGGCAAAGCTAAGAGTGTGTTTTATGGTAAAAAAAATTCTTCTATAGTCTGTCTTTTTCATTGGCATTCACTAAGTCATGCTGCCAGAAATACTTTCTAGAAATGTCTTAGGCTCAATGAACTTTTGCCAGTTTCAAGATAAGGTTTCAATGGAGCCTTCCCTAGGTTGCTTGCAAACTGCACATGAACACAAACTTCATCTTACTAGGAACTGCAGCTCCTCTAGGACATCTTTCCTGCAGAATCTGCTACTTCAGGTCACCTTTTGAGGTGACAAGGAGGACAAATGATACAGCTGAAGGTTGGTGGGTTTCTTCTAGAATTGAAAGTTCTGGAAATTTTGGTTGCTAGCCTCAGGGATGTTCCTGGTGACAACTAAAGGTTTTTGAATGCAAGTAGAGGAAACGCTACACTACAGAGCTTGCCTAATTTCCAGGTAATTTAGATTATTTTTCATGCTGGCCTGATTCAGGCTAATATCAAATTTATACTTATATTTGTGAATCATAAATTCAGAGGCTAAATCTTGAGGCTAAATCATATGAAATTTATATCCATCCAGGGCTGGGGCAGATGATGGGAGCTGGTTGAGGGTTTTTTTTGAGCTTTTAGTTCACCTCTAAATTCTGCTAACCAGTGTAATCTGAAATAGAACAGAACAAATAACACAACCTCTAGTATAAGATTATATGCTGTCTGTTCATTCTTCAGAAACTTACAAAATTACATTTATACTGAAAGTCATACCTCTAAAATGCTTTACCACAGTTAACATTATTATCCTTGACAAAATTCAACTTCCAGCTGATGCCAAGAAAACCCTTTCTATTAGCTCGTTATATTTCTTCCCTGATTAAAAGGGGGAAAAGATATTTTAACAGAAAGGATTTAAATGTTTTAGAGCCATTTTTAGATTTATTTGAAATATCTGCTTTGATTCTAGACAAAGACAGTAAAGACTGATGCTCATGGAAAATAAAGATTGATTTCTCATCCATCTGCTACTGTTTGATTTTCTTCTGACCACCAAGATTGCTGTAATCATAAAAATTTCAAATTGAAGTTAAAGATCACTAAAACTTAGCTTAGCTCTACTTATCCAAGTGTGCTTGAAAAGCGGGAGTATAATGTAATTTTGAATAGAATTACCTCTATTCTAAAAGCTGTATATATTTCTGTAAAATAAGCATGTGCTATACAAACAACACATGGCAAAACATATGGTGTATCACTTACAAATACAAAAAACCAAAACTTTTAAATTGGTTCAAAAAAATAGGAGTGACCCGTGTACTCTTGGGTCAATTGCACAAACACAATCCAACAGCAGCCTTATAGCACAGAAGAGCAGCAACTGCTGAGACATTTGTAAGTGGCGTTGATTCATGTCCATGAACTGAAACCAGCTGTCCCCTTCCAAATACCATCGGAGCCACGGAGGCTTGTCAATGCCCTGACACTTGGCACCAGCTACAGCAACTGCCCAGAGCACAAGCAGTTGCCCAGTAAAAGTCTGCTATTAGGCTGGCACTGTTTTTTATTACAAATTAGACATATCTGCAGCTCCACAACAGCTGCAGTAGCGCTGTGTTATGCAGAATAAGGGGAGGATAATGGAATCAGGAGTATTGCAAACAAACAATAAGAGTTTTACCTCCATTGTCTCATGTGACACAGAAGGAATTAACATGCTTTATGACTGTACCTTTAAAAATAATTTTTCAATTATCCTTCATGTCTTTTCATTTGCTTTTATTACATTTGTGCTGGTTTAGACTAGGTAGAGTTAATTTTCTCAAAATTTTTCTCAAGGTTTATATGGGACTATGTTTTGGATTTTTTCCGAAAACAGTGTTGATAATACAATGTTTTCACCCCCAAAAAGGTAAAGTCAGATTTTGATCTCAAAACTTTTCAGAAAAGCCATGTGCCAAAGGTAGAACATAAACTCAGAAAATCATGAGTCCAGAGGCAATAGCCTGTAGCAAAAAACCCATCTAATACCTAAGAATCCACACTAACAGCCAGCTAAAGTGTAGCAGAACTCAGAATAGAAAACAGATTTCAGAAGAAGGAATCTATTTTTATGGCTAAGAAACAAAAATTCTCAGTGGACAAAAGAGCAGGTTCTGGTTGCTGTTTAGGATAAATATAAAAGTGTTTCCCATTGTGGAATCTCCCTTTGCATGTACTTTAAAAAAAAAGAAGAAAAAAAGCCAGCTAAAGAGAATGCCAATGCTATTTTTTCAGGTTATTCTACTCTTGCTATTTTAATATCGGTGTTGTCTCTGAAAGAACATTAAAGTTGTTATTTTGCAATTCTGCAACTCTTTAACTGCAGACAGTTTTAAGGTTTATCAAAATTGGTTGGTCATTTGTTTTAGTTTTTTTTATAAAGGTAAATAATTTTTTCCAGCACTTGGGATGCTACAGCAGTAGGAAATGAACAAGACTATAACATGCTTTTTCCATAACTAGGACTACAGAAGAAGTGGAGCAGAACCATCAAACTAAATCCTTTAAGAAATACCAAAACAATAAAAGAAATACTTAATGTAAGGGAGGATTATTCCAGATTAAAGAACTGTAAATATAGAAGTTGATTAAAAATAAGTGCCATTTTATAAGCCACTTGAACCAGACTATGTGCCATCAAAATGGCACCATCCCTTTGGATGGTCTTTGCTCCCCTTTCACCCTGACTGCCCCTCCACTCCAAGATTCCAGTTGGAATTTGGAATTTAGAGCAATTTAAAATTTAAATTTAAAACTAAATTAGCTTCCTGGTAGAATGTACATAACAACAGCCTTGCAACAGCAGCTTGGCTACTCCAAAGGAAAGGAACAGAAACACATGACTGTAGGCAAAAATGGAGAGAATGTATTTGGAAATATTTACTGAGAACAAACGTAAAATGCATATCTCCATAATGTTCAAAAAAACCTCATTTTATTATGTTGCATAAGACATAAAAAGCAAAATAATTTGCCCTCATGTAAAGAATATCCTCAAATTATGATAAGGGTCAGTTAATCCTTGTTTTAAGTGCTAAATAAATCAGACTATTAAATGGCAAAATCTTCGCTTGCTTCTTGTCTCTTTAAATTCAAAATGATAACTAATTGTCAAAAGTGATTTCCTTTTGTCTCCAACATATCAGAAAGGTGTACCTCTGCAGGTTAACTATATTAAATAATTTAAAATGAGATAATTAGGGTACTTACACTAAAAATCTTACTCTGCTTTTTCTCTGCTGTATTACTGCTATTTTTATTCAGACATGCTGTCTCATAAAAGGTTAGAGTTGCCATTTTATGGTTTTTCACATCAGTTCCTTTGAGATAAATATTTTGATTCAGAGAACCTAGAGCCAGCACACATATATGACACCCCTTCAATATTACAAAATTGAGGAAAAGAATGATTTTAAGAAAAATGTATTGAAATGAAAGTATAATAGTGAACATGTACAGTGGTACTTCCTTTCTGAAACATCATTGTTGCTATGGCAATTTTCAAATGTGGTATTTTCATGAGAAATTTTCTTTTTATTGAAAGCCTGAATTTTTATCCACCTTCATATTTGTATGCTCAATTAAACTCCAGAAACTGTATGAAAGGCTTAGTTCTGTTTCTGTAGCTTTTAGTCCCTTCTCTAAGTAGATGTTTCTTAATATTTAGTTCCATATTCTAAGAATATGAGTACCAAAATCAAGTCCCATTTTTTTCTTCTCCTTGAAATGAGTTGAGACAACTTTTAGAACATTCTATCAACTCTATTACATGTAAATAAATATTAATTAACAAATAGATTTGTTCTATCAAATGAAAAAAAAAACAAAATACAAAAATTAAAACATTGAAATTATTCTGATAGAAAAATATGTATGTTAACTCACAATAGCATAGAATGTACATGTGAAATCTCTCCTGTGGTGGTGTTATTACAGTTTAAGAAACATGAACAAGTATCTCATCATATAAATATTCTAAATGGTGGTTAATTGGATTGGTTGTGGATAATTAACTGCAATAATATTAAACTAAAAAGCTTCACTTCACTCTCTGTATGTATAATGAATAGTTCAATAAGAATTTCACCGTAATACAGCATTATTTAATATCTACTTGTTGTAAAAAGTCAGAGGCTTCCAATAGTCTGTGTGACAGTTATATTTTACAGAAAATGACAAATCTTTCTTAATTTCAATAGTATTCATTATAATAAAATTTAAAAATTACCGTTTGCTTCTACTATGAATACATTCTGCAATTCTATTTCAACCAGCAAAGAATGATATGCCTCCAAAAAGTCCTAGGGCTGAAGTGAATAGTCAGAAAGGCTTTGGTGGATGTAATACAAAACCCACAAAAATACTTGCTACACAGAAGTGTAGCAAGTAAGCAAGCAATTCAAAGAACAATTGATCATACATATGAAACAGCTATGTCTTGTAAAACCAATTTTACAGCACCAATTTCAAATCTGACAGTGTGAACACATGTACTTATGAAGAGTCTCACCGAAATTAAGAAACTATCAACGAATGGACATGTCATAGAGGCTAAAAGCCATGTTAGAAGAACTTGGAGCATGAACATGCTCTTTAGGCAACTTACATTAAGTTCAAAGTGAAAAAATACTACTCTCAGTTAAATTTCATGGCTTTTTTCTATTAGGTCTGTGAGAATTACTCTTAACAGCTGCATTTCCTGAAGGGTTTATAAAGCAGAAGATTCAGAATGCAGTATGAAAGGTGTAGTACACACATTAATGCTATGCAGAGAAAGGATTGCTAAAATACACTTTTAAAAGTTCTGCTTATCACGACCTCTGATTTGGACTACAGAAGTGAGCAAAAGAAGCATACAGGGATATTGCTTGCAGCTGTCAACTTGAAGAAATATACTGAAAATCCAGAAAAAGAAAAGTAGGCAGGGTTTCTTTATACTTTCAAATATAGAGTTTTGGTTTGTCTAGTTATTTACTGTATTACGGTGCACTTTAAAAACTAGCATTTGTAATCTAGAGTGAGGATTATTTTGAGTGATGTTTTTATGATGCAGAAATAATTTTGTTCTTACTGAAAACAACTCTAAGACTAGCAACTCTACAACTCCAGAGACAGCACTTGTTGATACAAATGCATGTTGGTGTTCACATTAGTTCTACCGATGTTGGTGTGGAAAAAGGGATTTTAATTGAAATCTGACTAAAATGGTAGCTGTTGTATTATTTCTATGTTAAAGACAGGTTAATAACTTTACATAAAAATTAAGCATATTTCTGTACATATACATACAAGCCTATTTTAAGTTCAGAAAAGTACAGCTGCTTGATGTGTGTTGTTTTTCACTTTTTTTTTTCAGATAACTTTAGCATAAAAGACATTAAATACATTGCCTTCCCAGTTATTATACAAAGATTAAGTACTACATATAGAAGGGGAGAATTTATTTATCTATTCTATCTATCTTCAACCACTCTCCTTCTTTCATCTGCTTTTATGTATCCTGAGTTAACTTTTATTTATTTCATCTTCATTCATCTGCTTTACTCTTCCATAGTTCTCTGTGCAGCTTTTTGAAGAACACATAAGTAATAAGATATTAAACACCACTCATGGTCTGTTGTGACTTCTTCCTTGCATTTAAATTATGTTCTGGGACTTTCAAGAACACTTCTGCTCTCTGAATAAAACTTCTAAGTATCTGAAGACTGAATTATTGAAACCTTAGAAGTGCAGTATTACACTGATTGAGGCAGAGTTATGACTCAGAACTATGCTATCTTTTATTTCGATAAGATCACAAAATCATAAAATAGAATATTAATATTGTGTACATGTCACAATGACATTTCACTATAACACATCAAAAAGTAATATTTTATTTCCTAAACCCAAATCACTATAACGAAACAAGAAAGACAAAATGACTCAACATGTTCCTCCTGAAAGGACATTAAAATGCACTCATTGCTCTGAAAAATTTTAATTTTTAAAAGATTTATTCCTATCAAAGGAATACAACCAGCTCTAAAACTAGCCCTGACTGATACATTTTGAAACTGAATGCAACCTTATTAAGTATGGAGAAGTCAAAAATCTGAATCCTTATATTCATCTGACCCTAGTATTAAAGCCAATGAGCTTTCAGAAGCTTTCAGAATGGATTTCCTAAGGTAATAGTAATTCTTTATTTTGATGCATGCTCTAGCAGTTAATATTCTGATCTTTTTATCTCATTAGCTTAAACCATAAACCACTAACATATTGGTTTCGTATTTTTCTAAAAAATCAATTGTGAGTTAGCGAGGAGAATCCAGCTAAAAAGTTTCAGGAATCATGTTGAACAACTCACATAGACCACATGCAGATATCCCATACAAATGTAATATTCATTAGAATAGATTTCCTCACTGCTTAAAAAAGAAGTTATGATTTTGCTCTTCATTCTCTTACCATAACAATTTTTCTGCCATATTAATGACAAATATATCATAGTTATCTCTCTTCACCTTCAGCTGGAACAGCATAGAACCGCTCATAATCTAATTCCATCTCTAAATTCATAGGAAAACAGTCAATCATGGTAAAGACTTGTTTGACTGCAAAACAAGTAATGATTCAAACAATTAAGACTATGACTAGTTCTGTACTTCAGATTCAGGACAGCAGCATCACTATAAAATGAAACACTTTTAACACCTTCTGGACAGTAAGAGGACAGGAGGAGTTTCTAACTGCTGATTTCCTTGGTTCTGTCAACTTTGCCAGCCCATTAACATTAAGATAACTGCTGACACCTGGTTCAAGTCTGGGCACCAGTTCCACAAAAAAACCCAACTTCATCTCAGTAATGTCAGAACATTGGTTTAGAGGTTATGGAACATCAATTTGTTCTGTTTCCCTTCCTCACCTGGCAGCCCAATTATATTCTTTAAAATGGTAATACAATTAATCAGTATGATGGCTTGGGAATGTAATGTAAAATGAATTAAAAAAATCCAATTTCAGAACTGTCAAATTCATTTAGCACAAGTTGTGGTTCAGCTTCAGCCCAGAGAACCCCATTCCTAACAGGGGTTTTCTTCAAAACTACTGAAGCATATACAGACCAGAACAGAAGTATGGCTTCTTTACAGAACATTAGGGGCTATGCATTTAATAAACAACAGAATTTCAAAAGTACAGCTTAGGGTCAAAACCAACCCCACTAACAAACTAGCATATCTGTCACTATCCCCACTGTAGCTAAACAGCATCTGGCCTGTACTCAAAGGTTGGAGTTTGAAATAGTCCAGTCTTTCAAAAAAATTAGTACATTTTTCATTTGAAAGGACATTTTTATTTTTATGACCTTAGAGTCTCATACATACCTAGTCATTTTACTTTCTTTCTGCACTGCTGTCTCTATTACCTATGCTAATGTATGACTATCATAGACATAACCCTCTCCCCACAGATGCTAATGCACTATCAGCGTCAAAACACCTATACAGAAAATAAATAGTAATATCACCTACTCATATCATGAGTTTATAACAAGCATACATATCCCTTTGTATGCACTGGTTTGCTTTTATAGGACTACATCTTCTTCAGCACAATGCTGAAATAAGATTTGGAAATTTGTTTCTCAGAACTTTTTCTTTCAGCGGTGCAACTGCTAGGGCAAAATTTAAGGAACAAAGACAAAAATAATAAGGAAAAAATATAACTTTTACATTTGCTTTAACTCAAAAGAGATATCATAGGTGTACCACAAAATAATTTAAAGTATTACAGTATTTCTGTGTGCCTGAAAGGGTAATGAAAGGGGAATTGTTTAAATTTAGCCTCTCTCTGTTCATTAATAATCCATTAGACAATTATAATAGTCTCAAAATAATTTATTTAAATTACAAAATAATTTTAGCAAATAATTCTTCTCTGGAGAACAGGCTGAAGCAATTTATTAACAGTATTTATTATACCTAATAAGAGCAGCATCACTCAGTTTGATACAGAGGTCTATATGTAGAGGTATAGTATTGTTTCTTTTTTGCCCAAATGGATGTGTAAGGCTGCTAAAGTAAGATTTCCTAAGTATAACACAATTTCAAACATTTATTTTCAGGGCACAACTGAATCCAACATATTTGGATTTGTTTGAAAAATTTTTGAAAAATATTTGAAAAATATTTGTTTGAAAAAGTTTTAAACAGTTTATATTCAAGACTGTAAATATCATCAACAACATTTCAGAAGAAATGATGTTTTATCTTCTAATAGCTCTACTTTTGAAGTCTACTTACTCAGTGTCAGCACTGTATTATAACTACCATCCTAGAAATGTATCCTAGAATACATTCTGGACACTGACAGCTAAATGTGAATATTTTAGTTTTAAAACTAAATGTACAGGAAATTACATACATGCATATACATATATAAACACACAGACACTGAGTGTATATGTAGTTTACAATAATATGTATCTATAACAAGTTCATTAAATGTGCAATCCATTAAACACATTAAATGTGTAAAGAATTTTAAAAGAGCTTTCTGATTTCATTTCTTCATAGCACTGAGGATTATCTTAATCTAACATAACTGCATACACAATATATGTTTTCTAGATGATAGACAAAAATGCTTCATAAATGCTGCCTGTTTAATATATCTAACAGTAGAAAGAAGGTAACACTTGTACATGTCTTGCTGAAGAAATCAAGAAATTAAGAAATCATAACATTACTTAATCACCTAGAAATGCCCTGAAATTTCCTGCCAAACAATTTCTTGGGTCTTTTACTTCTCACTTGTAAATCCACATTCCCAAGGCTTCAGATATCCCAATGACAAGAAATCTCTCATAACAACTCCAAGGAGGGGAAAAAAAAAAAAAGAAGGTCTAATTATATCACTAAAGCTATCCCATATTTTATTTCTTTGCATTTCTGTGGCTTGTGTATTTCATCACTATTTTTTTAAAATATTTTTTATATATTATCTCTTACATAAAAATAAGGATCAAAGGAGTCATTACCATTACAGTGGTTAAGAATAAATAATGTTGTGTTAATATCTGACTGTCAATGGGTTTAAATATTTTCTGTTCTACTATTTTATTCCCAATTTAATTCCCAATAGACAACACAAAAGTAATTTCAGGACAAGTTCCTGCCTGTAGTGATCATCCTGTATGGTATAATATCTCTTTAAATTAATCAAGGTCTAATCAGAGAGAATACAGAGGAATAAAGTTGGAAAAATCCAGGCTTGAAGCTAAACCAGATGATTGCAAAGGGATTGAACTATCACCTGAAGCAGAAGAAATGTTGTTAGCAGCTCAGACAACACAGCTATATAGAAAGTATCCCATACCTGTCATTTGAAGACAAAAATAGAAAGCTAAGACTAAATTGTAACAAGGGATGCTCTCGGCAGGTAATGAAAATTACAGATAATTTACTAAGACTGACAATAATACCAGCATCCCTCTGCTAACTTAGATAATTATTTTCTACCTAACCATATACCTTTGTCGTGTCCTCAAACCAGGACAACCCTATAGATTCAAGGTAAAATATTCCCCTCTGCTTATAGTCATCCTGCACCACCTATGCAGCCTATCCTGACTTCAAATTGTTGGTACCTCTAGCTGGTGCACATGGGTTATCAATGAAATTAACCACATTAAATTTTCACTTAATAACCACATCACTTGAGATGTGTCTTCAGTTCCAACCATCCTGTTCCAACCTCTCACAGAAATATAGAGATTTAACTTTCAAAGGATCCAGCCTGTGCTTTCTATTTTTTTGTGGGGTTTTTTTGAAGTTTTTGTTCATTTGCTTTATGTAATGTAACTGCAATAATACTGCCTCCAAGTTAGCTTTGAAATAATTCACTCTTGGTACAACAATAATTGAGCAAATAGAAGCTTCTACCAGAGGCATTCTTTTCTATTATTTATTGTGATATTTTTTTTGTAATTTAATGAGAAACATTTCAAAAGCAACATTTTTATCCTTTCATGTTAAATTAATTTATAGTGCTATAAGCCATAATGAAAACAGAGGAATCATCAGCAAAAATGCATGTTAATAAAGACAGATTTCTACAAAGTTTTTTAACTAAACACATAAAATAATTTTTGTCTATTTCTGTCAGGTCCAGCTTGTCTCTCTTTGTTCCCAAATATTTAGACATACAGTGAAAATTACATAACAATGAAAAAGCAGAAACTACATCAGGAGAAAGAAATTGAGAAGAAAAATTATGCAAATCTGATGCATATTGGTACATATATTATTCTAAATATCTGTCCCTGACAAGTGTGGAAAATGCCAACCTCCAGATTGGTGGTTGGAAAATATTTAGGGGGAAAAAAAAAAAGCATCAAATTAAGTAACCCCAGACTAAAAAATGGGATAAAATGAAATAATAATAAAAACCAAAGCAGAACAAAATGCATAGCTTCTCTATACTGAGCCAGATACAATAAGTGCTGATGATCTGTAAAATTCCTTTTGATATCATCAGGAGTTGAGCCTCCGAGGATTAGGTTTAGAGCAAGGAATTCATAGCTGTGGAAATGTAACTGCAGCTGCAAGTTTGCTCTGAGGATGACATGTGGCCTTTCTTCTTTCACGCCCTGATCACAGAGCTGGATTAAAACTGGGTAATCATCTGTTCTTACCTGAGGTGGCATGGAGCCCAGTAACACCTGGGCATAAAGGTTAGACGTCAAATGGGAAACACAAGATAATTAAATAACAAGCTGTCACATAAAAGCTCCCATTGCAGAAATAACATCTCCTGGCACTATTTTTCAGGCAGTGCTAACTCTCCATAGTATTCCGTGTCCCACAGATTTAAGGATAAAATAAAATGGCTATTTTTTAAAGCAAATCAACAGGCTGGGATTTAAACACTGTTGCAACTCTTACTCATGAGGTATGGAATTACAATACCACAGTTAAAAAGAAGAGATGATCTGCTGAGGTTAATGTATTATTGTGTCTGTAATTGGTGTAACGTAAGTGAGAACAGGTTTATGTTGTAGCTTTGATCTTGCAGCTTCCAGCAGGTTTCCCGTTTATGGGAAGAAAGGATTTGCCACTTTGCTTATACATCACTGAATTACACTTTGATATAAACAGTACAAAAAAAAAGCAAGACAACTGTACGCAAAAGACCTTTGAAGTTCAACAATGAAATTTAGTGACTCAATCTTTTGGTTTTCATACTTAGTCTTCTAGGAAGTGCATCCTGCTATTCTTTTTTGCTGAACTATGAAGTAGTTTCAGAAAAAGAGTCATTAATATTGTGTCCAACCCAGCAGCATGAGGTAGAAATTAAAATTAAGTAGATTTAATATAGTAGACAATAAATGGTATTTCTGAGGAGGATATAATTTATATCTTTAATCTGCATACTATCTGGTTATTAGATAACCCTCATATTTGCCTCATTGGCAATGTTCCCCTAAAAAGCTGTAATATCTGGTATCAGAAATTAAAATTCTGACACTAAAAAAAAATATCACTCATAGCCTCTTTTGAGTGATAATTAATTTATTTCACAAAAAATTACCAACTAATACAAAATTGTCAATAAAGCTTCTATAAGATGTAGAGACTTCTAACATGTAAAAACTACACAGAATAAGAAAGGTACCAAAAAAAAAAAAGTTAATCTTCTGAACTGATTGATATGCTTTCTTCTTGGTGCTCATAGCCTCTTTTGGTTTTGCATTATCTTTTCAACTACATAGACAGTACAGAATTGAAGCCATTTATTTTAAATCAAGAGTCTAGATGTTTTCACTCACATACCAACACCTCCGGTGACTGTTAGTATACCATACTAAAACCAACCTAAATAACCAGATGATAAACAATATATTCTTTTATCTGTTATATTTGTTAATAAATATTTACTTCTGTCTTAGATGCCATAGTCTGCTTAGCTGAAAACTTCTAAATTAACAAGGCAAAAATGGAAAGTTACATTTTCTCTTCTGCCATTCCTCCAGCCTCTTCCAGCTCTATTCAGATTCAGCAGAAATATTTCACACAAAAGGAATAATGCAAAAACCTACTGTATCACTGCAGCTACTTCAACTTTAAATCACAAAGGGTCTTAGATTAGCATATCTAAACCACAAATCACCAACACTCCCAAGGTAAACTGCTAAACCAGACTCTGAGAATAGCTTGGCATAAATAACTTATGAAACATATCATAACACTAAAAAGAATCCTGTCTGTCTTGATGACCAAAGTATCTAATAGAAAAGTGAAAAGAGGCAGTAAATGCGGAGAGAGAGGGAAAATAACAAGGATTCCACAAATCTGAAGAAAATTAACATTGTGTCCTTTCCACATACCTGACAATAAAGAGATTTGTCTTTTTTATATGCACAGCATGGCAGATAAACTTACTGCCCACTGTGCTTCCCTTCTTGAGGCCTGTTTTGCCTCATTTTTTAGTGCTAAGAAAAATCATTTCCCTGGGCTCAGTTATTGACTGCTACCAAAGACAGACAATAGGCTACAGTAACAGAAGGCAAATGGATTTCCATGCTCTGGTGCAGGCTCTCTTCACCCCACTCCCCTCACCTGGGAAGCAGCTGCAGTCCTGCACACAGTGGAATTGTGCAAAGAATTCATGGGCAAAGCTCTGACTGGTTATGGTAGCCACAGAGTAGGTTCATAGCTCTGCCCATTCAGATGTACTGACAGCTACATAAGCCAAATTGAGGCAGTGAAAATTTTTTTCTACAACATTGATGAAAGCCAAGAAGTAGCATGAAGAAGACTAAATCCTTACTCTAAGCTAACAAATATTCAGTTTCAAGGAAACTTTTTATGAAAAGAAACACATGGAGAACAGAAAACCTTAATATCTTTCCCAACTGGTGACAACAAAAAGGTAAGACGAGCCGGAGCATCAAACAAACATTTCTCAGTGAGGCAGAGAAAAAACAAATAAATGTCACTGACCCAGCACTTATGGGACATTCATGTGGAGAGGTGGTTCAGCATAAGACACCTTTTGAAACTTGGGAGTGATCTGGCAGAAGAAACTTTCTAGGCATATCTACATATGCCTTCATACCTAAACTAAATTCGTGGTCATCATTTTGGGGAAAAGTGATCTCAGCAGTCTGAGTTTACATTTTGGTTCTCTTCTATCACCTCACGAGAAATTGCACAATTTAGAAATATATTGATTGGTAGGACCTACATGAACCTATAAACTCCTTAACCTGTTTTAGGTGACAATCAAATTAAGAAGTTTTTTAGCAAAAAAAAAATATAAACACCATTAACATATATATATATGTAAGACCACACAATTTTAAGCACCTAATGTAGCCAGTTAATTTTTTAGCTACTTGTCCTAGGCTACTTGTCATAGCGCATAATAAAGAATACCTAGTATTGTGAAAGCTTGTAAATTCATAGGCAGAAAACTTGTGCTATAGCAGCTATATACTCATAAAAATTTTGCAGCATTTCTTAGAAGACAACAATTTTTCTCAGTATAGTATAAAAGTGTTTCAAAAAACAAGTAGAGCTTGTCTCTGAAAAGCATTTGTGATATTATTTTATTCCTTATCTGTATTATTTCTAGGTTATTGCCTTTTTAGATATCCAGGAAGATATCTGCGCTAAACCAAAATTAATACTTTTCCTCAGGTATGCACTATATAATTTATCCTTTTTATAGTAACGTGTTAATAATCACTATCACGTTTTCTTTTTTACTTCTGGTATATAGACTTCTGGTCTCATGAACAAAAATTTATGTGCATTTAAGCCATGTGTACTGAAGAGTCTGGCATGAAGTATAATTGCAAAAGGCACAGTTACCCTTTCAAGCTCATAAGAAGATATCAAAAGTTGGGTTTTTGCAAACAGATTTTACTGATTACTCAATTTTCAAGCAAATATCCTATAAAGAATACAAAGTACACGGAAGAACTAAATGGCAGATTAGACTGTATCAGTAAATACTGATCATCACAGGAAGATCAAACAGCAGAAATCTTCAAAATTTTGGTAACCACCCAATCTCATTCCCATCACTTCAAGTTGATGGGCTACTGGCAATCATGGCATATACTAAGTAAGACTATAGAAATGCCCATCTATCCAGTTCTTTGGATGTGGAAGATCCTATTTTAGAAAAGCCTAAACAAACAGAGATGAGGCATCCTGAAGAAATTATAAGGTCAGGAGAAAATGTAGGAATTGGAACCTATTCAGGAATAATGGTAAACCTTCTTATCCATTCCAACCCATTCTTATTTGTGTTTTCCAAGCTCTCCTCTAATAATTGTACTTAATACAACATAACCTCACACTTAATTCATAGAATCATAGAATCGTTTGAGTTGGAAGGGACCTTAAAGATCATCTCATTCCAACCCCCTGCCATGGGCAGGGACAAAAAGGGAAAAGTTTTGAATTAGCAATAATCACACCTCAGATTAACCTCATTGGCTACAATACAAAATTCTACAAAAGCTTTTCCTGTCTAATCTGTTTGAAAAATTTGTGTTTAAAGTTGGAAGGCTTTGCTTGCTAATCTGCAACTGAAAATCTAGGACCATATTTCTGGTGTGCTCAGTAAACTTTTAAAGAGAAAAACATAAGTCAAGGAAGTAGCATATACTATATCTTTTAGCACATTTGACAAATTAAATTCTTCTTCTATGTTGATTATGAGAATATGTGCAAATGAAAAATCTATCTTTCTTCTTGATTGCAAACATCCACATTATATGTGAGATTTCTAACAACCGAGAGATGTTTATTTTCCTGTGAATAAGTTTTAAGAATACTTACATCAGTCTAGTAATAAGTACTAAATCACTTAACAAAATAAGCCTTTTACCTTCTACAGGAAAATTAGCATTGATTAGAATATTGTTCTAAGTTCAGAAACAGGAATGGCAGAATCACAAAACATCTTTAATGTATCCACTCCTAGATAAGCTGCAGCATCAATGCATTTTCTGGTTTTATGATAAAGATTATCCAAACTAAACTAATAAAAACAAAATATTAGACAAAAAGTAGCAACATCTACATATCCATTTTATTACTAATTTTCTGAGCATTTCTCTTTGATATCCAGCTAAGAACAGCAGCTGTGGCATTGCTTTCCCCATTTAAGAATCAGCATCTAAACCTCCCTGTGAAAGTATTCAGCTTTCCACTAACGTAGCAGTAACTTGATTCTACACAGCTGCTCCATTTCCCAGCTTTTCTTCTCTTCTGTATTATTCCTCCCTGCACTGAAAGCCTCTTGTTTCCCTTTTTCATATCCTTGCCTACATCAACACACATCACAGTACGGAAGTGACACTGAAATTGCCATTGTTATTTGAATGGAGCAAAATCACAGTCTCAAAAGATAGCAGGGATACTAGTATATCAATATTATAAGATACTGCTTGACCACATGTTGGGCTGTTAAAGCAGTTTTTTAATAAAACTGTTACTTCTCTGAGAAGGAAAAATAAGCAACAAACCAGCAAGCCTAACCCAGATGACAAATTACAATTGTATAAAGCAAACATAAATAAACAAACATAACAACTTATTTTCAGATTTGATCCTCAGATTCTGTTTGAAATGGTCACTGATTCTCAAGTCTCTTAGGACTTAAAGTTTCAAACACAAATATACATTTCTATCTATGAGCATAAGAAGTCTCATTGATTCACCAGTTTTACCCATTTTATATGACTTTAGATAATATACCCTTTGAGCCAACAATGTCCTTACTTATCTTTGTGCCTTCTATAGCAGCACATTAATCATAATGTAGTTGAGTGATATGACATTAAGCTATGTTAAAGTGTCTTTGGCCCTTTGTGCTACTGGATTATTGTGGCTATCTATGGTTCATAAGGTAAAAATAAAAATACACCAGAGAGCCTGATGAACTTAGACACCATCTTTGTCCTGCTCTTCAGGCACATTTACACCCTGATATGTTCTCAGAGTTAATGTGAAGCTAACTTTTTATGTTGTAAAGTACTTCTTTCCCCACCATCACAGAATCACGGAATTGTCAGAGTTGGAAGGGACCTCTAGAGATCATCTAGTCCAACTCCCCTGCTAAAGCAGGAATGCCTAGAGCA
>JAOXNG010000001.1:126129486-126147172 GCA_028566535.1 Scolopax minor | reverse complement strand
GACCTCTAGAGATCATCTAGTCCAACTCCCCTGCTAAAGCAGGAACACCTAGAGCACATCACTCAGGACTGCATCCAGGCAGGTCTTGATGATCTCCAGAGAAGGGGACTCCATGACCTCCCTGGGCAGCCTGTTGCAGGGCTCTGCCACACTCACCATAAAGAAGTTTTTACTCATGTTTGAACGGAACTTCCTATGTTCCAGCTTGAGACTGTTGTCCCTTGTCCTATTGCTGGAAACCAATCCAATGTATTCAACTTCAAATACAGGTATTAACACAGAACATTATTCTTTTACCAAAATATGTGATCTTACCAGCAAACTAGGAACTCAGTGTGAATAGACCTAAATAGAAGGACCAAAGCGTGTAGGAGGTATCAATCCAGAACTCTGCTAACAGTTCCCCCTCTGCCAAAATCATTACTCTAATAACACAGTACCAAGCTAAACCTCAATTAAAAAAATAATTCTTTCAAGCAAGTCACAGTTCATGTTTGCATGATAACTTTTGAGGAAATCTTTATTTTAGGTGTAAGAGTGAGGGATTAAGAGACAAAACACTTGGAGGCCAAAGGTTGCAGATTTCAACTCTGTGCATAAGGAAAGAAAGCTCTATTTTAATTTATGGTACTCTGAAAAATACTTGTACTGCTTTCGTTGCTTAAGTCTAGCTTTCACCTTTCAATCTCCCAATCAGTTTCCACTAATAAGACTAATTTTAGAATATATAATTATTTTTACTCTCTGTAGTCCCTTCTCCTCACTTCACTATTTTTTAACTATCCACTTTTCCTCCTCAAACACATCACTCAGGAACTCCTGGGACAGGCTAATGAAATTTTCTCAAAAAATAGCAAGAGAATTTTCAGTTTCTTATTTTCTCATATTAAAGTTTTTCCATTTGCATATTTAAGTCAAAATTCATTATGCTACAGAATGACTGTGATCAGTGATTATGTGATCAGATCAGAGACCACAAAAAACATAGAATTGCCTGTCAAGGCAGGAAGACACCTCTGGAAATAATCTGATCCAACACCCCTGCTTAGAGCAAGCCATGTCCAGCCAGGGTTTGAAGATTTCCAGTAGCTGAGATGCTGCAACCTCTCTGGATGGCCTGTTTCATGATTTGACCACCCTCACAGTTCTGTTGTTTTGGTTTTTTTCTTATGCTAACCTGGAATTCCCTATGTTTGAGTTTGTGCCCACGGCCTCTTGTCCTGTCACTGTGCACTACTGAGAAAAGCCTGGCTCCATCTTCTCTACACGTTCCCTGTCAGATATTTATACACTTGGATAAGATGCCCTGAGCCTTCTCTTCTCTAAGCTAAACAGTGCCAGATCTCTCATCCTCTCCTCATATGAAAGATGCTCCAAACCCATAATCATCCATGTTGCCCTTAGCTGTGCTTGCTTCAGTAAGTCCATGTCTCTCTCATATTAAAGTTCAGCCTAGAACTCAGCACTTCGATGAGTCTCACCAGAGCTGAGCACAGGGAAGGGTAACTACTGTCAACCTGCTGGCAATGCTTTGTCAAACACACACCAGGGTGATGTTGGAATTATAGAATCATGGAATTGTCTAGGTTGGAAGGGATCTTTAAGATCACCTAGTCCAACCGTCAACCTAACTGATAAAAAAACCACTAAGCGATGTCATTAAGCACTATGTCAACCTGCCTTTTAAATACCTCCAGGGATGGTGACTCAACCACTTCCCTAGGCAGCCCATTCCAATTTCAGTGTAAAAAATTTTCCTAATATCCAATCTGAACCTGCCCTGGTGCAATTTGAGGCCTGTTCTTTCTGTCGTATCACCTGTGACTTGGGAGAAGAGACCGACCCCTGCATCTCTACAACTTCCTCTCAGGTAGCTGTAGAGAGCAATGAGGTCTCCCCTCAGCCTCCTTTTCTCCAGGCTGAACAATCCCACTTCCCTCAACCTCCCCTCATAAGACTTGTGCCTCAGACCCTTCACCAGCATCATTGCCCTTCTCTGGACACACTCCTGCACCTAAATGCCCTTAGCAGCTGAAAACTGGACACAATACTCAAGGCAGGGTGTCACCAGAGTACAGGGGGATGATTACCTTCCAAGTCCTTCTCACCATGGCGTTCCTGGCCAGGATGCTGTTGGCCTTTTGGGACACCTGGGCACACTGCTGGCTCATGTTCATCTGGCTGTCAACCAACACCCCCAGGTCTTTTGGGGCTGGGCAGCTCTCCAGCCACTCTTCTGAAGTCTGTAGCACTGCCTGGGGTTGTTGTGACCCAAGTGCAGTACCCAGCCCATCAATCCAGTCTGTTCAGATTCTTCTGCAAAGCCTTTCTACCCTCCAGCAGACCAATACTCCACTGTCTGCTTCTACCCTCCAGCAGATCAATACTTCACTTAATCTGGCAGATTAGAATTTAAGGACAAAATTCAAGCAAGTCTAAGAAAGATGAAGAAAAGCTTCTTAGTATTAGCTGGATGAGCAGGACTCAGGCCTGATAGAAAACATTCTGATTCAAATGTTTGGTCTCAAGTGCAGTGGTTGCAAATAAGTGCAATAACCAGGACACAATCAGTGGGTGTGAGGGAGTTGTCTCTCCAGTTAGGAATTCTACACATTGCCAAAACTGCAAGTGTAGGTTCATTGAGTTTTTGTTAGGTCAGTTTGGTGCTTTCTGTTAACAACAAAGAAACAGCATTCCCCTCCCTCATGACCCCCAAGCACAATATAGAAAAAAATTATTGACCAGGTGTTTTCAAAGTAATATTATCCAATATTTCATAAAATCCATATGGTAACTTTTTAGTCTGAGATATCTCGCCCTGTCTCAGCTTAGGCTGTAATAGCACTTGTATTAAAACTTACACGTTGGAATTTCTGTTCTATTACTCAATGAAGTAAGATGACTCTGCAAGTTGTTATTCCATTTCAGGTACTATGGAACAAATTTTATTTCAAAATTGGTAACAGCTTAGTGTAAAAGGCAAATCTGGACAATTTAAGTTTAAAAAAATAGGGGAAGGAAGAAGATTATATTTGAATTTTAAAACTTTCAGAGAAAAATTTCAAGCAGAACTGAGCGAGAAAGTGTTTCAGAACAGAGACTGGAAGCACTAGAAAATTAATGACTATTAAATATTTTTTAGTAAAGACAATTGGACTGAGCAAAGATGTTACAGACACTCTCTTCTCTGGTAGTCAGGTTCTGTCATCTAATCCATACATCATGTCACAAAATTAACTGTGCTGGTCAATTATATGTAAATTATGTTTGAAAAACGTTGGAAATAATTTTATTTCTCAAAGAACCTATACTGCTAAATAATCAAGAAAAGTCAGGAACATGTATCTACCTCAAGATCAGCTTCCTACTATTGAAAAAACAGCTGCTTGTACATGTTAAAAACAAGGGAGTACCTTTGAAGTATTGATAGAAATAGAGGAAACAGGAATGTGTTGCAAGCTATTCATGTCCCTAGCTTTAGAAAAATACAACACTGTGCAAGAATATACCCCATACTATACATTCCTAAGTATAATTTAAGGCATTGCATGTTTTCCATGTTACTAGCAACAAAACTTCTGCATCTAATGGAAAACCACTTTGGTTATCGGCTAAGTGAGCACGATAGTGATAAAAAAAATTTGCTATGTTATTTCATGACAAAGTTATTATCTTTGCTTCATTTATCATATGCTGTCATACTCTTAGTCAGTCTACACTACCAATAATTCATCATTCTATCAGAGATTATTTCAGATAAATTTGGTAATGTGTAAATGCTATAGAAGCATTCTCCAGTTATTGTCTAACTAGGTGTCACATGCAGTATTTGTCAAATTTCAGTGAAAAAAATCCTGTGATTAAATTAATCTACAGGCTTAATATTAAATGGTCGCACTCATGAAATAACAGAATAAATCCACACTACCTTCAAAATTATATCTAATATTACATAAATTGTATAAAATGTCACATGCAATTATTGGCAAAAAAACAAACCAGAAGAGTAATTAACACAGTTGAGAGTTCATATCACTAGAAGTAAGAAAGCAGAAAATAAAATTAATTATTTTCCTCTCCCTTATACGGTTACTTGTGCCTCGTGGGCACACATGATGTATTTCAACCAGGCAATAAAAAGCAGCACATAATTACACAACTCCTTAGAGTGACTGGTTTGTATCCTTGAAAATTTTTCAGAAAGCATTCTAACTGTGTGAACCAACTTAACTACTACATTGCTGTCATTTCAGAGAAATGACACACGCAAATGCATGCTTATGTAAACAAACATTGTGTTTACAATGCAACAGATTAATATAGTTATATCATTTAATATAATGACATCATTACATCAGGTATAAGCCTCACCCTTCTCCTTCTGCTACTGAATGAAACACTAAGTACTAAGGGAAGATTAATCTTTATTAGTGACATTTAAGCTAATGGTTCCTGAACTTGAAAAGCAAAAGAATACTGAAAAATGTGAGTTTTTCCTAGACAAGCAACCTTTGGTGTATGAAACACTTTCTGCATAGCAAGACTTTATTTTCACATTATTTTCCCGGTTGTGTAAAGAAATAAATTAAAGCCTGAGAGTATAAAGCAGAAAACTGCTGGATGACTAAAGGCAAGATAAACATTTTCAGTGACAAAGAGATGAAGTTACTACTGAACTTAGAAATTTAGGTTTTTCATTATCATCTGTGTAGAGATTCTTTATCAAACATTGCTTTATATCTATTGCTTAAAGATAGTAAGTTAATATAAAATTGTAACATTTCATGACTTCTAATGACTATTTTTACATTATCCAAGTCTGTGCAACTGCACAAAGAACAAGACAGAGATTACAGATCTAAGGACATATGTCATAGTTAACTGTAACTTCTATGAACTTTATAAACCTGAGTAGTAGAAATTTTCTTCATCAGAAACTAGCATTTTGGTTTACCTCCTTTGATCTGGTTTCAGCCTAGTTGGTGAGAGAAAAAAAATATTAACTTCACATAGAAAAAAAATAAAACAAGCATTGGAAAACTGTAATCCTGGATGAAAGCATTTAAGATCTTTTCTACTATGGGGCAGGGCTTGTGGTTATACTACATATACTGGATATTAATACATAGACTATATTTTAATATGTCCATTTTACACATGTACAATTCACATCATAGCAAGTTTCCTGGGATACAAGTCATTGTCTGATGAGCTTTATAGGATAAGTGCATTTCTGGCTCACAATATAGAGTAAAAAAAGGCTTATCAATATTTATTGTTTATAGACCTGATGATATGGATTAGTGAGAAATAACTCCTTTCCACAAAGTACCTAAATGCATATTTCTGAGATTTCACTGACTTATTAAAGCTCCTTTTTGTTTAAATATTTTGTATGCATATGCTATGGACAAACAGCTACACTTTTTTCATGTTACTACTTTTCATACTTATGCATCAAAGTGAAATGTGAGAGAGAAGTCTTATAGGCAGGGTATGAAGACTGGAAGGATCAATGCAGCAATAACTGAGGAACAGATGAAAAGCTGTACTCTCTTTTTTCACCAATTAGCTAACATCAATAAAATTGTTTTATTGACAAAATTGTGCTTTAAGAAGTAAAAGTCCTTAATATTAACTCATTATCAAGCTATCAACAAAGTATATAGGCAATATTTGCAGCGCTACAAGGCAACTGTACCTATTGGGACAGGAAGCTTTTACAGTGAAGACTGTAAAAGGATTTGTATGCATTTTTTTTCCCTTTTGTCTATAGCCCTGTACAGTTCTTATGTGGAAATTAAAAAAAAAAAAACAAAACAACCAAATACTACTGGAAAAGATAACCAGGTGTACAAAGCTCCATTACAGTTAAGAATGAAGTGTTTGACCTAAATTTTTAGGTATCTCTATTTTGCCAAATAACCCACCTAAAAAAATAACTTCTGCAAATGCTGGATAAATCAACTGTTTCAACACCATTACCAGCAAACACCTAATCTAGAGAATATAATAAGATGCCCTATACTGAAAATTAACTGCTCAGTAGAAAACTATCTTACATTCAAATCATCTCTCCAGGATCATACCAACCAAATTCAAAAACACATAAGGACTTAATGTATATTACTATAAAATCAAAATAGCATTAAAACAGATTATTAAAAATGTGGTTTAGACTTCACTTTTGTCCAGTGCAACAACTGTAGATTTCAGAGCATAATGTAATAGAATTTAGCAGCCATTCAGTCAAATAATTAAAACCATGTATTAATACAGTTGTGCCAAAAGAAAGTAGTGGTATTTCCATTCAATGTACTTATTCAATATAATCACTTATAACTAAAATTTTTCAGGTTATATTTTTCATAGGTAAATTAAGGCATAGAGCCTTTAGCACCTGGAATTTCCAGTTTTGAACTTTCTGTCAATGTGGTATCAAGGACTATTGGAAGAAAGTCCTGCCTTCTAAACAGCCTTACAATCAGCCAATCAACCTCATATTTAAGAAATCTAAGACCTCCTCGCATAGACACATGTGCCTTCCTCTCAATAACTGTAGTGAAGAAAGGACAATGAAAGTATATTTCAACAGCACCATCTCACCTAATTATTTTTCTTCTCAAGATTCTCCAGAACACCAAATACAACATTCTCCTCCTTTTAAAGTTGTTTGGTTTGGTTTTTTTTTTTTTTGTTTCCAGAGGAAAGCAACTGTCTGAAAATTGTCCAACCATTAACTATGAAAATTTTAATCATTATCTCTTTTTATTATCACAACAGAGCATGTTCACAATAATCAGCCATATGCCAAATTAACATTTTTAATGTATTTGAAAGTAATGGAGGAAAACTAATTTAGCTAAACTACAAAGTATAACCTTGATACAATTTATATAACTGCTATAAATATCAGAAATGCTTAACAAACTCTCATGACTGTCAAGTGCTTAATTCAAATCTGCAGCTTGGCAGAGTAATTTATTTTTATGTGATTAAAAAAAATCTAAATGCCCAGTTCAGCAACGTTTCCTTTCTGTACATTTTAAAGCTGTACTTCAAGACACTTTTTCCAATGTGCTATACACTGAAAGCTGTCAGACAGAATCATGATGCGACTCACATTACACCCTACAACAATTTCCAAGGCAACACTTAAAGGTTAGTAGTAGAACCAGTTCTCTTTTTTCAAAACAATTTCAGTTTTGTTGAGTAGGTGTGCACTGGAAAAAAAAATGACACCACTTTGGATACCTGATATGTCTCTAAACTGAAGTGCTTGATTTACCTGCCACTGTTTCATGAGGTCCCGGACCATTTTGGCATCCTCTAGTATCTTTTCTTTGTGTGTAGCATCCTGCAGGACATTCGCAGTTGTTTCAGCTTCTGTAAGCCAAGCAAGGAACTTTTCAAGATCCAGGTAGAATTGCTGCAACATTCTTAGGGCTGATTCCAGTGCGGCTTCACGCTCACAAACCCTGCACAAGTACAAATAGTCAAATGCAGCACTTTTAGGAAGAAAACAAATCTCAATTATTAAATCAAAATATAACAGACACACCATGTATTTTTCATGTACCAAGCAAGGTAACTTTGGATATGTTAGCTACTGAACTTGGACAGTTTTTCTGGCAGGTAAGGTTCCTTTTTTATCTTGTCTCCTGAGAAGTAGTAACTAGAATTCATCCAGTAGAAAATGAAGCAAAGGTACTTTGAACATAATATGGCTGAAACATGCATAATTAAAAAAAAAAAAAAAATCAGAAGTAATTCCCTGATGTTTTTCAATACAAGATTCTTTTCTTATTTGTCATTAACACTGCAGTGGGAAAACTTGTCTATTTTTAGAAATCATGATATAGTTCCTGGCCATGACATGGTATGATGAATTTAATAGTTTTTATGACTTGAAGCCTTTGGAGATTGCATTCAGCACCTAAAGCCATAATAATACTGAAGTTTGGGGTGGTTTTGTGTGTTTTGTTTTGTTTTGTTTTTAATTTGAATGTGATAAATTACAAGATCTCTATCAGTTACATGATAAAATAAATTTTTTAATACAAAGGCTATCTTATCCTTGAGGAAGATATAAGTCATAGATTGGGAAAGAACACTAAAGGCTCCAGCAATTCTAGTGCTGAAAAAACATTAAAGTATATCTGTTCTATGAGCATTTATGTGCAATGTAAGTGTCGTGTGTACTATTTTTCAATTGAATTTTACCTAAATACGTATTCAGAAATGTGAGCAAGTAAGTATGACATACTGATCATTAACACAAGTCTGTCCAGGCTATTTAGCTATTGTATCACATGCATATTTGTTTAAATTCGGTGGATAACTAAGTAATTTTTTTAAATTCAGAAAATATATAGTAAAATCATTTGATAATTTATGTTATTCAAGGGGATTGAATACAATTTCATGCATATCAATGTTCAGTCTACAAATCTGTGGTCATCTGGATATTTCTAGACAGGTTTCCTGTCTAGTTTTATAATTATTTAGACAGATATTAAGATACTACATTTTAGCAGATATAATTTCTCAAGTTGTAATTTATTGTAACTTTACCAGAGGAAGCCATGAAATTTTTAAGTGCTAATCTCTATTTCAAATACTGTTTTCTCTCATGAAGAGGTTGTATTCCTTGATAAGTATTATCATCCTAAAACCAGGTATGACAGTTGAAGTAAGAAAAGAAACAAAAAACTTAATGCAAGTTTTGCCAAGTAGCACTGACTGAGCATATTTTTCAACAAGCATAGAAGTAAATTGCAGCAGAGGAGAGTAAGAACAGGAAAATTAAGTCAGAGTACAGGTGAGGACAACCTTTTCAGAAAAAAAAATATGATTCTCCCCAAGCGCAGAATCTCACAATTGCTACCATATTTCTATCGTGTTTTTAATCATTTAACATCTTATTTGCTTTATGAAAAAAGCAATTTATTCTTGGAGCCTTTTTTTTAAATTCAAAACCTGAGAAAGTTATTGAATGCCTCCCTTCAGTTTATTTGTGTATATTTATCTTTTTGCATGGTATCCTGAGAAGTAGGACGTGAAGCTATATTCATCCACTGATGTAAATACCTAGTACATTTTAATCTATAAAAAATAAGAACACAAGCACAGATCCGAACAATGTGTTCAGAAGGGAAGCTACTAGAACTATTAATCAAAATCAGAATTTGTGTTTTAGAGAAACTTCCAGACTACATGAACAAATATACTATTTCATTGATCTGAGTAAAGAATGTAGTTTTAGTTATGAAAAAGTTTCTAGCACTTCTATGATGCACAGAAATCTTATGGCATGTAAGTCTTTCAGCCTACAGATGTGTTGCTATCTATAAGCAAACTAATATGCCCACCAGAAAATATCTAGTACTTTGCATTTTAAATTATGATACATCTAACATGCAATAAACATTCAACTACATTGACAGCTCTGACAGCATATCAATAAGATTCACTCTACTTGGCTTTCTAATTACTTCAAAATTATGAGGTTAGAATAGAGAAAAGAAGGTCTAAAAATGAAAAATAAAACTAAGTATCAAATCCAGCCTGTGCTAAGATAAATTGCACAAAATTATAGTGGAGACAAAAATACGCATATTGAAGAAAAAAGTATTGCACAAAACCAAAATAAAGATTTTCTTCTTCTTCTTTTTCTTCTGTAACATCCAAATATGTTTAACTTCATAGTGAGTACAAGTTGTAAGGAAAGAACATGAAGTAAGCAGAAATATGTTTTAGTATAAATGGAAAACTGCACAGTAGAAAAACTACAAAATACTGCTGAAATACTAAAAGATAATCATAACAAAATATTTTAATGGAATTATTTGGTTTTGCTCTGTTCTACTATGATATAAAAAGAAGCACACAGTGACATCACCAAAAGCTTCTTATTCATGGGGGAAACACTGAAGATGGGATTCATCTTATTTCCATCTAGACAGCAACCACAGCCTCTCTGCAAAACATGGAGACAAACATTTCTGGAATTTAATTCCTCCTCCCTTGTCTATACACATCTGTTGAATCAGGTTGAAGGTCAGAGTCAATCTTTTTTTCTTGAGTAAAGTGGTTAGTAAACTAAAGTTTACACAGTATTAATTTTACAATTTTACACAATCACTAAATTTTACACAACCAAAGGTAAGATGGTCCCCAGTCTATTCTGGCCACTGATTTTTAGGATCTAGTGGCATCAGTGACAGTGGACAGACCAACTCTAGTTCTTTGATGAGCTTTGTTGCAGGACAGAAATTGTGGTACTCTTAAGAATATGTTAGCCAAAAGCTCCAAGTTGAGGGAAAATGGAGGCATGTCAGAGGAAATGAGTCACACGATGTGTATGAACATGAACATTTATATTCATAGGAAGAAGGTTTTTAAGGTTTTAAAAAAAATTCATGAAAAAAGAAAAAAATCTGCCAGTATCTGCTACAAGAATTTGAGAACTTTTAAAGTTAATATTTCTTAAACATAGCTGTTTACAAATGCTTGGGAAGATAAGCAGGGCAAAATAAAGTTATCTGAAATTTGTGTGATCTTTATGTATATATGCAAAGTACTATATTATTAACAAAAAGTCAGGGTTTATATTATTATATACACACAAAATAAATATAAACAACAAAATACAAAACTGAACCTCTTGTATCAGAGTCTAACAAGAAGAGAAAGTGCTGAGCTATGGGAATCATGGTGTTATTAAATATGNNNNCATGGTGTTATTAAATATGCTGTAAGATTTCTTCATTCAGCTAGCCCAGTCCCGTACAACACAAGGAATAGTGTTTGGAGAGGCTCCATGAGTATGAATCACATATTTTTCTTCAGTTGTAATATTTGCTATAATTTGGAATGAATCATTCACATTTGCTAAGTATCTGTCTGTCTATTTGAAATTGTAACATTTATTCATATTACAAGATGCATAGCGAGGGTCAGTGTATAAATAACACTTTGAGATGCTCAGATAACAGGAAACAGAGGAAGTGCAGAGCATTATGCCAAGGTACACTACACTTTATAAATACTTAGGAAATACATTGAAGAGTGAGCACAGATAATAGCCATAATGGACAAAATAACAAATTTATGTTCCACAGGTATTTTAGGGCAATAACAGTGGAGAAATTTGGCATCGTTCAATGTTCAATAAATCACTAAATCACACTTCCACCTGCAGACTGTGGTAATCTAATGTTATCATGCCGAGATGTAAAATAAAATAACTTGGACTACTGGCTGACAAAGTATCAGAAAAAGATTTTACCTCTATAGTTCCTGTGTTTCTCTCTATAAAACTGTATTTTCTCCTTTCTGCCATTACAATTCCATACAATTAAAAAAAAAAAACAAATTTCCCCTTTCTGGAGTCAACTATCACAGAGAATTTTAGCTGCATACATCTTCCTACTAATGCGGGAAGCAGTTTGCACTTTTTCATGAGTATCACATCCCTTCCGCCAGTATGACAAAGAAACAATTGCAAAGCTTTATTGGAACATTTAACTTTTACTACTAAATAAATGTCAGGTCTTACTGATAACTCTTCTTCAGCTGTTTTAACTTGGGCTAATAAAGAATCTATCAAAAGCAGAATAATTTAACCTCAGATAAAGTGGAAACATAAGGAGATGTCACAAATGAAAAGAAAATTAAATTCCTAAAATGAAATTTAAATTCTTACAATTACTATTATTGATAGAACTTTGAAATGCAAATTCAAAATAAATCATAGTAATTGATTTTGGGAATGCTGCTTAGGGGAACTTTCTTCCAGAATCTAGGGACTATATTCTATAGTGACAGTTAAAATTATTAATACATGCTAGTAAGTGATTAATCTGCAGATTAATTCTGAAATGGCTGATAAATATTAAATGTGTAAAACTTTATTGAGACAGCATTTTAGGTACTGCTTTCATGTGGTCTCCTGGATCTCAACCTGGTTGACATGTCATTTAGGGATATATAGTATTCTTCCACTTTTCTTAAATTTTCCTTTTAATTCGACTATCCTGATAGAGGTTATTAGCATTTCTCTCCTGTAGAGCACTGGCATGTGTACATGGATCTGAGTTTTTTTTGAGTCATCTTTATACATACATGCTTATGTCCTACTATCACTATTTTGCCTGACTTGTTGAAAAGCATTCTTTACACAGTCAATCCTAAACTAAGGGAGATTGCTCAGCTGTGCGCACCTCTATCTCTAAAATTACTCTATATTGCAAATTATGAGAAAGCCTCAAAGTGCAACTAGATACAGAGCTACAAAATTAGCATCTGAACCACTCCAGAGATCAGCGTTCAGGTCTAGCTGACGTTAGTTAATCTGCAGGCACTTATACTTCCATTATTCTGAGTGTGGAACCAGGGAAGCTTTAGTGCACTGGTACAGAATTTTGTACCTGAAAGAGAGGCTTTCTGTTTTCTTCAGTCAGTTTTGTGCTTTAGTCCCTTCCTGTAAGGATTAAGGGACAAACCTGATGAAAAAGCTACATCTAAAAAGGCAACAGTAACTTCTACAACTCTTTGCCTGATCTTTATCACTGCTACCTCCCTGAAGACAGATGATGTGAAGAACTGTAAGAAGGAAAGATTTCTTTTCAGTCTTGGAAAGGTCTTTGAATAAACAACAAAAAAATGCCTTTTTTGGAGTCCAATGGGAACACATAGGCATTGCCCTGCTGATTCAGGGTTCCTGCCAGTGACATATTTCTTTCTATATTTCTACGTGAAGCACTTCTCTGCCTTACATCTATTCTCAGCAATGTGACCTACTGGCTGAAAGCTGACTCTCAGTGCCTTCAGATAAGTCAAAG
Source organism: Scolopax minor (assembly GCA_028566535.1). Lineage (NCBI taxonomy): Eukaryota > Metazoa > Chordata > Aves > Charadriiformes > Scolopacidae > Scolopax > Scolopax minor. The sequence goes on along the minus strand of JAOXNG010000001.1, from coordinate 126,134,327 downwards.
GGCATCTCTGCCTTGGCTGTACTATCCTTAATGATTACATACAAACAGTGAAATTATTTTAAATTCCAGGTGTAACTGTGCATACAGAGACTAAGTGCAACAGCGGCTTCAAAATAAACATACAAAAGCAGTTCTCTGTTGATTCGCTTTACGTCTGCAGGAAAGAAGAAAAAAAAACCTGAATGTCCCTGACCTCTGATTTGAACTGAGACTCTGTCTTGGTATGGACACAGCATTGCTTTTTTCATTATAATCACACACAGTTTCCTAAATGATGTCAGTCTCTTCAGATACTGAAACTAGAACATTCTAAAGCATCTCCTGATCATAGTAATAAGCCCATATAATTTGTCCTTTGTAAAAAATCTATCTATTGACACAAAAATGGGGAAAGTGCTTCAAAGAGCAGTGATTCACTCAGCTAAGCAAGATACAATTATTTTTTTTCCTGACCAGTTTTTCTATTGCAAAGCTCTGAAAAATCAGAAAATGTATTAAAAAATATTTCTGGTGATTATAGAATCACAGAATTATAGAATTGCCTAGCCTGGAAGAGACCTTTAAGATCATTTAGTTCAACTGTCATCCTAACCCTGACAAAAACCACCAGTAAACCATGTCACTTAGCACTGTGTCTACCTGTCTTTTCAATACATCCAGGGACAGTGACTCAATAACTTCCCTGAGAAGCCTGTTCCAGTGTTTGATAACCCTTTCAGTGAAGAACATTTTCCTAATATCCAATCTAAACCTCCCCTGTCACAACTTGAGGCCATTTCTTCTTGTCGTATCACCTGTTACTTGGGAGAAGAGACCAACACACATCTCACCACAACCTCCTTTCAGGTAGCTGCAGAGAGCTATAAGGTCTCCCCTCAGCCTCCTTTTCTCCAGGCTAAACAATCCCAGTTCCCTCAACCTCCCCTCATAAGACTGTGCTTCAACCCTCACCAGCTTCATTGCCCTTCTCTGGACCCGTCCCCAGCATCACCCGTGCCGAGTACAGGGGGACAATCACTTCCCTAGTTCTACTGGCCACATTGTTCCTGATACAGACTAGGATGCTGTTGGGACAACTGGGCACACTGCTGGCTCATGTTCAGCTGGCTGTCAGCTAACACTCCCAGGTCTTTTGGGGCTGGGCAGCTCTTCCCCAAGTCTGTAGTACAGGACTCAGTACTTGGTCTTTTGAATCTCATACCATTAGCTTCAGCCCATTGATCCAGCCTGTCCAGATCCCTCTGTAGAGCCTTCCTACCCTCAAGGAGATCAACACTCCCATCCAATTTGATATTGTCTGCAAACGTACTGAAGGTGCACTCAATCCTCTTGTCCAGATCATTAACAAAAAGGTATTGGCCAGTGGGGTGGGAACCCACGATCACCACTGGGGAAGGTACCAATTTACCAGACGGTGAGAGTTAATTGTGTCATTACTATTGTTATAACTATTTTCCTTTTCTGTTATTGCTCTATTAATCTGTCTTTATCTCATCCCAAAAGTGTTTTTTCCTTTCCCCTTTCCTTTCCTTTCCCTTTCCCCTCCTTTTCTCCCTCTTTTCCCTGCCCTTCGGGTGGCAAGGGGGAGTACTATGTGAGTGGCTGCATGGTCCTGGCTGCCAGCTGGCGTTAAACCATGACAGGTACCCACCATCTTACGTATTTAGGAAAATGGGTGCAGCATGAGAGAAACTTTTTCTTTTGCTGTTCATTATCTGGCTTGTTTCTAGTCTTATATCTGTCATAGCCCTTCTTAAAATAGCCAGACTATCTATGACAATAACAAAAATCAGTAACGCCCCCCCGCATTTTCCTGTGAACCGCTCTATTTGTTATTAAAGACACTAAGCAATTTAAAAACACTTTTTAAATTAAGACCATTTGTTCCTTAATTTTCTCTATGAATGTACCATCAATATTTAATGAGAAAAAGAGGAAAAAAGAGAAAAAATGTGTTTATCTGTCCAGTTTCAGATCGACTTTGGATTTTAATCCCCCGTCTCTTCTATATCATTACATGTCAGACTGAGAAGTAAATATCACATCACAGAATCAGACACATAGATTTCTGTATAGGTCCTCTAAATAACCTCTTTTTAAATAAGCACCTGCCAATGTTAGGAGAGAGGATAGTGTGTTATCACAGAGGAAATTTTCTTGTCAACCTTTTAAAAAATAATTTCTGTCTTTCCTTTTAGGTGTGCATAAACAAGAGGAGTTTATTTAAACATGTGCACTCCTCCAGGGTTATAATCTTATTAGCATCACAGAAACATGGTGGGATGGCTCCTATGATTGGAGTGTTAGAATGGAAGGATACAACGTCTTCAGGAAGGACAGAGGGGGTGTTGTGAACAGCTGTCACAGTGACCAGTTGGAGTGCATGGAGGTCTGCCTAGGGATGAGACTGAGAGCTTATAAGGTCAGGTTTAAAGGGAGGGCAGGGACAGGTGATGTTACAGTGGGGGTCTGCTACAGGCCATCTGACCAGGAAGACCAATGAAGCCCTCTACAGACAGATAGGAGTAGCCTCATGTTAAGTCCTGGTTCTCAAGGAGTACTTCATCCATCCGGTATATGTTAGAGGGTCAACATAGCAGGGCATAAGCAATCCAGTAGGCTTCTGGAAAGCATCAATGATAACTTCCTTATCCAAGTGTTAGAGTAGCCAATGAGGAGAGGTGCCATGATGAGCCTTGTTCTCACCAAGGAGGGGCTGATCGGGAATGTGAAGCTCATGTGCAGCTGTGGCTGCAGTGACCATGAAATGGTGGAGTTCAAGATCCTATGGACAGCAACAAGAGAACACAGCAAGCTTACTATGCTGGAGGACATACTTCAGGAGGGCAGACTTTGGCCTCTTCAGGGATCTGCTTGGTAGACTACCATGAGATAAAGCCTGGAAGGAGGAGGGGCCCAAGAAATCTTGCTCATATTCGATGATAGTGACCTTAGGAGGGTCTTAGGAGGGATGGATTCAAAAAAAGAGGAAGGCAGGCAAAACCACCAGGAGGCCTGCCATGGATGAATAAAGAGCTCCTGGACAAAACCAAAAAGGAAGCTAGGCCATGTACCCTGGGAGGAATACAAAGAAATTGTCCGAACAGCCAGGGATCAGGTTAGGAAAGCTAAAGCCCTGACAGAGTTAAGTCTGGCCAGAAATGTCAAGGGCAAAACCAAAAGCTTCTATACAGGTACCTCAGTAATAAAAGGAAAACTAGGGAAAATGTGTGCCATCTCCAGATATGGGAGACCTTGTCACAAAGGATATGGAAAAGGCTGAGGTCCTGAACAACTTTATCATCTTGGTCTTCACCAGCAGGTGCTCTAGCCACACCACCCAAGTCACAGAAGGCAAAGGCAGGGACTGGGAGAATGAAGAACTGTCCACTGTAGGAGAAGACCAAGTTCAAGACCACCTGAGGAACCTGAAGGTACACAAATCCATGAGACCTGATAAGATTCATCTGTGGCTACTGAGGGAACTGGCGGATGAAGTTGCTAGGCCCCTATCCATTGTATCTGAGAAGCAGTCGTAGTCTGATGAAGTACCCACTGACTGGAAAAGGGGAAACATAACCATCATTTTTAAAAAGAGAAAAAATGAAGACCTGGGGAACTACAGGCCAGTTAGTCTCGCCTCTGTACCTGGCAAGATCATGGAGCAGATCCTCATGGAAGCTATGCTAAGGCACATGGAAAATAAGGAGGTGATTGGTGACAGCTAACATGTCTTCACTGAAGGCAAATTGTATCCGACAAATTTGCTGGACTTCTACAATGAGGTTACAGAGATGGTGAATAAGGGAAGAGCAACTGACATCATCTACCTGGACTTGTGCAAAGCATTTCACACTATCTTGAGCTGCATCCTTGTCTCTAAATTGGAGAGATGTGGATTTGATGGATGGACTACTCAGTGGGTAAGGAATTGGCTGGATGGTTGCACTCAAAGAGTTGTGGTTAACAGCTCGATGTCCAAGTGGAGACCAGTCATGAGGGCATTCCTCAGGGGTCTGTGTTGGGATTGGTGCTGTTTAACATCTCTGTTGGCAACATGGACAGTGGGATTGAGTGCCCCCTCAGCAAGTTTGCTGATGACACCAAGCTGTGTTGTGTGGTTGACACACTGGAGGGAAAGGATGCCACCTGGACAGGCTTGAGAATTGGGCCCGTGCGAACCTCAAACAGTTCAACAAGGTCAAGTGCAAGGTCCTGCATGTGGATCGGGGCAACTACAAGCACAAATACAGGTTGGGCGGAAAATGAATTGAAAGCAGCCCTGAGGAGAGGTCTTGGGGATGTTGGTTGATGAGAAGCTCAACATGAGCTGGTTATGTGTGCTTGCAGCCCAGAAAGCCAACCTCATCCTGGGCTGCATCAAAAAAAGCATGGCCAGAAGGTAGAGGGAGGTGATGCTACCCCTCTACTCCACTCTTGTGAGATCCCACCTGAAGTACAAGTACTGCTTTGAGCTCTGGGGTCCCCAAGGACATGCACCTGTTGGAGTAAGTAAGTCCAGAGGCCCATGAAGATGATCAGAATGCTGGAATACAATGAAGACAGGTTGAGAGAGTTGGGGTTCATCCTGAAGAAGGGAAGGCTTTGGGGAGATCTTGTAGAAGCATTCCAGTACTTAAAGGGGCCTATGGGAAAGATGGGGAAAGACTCTTTATCAGGGAGTGTAGTGATAGGACAAGAGGTAATAGTTTTAAACTGAAAGAGGAGATTTAGATTAGACATTAGGAACAAATTCTTTACTCTGAGGATAGTGAGAGTCTGGAAGAGGTTGCCCAGAGAATAAGCATTCAAGGCCAGGTGGTGGGATGGCGCTTTAAGCA
>JAOXNG010000001.1:126091396-126101407 GCA_028566535.1 Scolopax minor | reverse complement strand
AGCATGTTATTCAACTCCCAGACCAGCCACTCTCCACATCTTCTCAGAAATATTTCTCAAAAGCTAACATTTCAAACGGGTGTTTTTGTTGGTTTTTTTTTTTCCTGCAAGATCAGCCAGTTATTTGTTACAACTGATAAGTTGTAACAAATTTAATTCAAGAATTATGTGACACACATTTCAGACTTTGTAAGTTAATTTCTGTCCAGAAGTTAGAGGACATTTTCTTTAATGATCTAATTAACTCAAGCAGAAATGTTTTAATTCTTGGTATTGACCTTAAGCTCAGTGTTCTGCTTTTTCAGAGCTTCCACGGTGTAGGAGATTTCTTTCCATGACTCGAGCTTAGCTTTTGCTTGTTCAAGAACCTGCTCAGCTTCTTGTTTAGCTTCTAGCCACTGTGTTGAATCCTTTATCATCTCATGAAGCTGCTGTCTCCGGTTTTGGAGGTGTCCATGCACTTCATCCCACTGGCTCTGTATCTTTTCGACTGTTGAAACAGAAAGGAAAAACAAAAGCTGAGACACTTAGAAGCTTTTTCTTATTTTTTCTTTTTAAGGGAATAAATAATAATATTTAAATCATTCTAGAGCTGACCGTATCGGAGAGCTCTTTTACTTGTTAAGCTGCAATTGCAACTAAGTTAAGGATAATAAAGAAGAATAGATAAACTGTTTTGGGTCACAGAGTATGACACTGGTACACAGCATGTGTAATTTTGCTGTTCCAAATTACATGTTCCAATACATATGCAGAAATGACAGGTTCATGCCTCAAAAAGCATTATGTTACAGGATAGCGTTTGAGAAACAGCATCAGCAATCATCCTTCATTCTTACCAAACAAACACAAGGTTTAACATTTTCTGAATAAAAAGTCTCTTAGTTCATTAATATTAGTTAAAGATTTATTGCAAGATATAATTAATGGCTTTACTTTCTTATTTCATTAAAGCAAATATTAACAGACTGCAAAGGCTGTCTAGAAAGCTTTCTCATATGTTCATATTAATTATAAAATAATAATTAGCTTTATCCACTATTTGAAAGAAATGTGATTTGTGGGAACTTGGTAATCACTACAGTCACTGATAAGTGCTGGCTAGTATCTACCATCAGACTCAACCATAGCATCATAATAGCATCGGACACCTGGTCATCCAAGCAGTTAAAGTTTGACAAAAAAATCCCCAAATCAAACAACCTAAACTCCACAAACAATAAAATATATGCACTGCATGAATTAAAAGGTACTCAGAAAGCAACTGAAATGATCATCAAGTGTTAGTTCCAGCACTGCATTTCTCACTGCAGGGTTGATTACAGAAGAGTTCAGGCTAAAGACTAAAGGGATGAGAAATGCTTCAGCAGGGAGAGGAGACTTCTATCAGTGTTATTCCCTCTTCCACAAAGGAGGCATAGAGATCTTTCCATGCACTCAGCTGAGATTTAGAGAAAAAAAACCTTTCAGCATCCCCTGCTCAAGCCTAGGGAGAAAAACTATGAACAAGCACACACAACAGCATGTTTAATTAGAGGAAACACAAAAGAAACAGGAAAACACCAAGTGTCTTTACTTTGCAAAGTAACTACAGCCTAAGACCCAAATATTTAAATTTAAATTGAAGAAATCCAACCCCTCTAAAACTAATCTACAGTTTTAGAAAGCTGTATATGGAAAAAAAAATAATAAATATTAATAATAAATATATTTATAGATGTATTTGGTCCATAATGTCTCACGAGTTTTTTTTCATTTTAAGTAAGACATATTAGCAGTCCTTGTCTAGGGACTGTGCTTTTCTCAGCAAGACAGTTTTTCATCACAGACTGTGGTCCTGGATTTCTGCAATAACCAATTCTCCCACTCAATAGGGGAATGAGGCTGCATAATAAAAGATTTATTCAGGACATCTCAGGGGCCCATTTACACAAGTGACTATGAATACACAAGCTCCAAATCTATGAAACGCATTTTGTTGAGTTATCTCCTCAAAAAGGGAAAAGAAAAGCTTCTGAAATGGAAACTTAAAAAATTACATACATAACAGTTTTGTTTATTCCAGATTGGAGTTGAAGAGTTCAGGAAGTTATTAGGTGATCTGAACAAAAAAAATATTAAATGTTGTTTTCCTGAACTGGTGAGTGACAAAACCCATTTAAAAAAGTATTTCAGTTGGGGATAAGCACACCAGGACATCTAAATAATTAATCTGGCCTTCTGAGATGGAATATACCAAACAGTGCAGCACTATATAAGAGAAAATATGCAGAGATAATTTATTAGAGATGCTTTTAGAAGTATGACAACATTATCTAGTTTAAGGCAACATAAAAATTCCTTCATTACTGTAAGTTTATGTCTTCTAAATGGTGCTCACATTTGAATGCAGACTCTTGATTGGTTTTTAATAACAAAAACCCTCAAGCCTCTAAAGTTTAAAATATGGGAATTCATTTCCAAAATGTACTGAAAAACACAGTATAAATCAGTGTCTCTTCAGGATGTATTTTGCTCATGTGTCTACTCTTTAGTGGGTTGTTTCCCACAAAAGAAAGGTGAATACCATTGAAAGATTTATGCCAAACAGAAACATTCAGAAAATCAAATTTGAGTGTATATTGTATTAGAACTTATCCCAGCAACCCAGGAACCCCTAACCTGCAGCTAATGAGTTACTGACTGCAGATGAGAAGGGTCAGAAAATTGCTTAAAAATACTTTTTTTAGGTAGCACAACACAATTTTTAAAATATCATGAGCATCATGTTTGGGGTTTTTTTTGCAAGGGCAGTGGAACATATAAAAGGTTTTTTCTCTCTGGTTACTAACATGAATCAGTTTATGAAGATATTTAAGAGTGTTTAATAATATAGCAATGAGGAATCTCAATAGAAAGTTCTTTCAGGATAAGACTCTGACTATAGCCTTGGAAGGGTCATTTCTGCTGTCAGGACTTTATAAAACCAGGGAGATGAGCCTAGAAATAAGAAATAGAGTTTCAAAACAAGAAAAATAGAAGAATCAATGGCATGTAAAGCAATAGTTCCAGAAAATAATTTTCCCAAGTTTTGGAGAACTAAAGAAAAAAAAAATTTGATCACTACTACCTTGAATTTAAGGCCTTCAATAACTAATATTCAATAAATTTTAAAAATGATATAAAACAAAAACAGACAAAAGGCTATTCCAAAGGATACAAAATATCATGAAACCTAAGTAAGAATATTTAATATGGCTAAAAAAGTAAGTTTTTAAAAGAAAAAATACTGCACTTAATAGTCTGTCTGTGGTGACTACACATTGAAAACATGCAAATAAACAGAACAAATGTGACTCCATGTGCACTATTAATATCACTACAGCACAGGAATTTTAAATAATTTGTCATGACGGCAAAAGCTTTTTTCCCAAATAGTTCAGTAGTGTCTGTAGCACGTCAGTTTACATTGTTCATTACAACCAAGTCCTATGCCTTCTCAATTTCAAAGACTAATTTATTTTTTAGTGTGGAACTCTCACTTTGTATACAATTTTTTTCCTCTTTTTTTCCACTTTATATTTGTCAGTAGCACAATACTTTTACTGTATGAATCAGTATTTGAAATTATCTCAAGAGGATTCTTAAAAATTCAGTGTAGAATTTATTTACCAAACAATCTGCAAAGGGGCAATCTGGAAACAAAGGATTGTCTTCACAGACTTAAGCAAAAGAAATGCTTTCAAATCATTTTATCAATCCATGTGGCCAATTAACTGGTTTTATTTGAATATGAAACCAAAAGAATATTGTACAATTAACAACCTAAAAAATTAGTACCAGAAAGGCAAAATAAATACAACAGGTTCTTTTCTGAAGTGAAACCCAAACCCCATCCATTTCCCAGTCACAGTACTCCAGACAGAAGTCCTTGTTGTATTTCACTTATGTAAGTGTTGCACTCGTTTACTGGAAAGTGTCCCAGCATGACTCCAATAACTTCTAGTTCATCACTGAACTCTCTTAAATTAATAATTTAGGGGCATGGCAAGATTATACCTGTATGTAATTCCAGAGGTGCTTTTCCATTTCTTTTTCTTCATCACTACTATTGACTAGTTGTTCAATTGTCATTATATCACTAAGATGGACAATAGAAATTCTGCTGAACTCACTGCAGATTTAGTAAGTTATTACACACAGTAGCATAGCAGAAAACTGCATTGAAAGCAATCAAACACAAGATAACTATTTTTCAATCTGATTATCATTGATTTAGTATGTTGAGGAAAGAATAATCTCAGTGAAGGAGACTGCTCGCTTAAGATTCAGTTTTATTTATTAACAAAATTTTTATACTTTTTTTTTCATATTATAACAGAGGAACCACAAACAAAAAATAAATCTCTTTATTAGGAGCTCATATCATTGATAAGACAAATATAATTCTCTTCACTGAGCGTTTACTCTCTGCTGTTTATAACAGAAGTGGAAACAACAGAAAAGGAGTCTGAGAAGAAGCTGTCAGTCACAGCAGAAATAATGTTCATGCTGCTGTAAATTACATTTAGCCTATGCAAAGATGAAAAAAAGCAATTATTCCATGTCAGTTTGAGAAGCCCATTGAATCGAGTCCAAAAACAGTGGACAAGTAAACGAATAGCAATAGAATTTGTGAGGTAGAAACCCTCCACTTACCTTGTTCAACAAATTACCTAAACTGCACTCATTTTGTTCTGTAGGACAGTGTTTTACAAAAGCATTATTGTCAATATATTGACATTTTTCTATAAGAGTAATTTTATACTATAGGTTCATAGACTTGAAGACTAGAGGGACTAATGCAGTCTGACCTGATGGAGAATATAACTGGAGAAGAGCAGAATTATGGACAGTTTAAATTCATGTTACGAAAAGAAGCTACTGATGCACTGATATTCCTTAGCTGAAAAATGAAAATAATTTTATATGCATCTTTGAATGTTTCAATTTATTTTTACTTTGCAAGAATTATCCTGATGAAAAGATACACTAAGCTTGAAGTTTAGTCAATTCTGAAAAATGACTATGAATAGTCTCATATTCTTAAGGTTTTTTTCACCCTTCTGCTTTGTAGAAATATGAAACACCCAGTGTACTGAAGGAAAAAAAGATGGCTTTAAACACTATGGCTTTACAGAGTGGCTGTCACTGGTAAACAGAATGAAAGCATGAGGAAGAAAAAGTTTTACACCCTCCGCCAATTGTACCAAATTCAGTTGTCAAAGTTAATTATAACAGGTTAAGAAATTCGTAGCTGAAGAAATTGTACTGCATCCACCTAGAAGAGTCCATCAGATTGGATTAATTTCTGCTCAAGCTGCAGTCCCATAATATAGTTATATATGTTCTGGAGAGCTAATTGTTATGTATTTAATCTTAATCCATATAAAATTTAGTTTATTTAAACTTTTATGGCTGAATATAGCAAGTTTTCCCAACCCTAAAAATTTTAAGTGTGTCCTACTAAACAGCGAGCAGCTTTAAGCAGTAAAATTTCCCACAGAATAGGGATAAACAAATTATGAGGAAAAAGAGATGTTTTTCATAGGACTACAAGATCATTCTGAAGGCACAACAATGATGCATTACATGCATGTCTTTCTGATAATTTAGAATTTGTCTCACTTTTCTGCAAACTACATGAGTGGAATCACAGTCTTTTGTCGTTTGTTTTATCTTGTGCTTACCTTGCTTTTAATAATTGTACTAAGGAAATAACCTTAAACTAACATCTCTTTTTTTTAGGAAAAGGATTCCGTTCTCCATTTGTCAATTATTTCTTGCTGAAAATGCTCTACCTTCTCTTCTGCTGCCTTCCAGATGAGTTGTCTGATCCAAGTCTCATTCTTCAAGAAGTGATCACTTTATAACAGTCTATCATACAACATCCCTTGACAAAATGATGCCAGCTCTCTTCTTATAAACAATTGCGAATCTATGAGAGACTAGGAATATATTTGGATAGTAGACGCAATGTCAAAAGAGGATAAGTGTAAGACATTTCCTCTTTAAATGCTGAAATACTTAAGGAGTTACAGGAACAGTTATAACATGTACTAAGTTGCTGCCTGTAGGCTATCATTATAGAGTGGAGCTGGATAGGACAGAGTATACAGTAGAGAACAGTTGGAGCCATCCTACTCAGACAGTAATTTATGCTTCATCTGTCTTTTTTATCTTTTCTTGTAAAGCAGTATTTCTCTTAACCTTTTTCAGAGGCTTATAAAAGTCATATTTCTTAAACAATGACCTTAGAAAGTTATAATAACACTTTAAATAAATATGTAAAAACACTAATTATGTGTCATCTAAGACATTTTATGCATGCCTTAGATGATCAATCATGTGATGAGACAATTTAGCCAATAAACCCAAAATTAATGGTGGGGTGGCAACATAGAATATGTAGCTTAATGTCAATTTCTCATTTATGCCAGTAAAATTTCAGATGTGACTTTTATGCACCATTAATCTATTAAGGTATTTTCAAAAGACGTTTTCTTATTATATTAAAAAAAAAAGTCTCTGGTTTACAAAAAATTAAGCAAAACATAAAGTATGTACTCAAATTAAGCTGCACATAAACAAGGGAATGAATAATACCTGGGAAGATGGAAAGAAATGTAATCTTTTATACTGTTTTGCAATATTCTAGTTTCTAAGAAGAGATATATGACATTACAAAAGAAACTAGGAAGAAGCAGCACTCACACCCTTCATTTGTCTTTCTGGGGTGATGAACAGAAATGAAAATGTACCCAAAAGACCCATAAAAGCATGAAAGTTGTGGACGGGAGAGTGTTACCTTCCTTGGCTTCTCTCCTATCTTCTTCTACTAAGAAAGATAGGCAATTAGAGAGATTTCAACAGATTTAAACATTTTTTAAAAGCATGCACAATCATCATCTCGTTTTGTAGTTTGATAATTTTGGAGGGTAATTATTTCCAACTATTGCAACCCTATGATTTAAATTTGTTTTGTTTCATTAGGGTAAGCTTATTTTCCTTTTATCTGAAAATCACTTTCATATGATCAAACTAATGAAGGTCACTCTGTTCCTTTGGAAGTGTCAGTTCAAACAGAATGAACTGAAAACTGTCAAGTGGTTTCCGCTAAACACCAAGTGAATAATTCTTCAGCACGGTGAAGCATGCTTTATACTTTGCTATATAGAGTGGAAGTCAGAGACCAGACTAAGCTGGTAGCAGATCTAAAGAAATCAGTTTCTTATAATGAGAAAAAAGCAACTTCCATGACGGAGCACTGAGAAGGGCATGCCAGAACTTATTATTTGGAAAACAGGTCCTTCAGAAAGCATTCACTAGTTTTTATAAAACTATTTACGTACATAACATTTATCACCTCTCAAATGAAGTTTTCATGATAATTTTTTTTTTCACTAAATTAAAAAGGAAACAGATCATGATATGCACGATGTGGAAGAGAACTTGCCTTGCATTTTAAAATGTTATACAATCTGTAAAGTTTTTATGTGCGAAATAAGCACTTATCCTAAAGAGGGTTTATATTCTTTAGGACTTAGTATTAAATAGGTATCAAACCTAAGTGTAGTTTTGCTAGAAAAATGAAAAATACGGAAAAAAATGAAAATATGTATATGCATATAGACACAAGTATTGACTAGGGAGATGGACAGACAGATTAGGGAATGAATTTCTGATAGCTCTCTATTGCTATCGGAGCCTTAAGAAGTAGGACAGTTATGGAGAAATGGACTGCCAAAGTCAGTCCGACTGCTCAGGCAGAATGCAGTCAACACTGATTCTTCTGCAACTCCAGCAGCAGGATCCATGTGAACAAGACACCAGAATTTTACTTAATTTTTCTGTAGAGACTCATATTTGGATGATATCAAATACCCGACCTCTTAGTAACATGTACTAACTCAAGGACCAGAGGGTTCCTTTGCTTAATCATCTTTCAAAATGTTTCATTCAATTTCTTTTGTTGTATGTAGAAAATAGCTACTGCATTATTGAATTTAGCTACTTTCTTAAATATTAATCATATAGTTATGAAGACTTACATTAGATTTATATCTGATATTTAAACTGATGGGAGGTACTCACACACAAGCCACAGGATTATAACTAATCTGATTAAGTAGATAAGTGAATATGTAAGTAAACCAATCATTTCAGGTTTAAATTTATATAACCGTTTTCAAAGAATATAATAGAAAAAAAAATTAATTTCTGAGTTTTTTTAAGGAATGTAATTATGAATTAAAGTTTCTAGACATTTTAGTATTTGTCTTTGCCCAAATGTTCATTTATATTTTTTCCTAGGATTCTAGTTACTTAAACTTTTAGAGGCAAAATAAATTATAATTATGAATCTAATTCTTGTTCATGGGTGATAGCATTTGTAATAATCAACATACATACAAAATTTTAAGAAAACCTTTTTCAGAAGAAATATGACTTGTCTGTGCCTGAATTTAAAAATGGGAATTAAATTAGCGAAATGATATTCTACTTTCTCTGAACATAAACAAAAATGCTATTAGCATTATTAAAGTACATCAGCTTTTGTATACTAACGCTTTCATAGACTTCCATACTTACTGATGCACAAACATAATGGTAGTTCTGGCAGTCTAAGTCTTGAAATGTGTGAAAATCATTACCTAGCTAACGAAGCATACAAGCAATGAATTTCAGAATCCTTACTAACTTTGTGTTACCATCATACATTCATATTACACCATATATTTTGATGTCATCAGCCTACTAACTTCTACTGAGTTTAGGTTGAGACTTGCTTTTCAAATATTGCGTTTGTTAATCTGTACACTGACTTGCTTTGGTTTTGATTTAATAGACCCAGCCCTAACTACATGGGAGATCTTAGAGTAGCAAAATACCTAGAAAATGAAAATGGACTTCACATTTCTGCAAATATGTGAATATCAGACTCCAAGTTACTGAAGCAAAGTTTTGTATAGCCTCTCAACAGAGGTCAGCTGGGAAACGAGTCTAGAGCTCTGTTCACTTCCCTACACAACAGAAAGCAGGGGGCTGGCAACAATACCATGCTTAGCTCAGTGGGTGAACCAAAAACTGCTTCAGCTTTTGGTCAGCCCTGAATTGCTCAGGCAGTTGGACTAGATGATCATTGTAAGTTCCTTCCAACTGAAATACTCCTTTTCACTTCTATATTTTACTACAAAGCTCAACATCCTGCTTACAGGAAAACACATAAAATGGAGCAAAGAAAAGGTATCCATTGACCAGATAAACCCATTACTGTTGCCATTCTAATATAATGCAGAGGTGAAGAAAGCCAAGTGTCAAAAGCTCAAAAATTCAGAGAATATAATAGTAATAATGGAAATGTAATGAATATTCTGTAATATTTTTATATCTCTTCATCTGGAATACTGCACTCATTTATACACTTAAGAAGACATAAGCACAGTCTGATACTTCCAGATAAAATTTCCATGGCATAGGCATTTTCTCTACTGTACACAAGTTCCCATCCAATTAAAATAAAATTAAATGAAACCTTTTCTAAATATTTTGTTTCAGGTTCTAAGTTCCACCAAGCCCAGATGCCACCGCTTTCTCATCATATATCATACTGTTCAATATCTACTCTCCTTTGCTGTTACTCAGCTAGACATTGTCTAGATCACTCTTGATGCGTCACTTTCTCACCTATCATGTCATAGGCCTGCTGACAAGAAAGATGAAATATTAGCAGCTAATCTCCAGAATTTGTATGCTATTTGCCCTTACGTCCCTTTTTGGCATGATAAAGGCTGACACAATCCTGTCAGCATTGCTAAACACAGATTGAAAGGCTTCAGAGTCACCATTTTCATATGTCTATGTCCTGAGATGTGTAACAAATTTAAATTATTTGAATTATCTACAGTATTTCATAAGTCACCGTAATAATGGTTTGTTATATGTAACAAAATGAAACCACCAGCTGGTACAACCACCCATCAAAGTCTCAGG
>JAOXNG010000001.1:126063177-126076235 GCA_028566535.1 Scolopax minor | reverse complement strand
TAATGGTAAAAAGGTAACAGTAAAAAGGTAACTGTAAAAGTAACAGTAACGGTAAAAAGGTAACAGTAAAAAGGTAATGATAAAATGTAACGGTAACCTTAAAGGTAACGGCATTTTAATGAAAAAATTTACATTTAAGAACAAATTTAGTTCAACAGTGAAGAAGGACCATTGACACCCATGGTTGTACACATAACGTCTTTAAAACCCAAAAGAACTTTTCTTTTTTTTCCATGTATCTATGAGAGCCAACATAATGTTTGGTGACAGCACAGTAATGGAAATATGAGATTCAGTCATCAAACTTGCCTACATTTTGCTAGAAAGTGATGCTATTCACTTTTAACAATCTTTCCACATTTGTGGATAGCAGCTGCTCAAAAGAAAAATCCAATTTTCAGGTTCCTAACTTTTATGATTTCTTTACACAAAATGAGGGTTGAGATATGGAACAAATTGTTTAAGTCAGCAACTGAAATAACTTACATAAAAATTGCTAAAAAATAAACTGAAAAACTGAAACAGGTGAAGTGTGAAAAATTCTTGGTGGAACTGCAAGGTTTGAGACTGAGAATTAAAATATTCTCTGGCATTATAATGCATAGCATGCTACAGCCTGCATAGTCATCTCTTTAGACATGTGCGTAGTAGTTTATATAAAAGTTAGGATCTTTAAAAAGCTATCCAATCTTTTTTCTATGTTTCCTGACTTCATGGCAAGCATTATTAAATTGGATGACCTTATTAATCTGAATTCTAGGATGGTAACAAGTTTAAACATTCAGCTAATCACTTACTAGTGCTGATTACAGGTCTTTGCTCTTTAATATCAGAAGAAAATTTTCTCACACCAAAGCCAGGACTCTTCATCACCTGTTGCTGAACTTCAAACATATAAATGAGAGTTATGGTTGCTGTTCTAGAGCATTCTATATGACTGTGCTTCAGTCTGCATGCTTTTTTTAAAAGGCTCTGGGTTTATTTCATAACAATTTTACATGACTGAGTTGACAAATATCTCTGAAAACAAAGAAGTTAAAATGCCATTAAAAAAAAAAAAAAGAAGAATGATTATTGAATAAAGTAGGTCCCACAGTTATTTCTTAGTGTTTAAATAAAGTACTCTGTGGTGGTAAAGACTTTTTCTGTGTATTTACATGCTAGTATTTGAATACAATATGCTATCTATTTAATACTTTATTTATTTATTTATTTATTACTGGGTAAGAAAGCTAACAGTGAGTGATCCAAAACATGATGTTCAGTGAAAAAGGAGATTTAGCACAGGTGCTCCAGATTACGAGCAAACCGGAAGCACCATTTTGTCATAAACAACCCACAGCTGAAGGTTAAATCTTCCCACTTTTTTGGGATGGTTTGTTCTGGCCCATCCTCAGCCTTGGTTAATGAAATGAACCAGCAGACCACAACAGCACAATTGAATGATTAATATGCGAATGTAAGCTGTAATTTTCTTCTTATGAACCTACTCAGCCTCCAAACTCACCATAATATTCTTGGACAAGCATAATTCCATTAAACAGTTCTTGAGAAAATGATTTGCTCATCTTTTTAAAAACTTTAGACTCTAAAACTTCAATTTAAACAGAAAAAATGAAACAATTACTTCCTAAGCAAAATGAATAGCCATGACAACTTTTACTTAAAACAATTGAGTTTCTTAATGCTGGTTGGTTCTCTAAATATAATGTGTTATATACACACCTAGAAAGCTTGCTAACAATTTCAGACTGCAGATACGCAACACCTACAATTCATCTGCATAATAAAATTGGCTTTGTTAAGTTATTCCTCCCAAGCACAATTTGAATTTGTTTTCTTGTCACTAAGCAGGAAGGGAATATGAAAGAAAATGAAAGTCTACATACTCTCTACATTTAAACATAAAATTATGAAATTATGAAGAACATAATAAATGTTCTTTTTAAAACAACTTTTGTTTTGGTTATTAGCTGTTTTGTGTTTTGCTTCCAAAGCACATATTAGGAAAATAAGAAATCTATTACTATTTAGCAGTGTTGTTAACTGATTGGCACCTGCCAATGAAATCAAAACATTAATAGACCTGACACTATGACTTATGTGATTTATGTAGTTTAAGTTTTCATAAGCATGTTTGGTTTATCTCCACTTAGGACCCACCTTAGCTCTCACCACTGTCTTAGCGAATATATCATAGAATCACATGGGGTTGGAAGGGACCTCTGGAGTTCATCTAGTCCAACCCCCCCCTCCAGCAGTGATGCTATGGGAAAGCTACCAGTGACAGCTTATCAGATGTCTCACTAGATGCATGAAAAAGCATCCCAGAACATTTTGTATGCTTTTTGTGGCACACTCAAGAAATTATGTTGTTGGCATTTTTATTGTCTGAGGACTGTTCCTTTACAACTTATGAATTCTGGTCCATACTAGGAAGTTTTGACAGCAAAAATTGTAGCATGCTGTTGATGTAACCAAACCAATCAGAATTGGGAGTACTTAATTTGAATCTTACTGAATTTGCCCAACAGTGTAAGGTGATGGGGATGGCTGGAACTGGGATAACTCTCACCCTCTGCCTTCCTCTCCTGCTCCCCATTTGTCTTAAGGAAAGGACATTAGGAACGGGTATTGCAAGATCTTTATGGAAAGGTGACCAAATTATAGAAGAGAATATAAGAAAAAAAACCCAAACAAACAAACAAAAACTTAAAAATCTAAGTTCACAAGGATACCGATTCTACTGCTCCAGAACTGCAGGAGGCAGATACCCTTCTACTCATCCACAAACAGGGTAGTCAACAAGGAAAAGTACATACAGCATGGGTCAGAGTCACAAATAAGGTAAAAGAATGAGACTTCTTGAGATGCTTAAAGTCTGCCAAGGCCCACTGAGATGTTTTTTTACCATCCTCATAGACCACCAAATTGTTTATCAACACTAGGAAAAAGGTAGCATACACAAAGATTTCAAGAGAAAGGTAATATGATTTGAAGCAGGTCCAGCAAGGGAGGATGTGCTCTACATTTAGAAATAAAGAGGCGGAAGCAAACAGAAGTTCTTCCTGCAGCTGAAAATATTTTCAGACTAGGATTGACTGCAGAGACATAGGGATGCAATGCACTAGATCTCTCATACAAAGATCTCCAATTAATGCATGTTAGAGGCAGCTACCCTGATGTGAAGTTAAATAAGACTTGATATGAACTAATAACACTGCAGACATTAAACACTTATTTAAAACTTTCATAACATCCATCACTTGTTGTCAATGATAAAAAAGAAAGAGAAAAAAAATCTGTCACAAGGAGATAAGTTTATACCAACTCAAGATGAAGGACATGACCAAAGGAGCTCAATGAGACGAGAGAAGACTTACCTTACTAAACTTGGGCATTCTAAATCCACCCCTTTTCAGAAGAAAAACAATATATAAAGAGGGGCAAAGATTTCCAAAATCTCTGCAAAGTCCTTCTATGTGTTTAGTGGCTTTTACAATGACATGGTTTTGCTGAGCGAACCTCTAAGTCAGTACCTCCTCTTTGTGCTGGCATCCCAGACAAGACATGATTAAGATATGGAAAAGATGCAAGTTATTCACATGGTCCAAGGAAATTGCAACATGACAAGCAGTTGCAAGAATGCTATGTTAAAAATATGCATCTGACTTGTTCTAACAGCTACTATGGTACCTTACACTGCAATACATACAATACAGGAAGACTGCAGCATAAGAGGTTGAATTATGAGCTTTTCTTTAATAATAGGTAAACAAACATGTGGAGTCTTCAAGAACACTAAGTAGTTTGGGAAGCTACTGTGTGCTAAATAAGACCTTCAGATAAGACATTTTTTGACAGATTGTGTAGTTCTTACAATAATGCAAGTTCAAAAATTCAGATGTTCAAAATTGATGAACGCTGACAAATATCTCAAAAAGGAATAAAGGTAAAGATGTATCTGTAACAACTGGAAAAACACTTAAAGATTTGGGTGTTTGGCTATAATGAGGTCCATTCAACTAGAAAAACACAGTAATATATCATGTGTAAGAAGCTGACTGAAACAAGATTACAGGTCTAAGAGTAAATCTGGATATACATGAATTGTGCATGAAATTACAGCCTTTTGCCCACATACAATATGGCTGTTTGATACTACTTTGTTTGCAATATGTATAAGCATCTAAACAATAAAGCAGAACTATCCCAGGATATCTTATGTCCTTTCATTGCAATCACACTAAATGACCTAATGGATGGGAACTAGAGTTAGGAGCTACAGAGCTTCTCCAGTTTCTATATTAGTCAGCACAAACAAAGCCTCTCAGCAGAGAGTTACCATTTGTGGAATGTGAATTTGCAAAATTTACCATTTTATTTCTCTATATAACTAATGTTTTCAGATTAAGAATGTTATTCACTGTACTTACAAATGTGTATTACCAAGAAAACCAAGGACAGCTGTTCTGTTTTTCCAAGCTGCAGCTTTAGCTTTTTCTTTACTGTTTTTTAAGATGATAGCAGTAGTGAATTTTTATCTGAGACTGATCCAGTGAAAAATGCACTTCTTAATGAACTTCAAAAGCAAAGATAAAAGTTCTTTACCCTGCCAACAGTACTGAGTAGACATAACATTATATTATGAATATAAACAAAATAAGCAGAAATTTTTAGCTTTCCTTATTTAAAATCTAAGAAAATAACTAACATATTTTCATGAAGAAGGAAAGCTAACAGCTTGACTAAAAATGCTTCCCAAATTATCCAGTTTTATAGGGAAAAGATTAGCCTGAATCAATTTTATGCTCTGAAAAAAATACAAAATGACTTCCTCAATTTCTGCTAGAGCCTCTGGAAATCTTTGATTACTTTTACAGGAAGTTTTCTCCAGTAATAGAAAGTGAATAACAATTAAGAAGAATAAAGCGGATTGGCAGAGCATCATTTGTCAGATAAGTTTTTCTTTAGTATTTTATGACACTAGATATTTATCTTAAGAATAAAGTAAAATCAAGAAAGATAATTCCACCTGGTTCATTTTGATTTACTTTTGAAACAGAAAAGCTGTTATATCAATTGTTTCTTACAGTGAACTTAAGTGTGCATGGGAGGAGGTATTTCACATTTTCCACACCTGGTAAGATTGGTTGGAATAACTCTTAGAATATCTTTAGCCCAAATCTAGTAACTTGGATCCACATCTTTATTCATATTTCATTGTCATTCTGAAAGATGAGCACCATACAAAGTAACAAGCTTAGTTTTGGTACCTAAACCTTTCCAGCATATTCAGAAAAATTTTACTCCAAGAGCTATACTTCACCCTTTCATTTTTGTTTTCATTTTTTTTTTGCTTTGTTTTGTTTTGCTGTGGGTTTTTTCCTTCTGTTTTTTATTCCTCCATATTTGAGTAACTATGTACTTAAGGCCAACAATAACGCAACAGAAGGTAATGGTATAAACTTGATAAAATCTGATATTGTTCATATTTCATTAACACTGAAGGAAGGAAATGTATATAACATGGCTGTTGCAAGCCCAGGAAAAACATTTCATTTAAAAGACTGTGGAGATTATGAAGACAAAATACTGGTGTATACTGTAAAAAGTATAGACTAGGCAAGATTTACTTTTATAACTAATTTCAGAGGGGAAATCTCAAGTTCCCAATTGACAGACGGAGTTACTAAATTATTAATACCATCTTGTCTTGCTAGTGTCACAGAGACACCCGTCTTTTGAAAATACCATATTTAACACTCAGAAAAGTATAATTTGCCCTTAATGATGTAAAAAGCTATGGGGTAGGTTGAGCACAGATGCAAGTGCTGTGCACTTGAGTATCACTACATGTAGCTAAAGTAGGAGCTGTAGCTATGTTAGGTCCCCCAGTTATTTTGCAGTGTGAAAAGCAGGTGGAAAGTAAATGCCTCAGAAGGGAGCACAGCCAGGCGTAGGCTGTCTGGAAGGATGCCCAGCCACTGTGTGACTAGCAAAAATACACAAGCACTCCTTGTCTTCTCACAGATGAGGAGTGTCCTGGTGATAAGGGCCGGGTCCTTGTTTTCTCTTTTCTACCCTGGGACTCCTCAACTCTTTTCTGAACAATGGTGGCAATTCAAGAGAGAAGGCACAGACTAACACCAACCAACCAGTCTGGTGTAAGGGACACCTCTGAAAAGTGGGAGATAAGAAAGTCACTGAAATCAGGTGACTCACTGGATGGATGGATGCCACCCTTTGGTCAATACAGCTTGCTGCAGAGCATAAATTTTCTTATGCTAAGGGTCACCAGAGACAGTTTTCTGATAATATGATAATTATTAATTATGGAAACAATAGTGTTAAAAAGATACACTGACTGGAAATGGAAGACAGCAAAGTTCAAACAGAAAAAAGGTAAATTCTTAGTAGTAAGTCTATTTAAAAAACAAAGCAGATGACTAAAGAATGTAAGAGATCCTTAATTAAAAGAATTCTGTAAATCAAGAACACATGATTTATTTTTTTAATAGATAGGCACAATCATGAAGAGCTGGAAGAGGAATCTCTATGTAAAATCTCATGGATTATGGATTCATAAATATTATATGAGTCTTTCCAGTCCTTTCTGACCTTGAAATTTATGAATCTATGAGAAATTAAAAATACATTTTGAATTGAATTTCAACTCATCTGTAATGCCAACTTATATGAGATAAATTTGCAGCACATGTTTCCTCAAATCAGTATCAGTCCTACTTGGCTCTCTTTCCATCACACAGATATAATGGAATTTAAATATACTTAATCAATTTCTGACTGAGAGCAGTGTTTAAGCATAAAGTTAAGCATAAAACTGGAGCTATTTCTTGTTCAGACAAGGAGAACTCTTACTACGAACAGTTAACGTATTTCATCTGTAACCATTGCTTGAGGCAGAAGGTGCAGACATTGATTAGTAGCTTGCAGAGGAGCCACACAATTCTACTTTAGTGGAAGGAAAATTAGCATTTTTCTTTCTCAGAAAATATAGTTTTATTATCTGAATGACAGTTTCAGAAATATAACTGGCATAAATGGAAAAGAATCACTATTAAAGCCGAATGGCGCTACTGTTATAAAAGCAGAAACTAATAATTTGCTTTGAATGTGTATTAATATATACAGATAAATGGCTATATAGATACTGATTTTGCAGTGGGCCTTTGTAATACCAAAGATGGAACCCAAGGAAAACAAATTTCAAAATCAATGGCCTTCCTCTTGATTTCTGTTCTGTAACTGAAGACTAACTGAGGCTTGAGGGGCAACGAGCTTGAGCATCAGAGTCTGGTCAAAGCAGAGGAAGAGGAGGATTTCTTGGGATACTATTACAACACACTTATGGATATAATAGATGTTCATAACAAGATTAAAATCTCAGAATAAACTTCACCATTAAAATTCAAAACGAAAATACCGTTCTCTATATTATCTTTGTAAAATAGCTTTGAAATACTGACATTTTTCTACATACAAGATTTTTTCTGCATTACAAAATACTGTTTTGTTGCTGTAATTCCCTTGATTTAGAGAAAGAGAACTTGGTTTTTAGTCAGTCAATTTCTTCCTGGGACAAAGAATGAAAATGAGTGTAAAACTGTCTCTTCCAGTATATTTTTATTTATACTAAGTTCCATTATGTTTTGAAAATATGAACATTTTCCAGAAAAAGTATTTTCACATTCCAAAAAGAAATAAGCTTGTTACTAGGTTTAGCTAGATTGTTTTCATATGCTTGCTCTTCCTTGCACTACAAAAGATGGACGTTAACTATATAACAAACCATATTATATGCTGCTTTGCAATAAAGTTCTGACCATGCTCAGAAATTCACTACATGCAGCTGCATAACATTGTCAGTCATAGCTGAAAAATGACTTTGAAGATTGGATGAATGTATATAATCCATTTTATAGTGTTGTTTTTTAACATAAGAAGTAATTTTTTTTTTTTTTTTATTAATTCACAGACCTCAGTTGCTAAACCTATGGGTTTATGGCACTGACTGCTAATAAATCACTAGTGAAAAGTGTTCATCTTTATTGGTTAATCTGTCTTGATTTTCAGCTTTTCACTGATTGTTAACTTTTTCCATGCCAGTAAGGTATTTCTGCATCTTACTAGCATTGACACACAATTTGACATGAAGCACAATAGATATATATATAAAATTTTGTAATAATTATTTTCAAGTTTAAAGTATCTGAAAATTTGGCCCTATCTGATTTGTGATATTTTCACTTTTTACTCACTAAAATAGTAATGCGCAAGAAAACGTTATACCATATAGAGGATAAGCTAAGGACTGATGCAGTCAGTTGGCCGGGGTGAAGAATCCAAATTAACTAGGAGACTGTTAAAATGCATCTGTCTCCAGCTCTCCCCCTCCCTGTTACCAAAGCAAAGTTAGTTCAACAGAAAGGCCATATTGAGAGGTGGAAACAAGAGCTTCCAAATGTGTTACATTTTTAAAAATTAATGATTTGTATCTCCCTATGGAAATGAGAATATTGCTAGATTGTGACAAGCAGTTCTTCAAGACCTGAATCCTGGAAGGACTCCAGATTGAGGTCACTGTCTTTTTGCAAATACCAGCCTTCAAAACTGGGAGGTATTTTACAGTCTATGCTGCTGAAAAATGTTTCTATATCTTGGCATATTTTCTTATTTGTCTTTCTGACCTTATTCCTTCTCTTCTCTCGAAAATTATCACATACACACACATGCAGATACACTTCTTTCCAGTGGCTTTTTCCACCAGACAAAACACATAAGATTTATTTTTCTTGAGAGATAAATTTGAAGGCAAACAATTTTTTTCTTGTCAGCTATTAATTATTAACAAAAGAAAAATGAAATTAGGATGCTATTCTTTCTGTTGCTTCTATTTTATCCCTCCAGAGTACCCTTCTAAATACCTTCACTCCAAGCATTAGGAAATACAAAGATGTAAATTGTAGCCGTTGTCCAAGGGATTTGAAGAACTCTCTAGAAACATGGGCTGAGGATCATAAAAACAGGGATAAACAACTGTGCTAAGAAATAAAAGAGAAATATTACACATAAAATGGAACAGATGCCATTATCTTTTAGTCCTGATGAGCCAGCTAAAAGCAACATCAGTTTATTTATCCATGACGGCATAATATATTCTGGTTAAAAACAAAACAAAAACTCCAAAGCACTGACAAGTTGAAGAGCTACGCCTCAGCATGTCCTAATACTCCGTATCAGCTGGTTTCTCAGAAAGGCTCGTGAGGGCTACAGAGGCTCCACTGGATGATCATTTCTAGTTGGTATAGTGGTGACACTGATGCTACTATGCCAGTTTACTCCCATGACCCTCCTTTTGCTCTTTGTTCCTTCTGCCAGAAAGTTCAGAGGAGAACAGTAGCAGGGACACAGCTCTAACAAAAAGCAACAGAGGCAAACTGGCAAAGAAAATGCAAAATGGTTGGGCTGCTTTACTGAAAATGAGTACATGAGGAATGGAGGATGACAGTAGTTGGTGTCATTTTCATTTGGATGAGGCTGAGAGAGAATGTCAAAGAAGTGCAATACCAATAGCAGTGGTGTAGGCCATTATTAAGACTATGGTAATAGAGAAGATGTGTAAATAGTAATTTGGGTTTTTTTTAAACTGATTCCTGGCAGATGAAGAGCTGCTGTGTCTTCATTTTTTTCTTAATCTGTATTCCAGATTAGATTAGTAAATTATTGTGCAAATGAGGTTGCTTTACTTTCTTTGAGTATGGCCCCTATATTTCTTCAAAACAAAACAAAAACCCCTAACCACATGCAGTTCTGAAAAACTGCAAAGACCTTAATCAGTTTGTAAAATTTTAGCTTCCTTTCAAACTTTAATTACTCACTGATGCAGATGTACAGGCATCAAGAGATAACAAATAATTATAACTGATTCATATGTATGCCAAGGTAGTTCTCTTGAGGCTTGATGGTTTATTGTTTTCTAATGTCACTGTAGATCAAACTTTCTTCCACAGCATGAGAGACATTGCATATGGAAATCAGATTATGAGTTACTCTTTTGGTGGACTGTTCCCTACCATAAACAACTAAAGTCACATAAGAGATACATTAAGGGAGATTTCTATACATGCACACAATTGCACAGAATTACTGGCTGAGGGCATGCTTACTGAATTATCTCCAAATTGAAGCTCTATCCACAGATTAACAATCACTCAACCCCTAAATAGCTACAAAGCATACTCATTACTCATACTGAACAGAAAAATGCAGCAACTGCCACAACAGCAGAGACCCAAGAGTTTATCATAAGACCCCAGCATACCACTGCAGTCTGGACAAACACTCCCTGGAAGAGGGAACAGTAGTTCCTGGCCAGCTGCACCCATACTGCATCCTTCCTACACAATTGCAGCTGTACCACATCCACCAGCTCACCTGTTTGAGAAAGGCAAATGCTTCAAGCTGATGGGAAAACAGGAATGAGAGTGAACAGCAGGGCATGAGAAGGAGAGGATAGAGGTATAGAAAAAACAGTGATATGCAAAAGAGCAGCTAACTGATATGCGAGCTGTGCACTTCAGAAAGTCAGTCAATTCTCAGTTACCTATGGATGATTTAACCTCAGTTCTGGATTAAATACATCATGGGAAAGAGGCACTACAGCCGATTCAGTAAAGAGCTAGCTTAGGTCAGGTAGACTTAACTAATGCATGCAGAGCGCTGTGTGAACACAGTTGTGTAATATCTGGGGCCAGCTCAGCAGTACGGAGCCTTTCAGGAACAGCCTGAGTTAATGAGACCTGATGAGTCTCAACTGACTAAATGCAAAACCACTTACCTGTTCCTGCACCTGCTCCCCAGCCTTATCTCATTTAAAACAGCTGCAATGAGCCTATCTGTAATCAAGGCAACTCCACAATATTGCAGTACTACTAGCATCTGTGCATGTACATGTGCGTGAAACAGACTAAGAGGTCAGAGTCAAGTCTTCATTATTGCATACTCCATATAATTTTTTTTTAAAGGCACATCAATTGTGGATCAACTTCATGGATCAGCCTGATGATATCTGTACTAACTGTCCCTAAATTAATCTTGCACTTACTTTCTACTATTCCTATTGCAAGGATATTTGAAAATATTTATTCACTATTTCAACCTCTAAGTCACTGCCTGGTGAAGCTATTGCTTATGACTTACTGTCACTGATCCTTCTAGCTACCTGATGATTTTGTTGTTGTTGTTTTTCTTGACTACATCTTATACCACAAAAAAAAAAAAATCTATCTGAAAAGTGTATATATATACACATACCTGCTTATGCACATAAATGTATACAGGTAATATGAAACAGTAGACAATATTCAGGTAAGGAATACAACCCATCACAGAGAGTTGAATTAGCTTTTTGTACTATTTTCCACTATTTATCCCCCTACTTGCAACAAGAGCAAACAGCAAGCACTTGAGAAAAGGATCACAATTCCAAGTGGTCTCAAAAAAACCTGGTAATTCAATTCAGTAAGTGCAAAGCTGAATAAACTGGATGAACATAGGAACGAGTTGCAAGTGACTGGACAGATGGTCTAGAAACAAGGATAGAAATTTTAAAAAGCCAGATTCACTTACTCTAGAGAAGATCGAACTGAAGTACATATCAACCCTCAAATGTATGAGGTTATTGCTTGAGTGAGAGTAAACTGTTCTCAATTTCCATTGTGGTGACAAGGTTAGCTTAAATTGCAGCAGGGGATATTAAGGTTAAAGACAAACATCTTTTGAACTGCAAGAATTGCAAAGCAGTGGGGAAAAAACTTCTGCAAAACTACAAAAAAATATTTTGAATTAAAGAGCATGTTAGTCAGAAATTATTTAAGTCTAGTTGATCCTGCCTGAAGCAAAAATCTGGACTGCACAGCCTTTCAAAATCTCCTTCAAGCCCAATTTATTATACCTATCATTCCTTTGTGAAAATAATAACAGAAAGCAGCATGGAGGATAATACAGAGCCCTATGAGAATTTATAACTTCATTTTTCACAGAACTTTAGATTTTGGTTTACATAAAAATATGATCATATGCATTTCATATAGCTAATACACTTTCAACTTTTATTTTAATTACTTGATAATAATGAAGAAAAAAGAAAAAAGGGAGAATGAGAAACAGTATCTGCAGACTGACTGACTATAATAAGAACACCACTTAATAAATTATTTCTTCTCTTAAGTTAGCTTATTGCTATTGAAATTGGCCTCTCTGTCATTGTAGGTTCTCATAGTACAATATTTTAAATGGAACGACAGTTCCTTTTCTCTATTTTTAACCCTAGTGAAAAATCATAGGTTCTAAGATATAAAGAGCTTGGTTTTGTTTAACTGACTTATCAGGTTTCTCAGAAGTTTGGTGGTAGAACCATAGTTAGGTGTGCACTGTAACGTATGGATGCAAAGTATACAGGAAAGAAAAGCTATGTGATTGTTGGGATACCATTATATATTGAAAAGTACTTAAAACAAAGACTGGATTAAGTACCTGATCTCAATAATTAACCGAGAATTTATATTCCAGTTCTGAAAAATAGGCTGAGTTTGCAATAAGGAGTAACACGAACTGCCTACAAATAGGGAATCAGAGAAGTTGTGATGGCAGGAGATGTGACCATAACGAGAGGCTTCAATCAATGCTCTAGCATTGTTTTCTTGAAACTGGGCTCTCAGATCCTAGCAACTGCTAGTCTATATGCCTGCCTTCCCCATATAGGAGAGGTTGGTAAAACCACTCTGAGGAATAAAACTAACAACATGTGTCATTTGCTTGGAAAGAGCTGCCATAGCTTTTGTTAAGAGAGTCCTGCACTTCTTTAAACTCAACAAGCATGCAGAGAAAAACGACTGAACGACTTGGTTTAGGTAGGACAAATATATAAATAAAATATTTTTTAGAAAGTCTCTCAGATAAGAGTTTTAAGAAACTTGGCAACATTACATTAAAAAAAAAAAAAGAAAAAAAAAAAAAAAAAAGGTTATAACCTG
>JAOXNG010000001.1:126042066-126054845 GCA_028566535.1 Scolopax minor | reverse complement strand
CACCAGAAAGGTAGTGATCAGTCAGACCAAGTGTAGGTAGGTATCTATTGAGCTTGTCATCGAGCACATACATAGAGACAAACAAGCCATTTCAGAGAGAAATTCACCTCACCCATTGTAGACATCCACTTCAGAACCAGGCAGAAAAGACACAGATGTTACAGTTTCTTTTTACGAAATTTGGAGATAAGTTAGATGAGACCTGGTCAAGTTGTTAATCAAGTTAGAATACTTTAATTTTAGGCAATTATGATCTCCTCAACAATAAATCGGTGTCTATATGTAGAGCTACAAAAATATCAAATATTATCTCTAATTTTTTAACTCTTTATGCTTATATAGAAAAAAATGTTTAGAAATCAGTTACAAATATTTAAATGTTTTGATTATTCTACTTTGATATTTTGTTAGGTTAGAGTTGTTGGGTTTTTGGTTTTTTTTTTAATTATTCCTTATTTTATCTTCTTTTTCACATTCCTGTTATCAACAAAGCCAGATGTGTGAGATGCTAAAAAATTACAACTTTAATTTCTGTTGTTTTCCAGCATATTTTCAGTGTAGATTCTATTACCTAACTTCCACTTCAATGGATAATCGTTTTAAGGAAATCTACACAAGATTATCATTGCACTTTAATAGTCTCGATAAAAGAACACTTATTGCAAATTAATGATCTTTTTTTTTTAAGATTTGACATCAGCAAAAAGCTTAATATCAGTAGTTATTAAAAAATTAGCACTACACATTTGGGATAGTAATGCCATGCTCTTGCCTAATTATTTAAGCACACAAAAATGAGCAGTAAACATTATATATTTTTCTTATTGAGTGAATTCGTTTAGCTCAAATTTTGTCACCCTGAATGGTCTTTCCTACCTTTTGTCAACTATTTCTGGTTGGAGGCTTTGCAATAATCCCTCAAGAAAAGGACTGGTAAGCATTACCTTTTCTTAAACTGTACTTCTGTGAGCAGCATGTAACTGTGGCTAACAGGAAATTTTTTTCTTGAGCAAATAAAGAGTTGCAATATTTGAACTACGTGAATCCCAATGTGAATTCCACATTTAGCAATTCAGCTGGAGGATCTGACAACATCAGAAGCATGAAAAAGAAAGGTGGGTGCTGGCTGAGGTGACTAAACCTCTATGTATGAAACCCACATTTGGCTTCACAAAATCTTTCATACAAATAGAAAACACATGAACATTAGGAGTGCCATGGTGCTAGGTTAAATTGATTTTTAGCTCAATAAGGGCAATGATCCACAAAAGCAACAGAATACAGTTCTGAGAACTGATTTGTTACCTCACTTATTGTATCAGCTAGCAACAGAGACAGATGAGAGGTTTGAGTAATGTGAAATGGCCCATGTTTACTATAAAACCAGTTTTCTTTTAATTAAGTCCACCTTCAGCACTTAATTTTGTGAAGAGCTGAATTTCTGAATTCTCTGGTTTGATTCAGAAAAATACATTTCTTTAAGAAACCATTGCCAGAAGACTTATTGCTTTTACTGGGAATACTTTCATATATCAAGCTCAATGGATACTCAACCATTTTCTAGGATTTCACTTCAATGAGTAGTAACCTGAAAAAATAATATTCTGTATATTTACATTGTAAATTTGTTGTCTGTTAATATGAATATTTGAAATTTTTGCAGTAATGAAGGGATTGTTTTTATAGCAAATAAAACAAAAATAAACATACAACCCTTTCCCATCACAATCTCTGAGTAGTGAAAAAAAAAAGAAGAGAATCTAGAAACCCTAGAATCTAGTGTTTCTTCAACATCTTGTTCATTATTAACAAAGTACATCAGCTTTTAGAGGTGTCAGGCAAAATCAGACGGTTTTTCCTCATTGTCTGCATGCAAAATTCAGTGTAGAAGAAACAAAAGGAGAATATATTGAAGAAGAGCCAGGCCAGGAGGACTTTAAGGAAAAGAAAACAAACTGGCCTTGTTGTG
This sequence comes from Scolopax minor, assembly GCA_028566535.1. Taxonomy (NCBI): domain Eukaryota; kingdom Metazoa; phylum Chordata; class Aves; order Charadriiformes; family Scolopacidae; genus Scolopax; species Scolopax minor. The sequence continues at coordinate 126,052,876 of JAOXNG010000001.1, read as the reverse complement.
CAGAGGTGAAGAAGGTGGGGCAAGGAAATGATGATCAGGCAAATTCAGAGCACTGTTTCCCTCTCTCCTCAATATCCCACAATACCACCTTCCAAGGACATGCAATTCTCTCTCCCATTACTTCTCTCCCTCCCCAGAACCAGGAATTCAATGTTTATTCATCTTAAATCTAGTGACAATGCATGCCTAGTGATGGGTCACATGAAGAAATAAATGTGTATAATGGTTATGGAATGGAGAAAAAAAATCAAGAACCATGTGCCCCTGAAAACAAATATGCCTTTATGCCTCTTATTGTGTTTTTATTAATTTTACCCTTCACTTTTAAGCAGCTCTACATAATATAAAATTGAAATATTTTGCAGGAGCTTTAGTGAGTTAGATGTCTGCCTCCTGCTTACATTTGAGTCAACTATTTATTTAAGTAGTTTTATTTCTTCACACAATATATCCAGATATATCAACAGATAACTCTCCACAAGGGCTTCTTGAAGTGCAAAAAATTACTATTTTCCACTGGAAAAAGGAATGCCAAGAATGTAGCATTCTGCAATAGAGATAAGTCACTAAACACTACTTATTTGACACAGCTTAAAAAAGCTAGTGACATTTTTTTAAACAATCCCTTCATGAAAAAAGATGATAATGACATTGCTGGCTGCTCTGCCTCAAGAGGGAATTGTCCAGCTGCTAGCAAATCCCTGGATCTATATTATTATTAAGTACTGTTTATAGAAGTATCAGAGTACCCTTGGCAATAGGGCACATTTCAAGATGGTAGATTTTTTAGTTAAAATTCTGTGATCGTTTTCTTTTCCACATAAAAGGACTGTGTTTCAAGATCAGCTTCATTAGGAAGCTCTGCTGGGATTTGATGTTTTTATTTTCTTACAGAGAAAAAGTTATCTCTCTAAGAAGACCTCCATCTCCTCACACATAAAATGAGCAAATATACAATTGTTCCCCCTAGTTTTAATTTGCATTTTATGATTACAACTAGATTAGAATTTTATACATTGCATCATTATTTAGAAACAAGCTGCTTTTATATTTCCCACAATTTCTGAATAAAAAAAAAGCAACTCTTAGCTTTTCTTGTTACTACTGCTAACAATTTATATTAATTTAGATACAAAAATACAGCCCGCCAAAACTTGCGTAGCTGTCCTAACAGCTGCTTATAACTAAATAATTTGTTAAAATGTTATCAGCTCCAGCTTTTAAAGCAATCACATCTGAGGTGCAAAGGGTGCAAAGGTGGCATAAAGCCATGTTTCCTTCCTTTAAAGTGTGTTTCATTGACAAGATATACAACACTAAATCTTTTTATTTGAGAATAGCATTCATATATAATCACAGAATAATTTAGGTCAGAAGGGAGCTTTGGAGACCATTTTTCCCAACCAAATGGGTTCAAATGGGGCCAAATTCAGAGTCACAAAAGGTCATACAAGGCTCTGTGAAGTTTTGTGTTGAAGATCTCTGAGGATGGAGAAACCACAAAAGGCTCCTTACAGCCTGTTCCAATGTTTCATTATGTTCATCATGAACTCTTTTGCTCCTAATATTTCATGATAATGTATTTTTCTGAAGCATGTGTCTATTGCTTCTCATCCTCAACATGCTGACTACAGTTTTATTAAATGCAGCCTAGCATCTAGTTGGGCTTATTTTGCTGCCTGGGTACACTCAGAACTCATGAAGGTTTAAGCAATTTTTATACTCTCTAGTACCACAGGATTCTCACATGATCCACATTGTGGACAGCACATACTTTAAACATTCTTTTCACACCCATGGTATGTTTGTAGAGGGCCCAATGCAGCAGCTCTCTGAGTTGTACATACTAGTGAAATGCAAAAACACACAATAAAAGGTTGGTTTGTATAAAAGATTAAGTCAGGTAAAGTCCATTGCTGATGGAATAGGTCATTTATACTTCTATATAAGTTAGGTCATATTTAAGAACATAAAAAAATATATTTGCTATTGAAAAATGCAACACTAATGAAAAATGCATCCTTCTAATATTCAACATATAATTGCAAATTAAAATGAGTTGTCCTACACTCTTGTGCTTTCCCTGCTGAATCTAAAAGGATGTCAGTTGCAGTAATTATGATAATTTATCTATTCCTGTAAGCTTTTTTGGCAGGAATTGGTGGGAAAAAAAAAAAAAAGAAACTATTACACAATAGGTCAATAAAAGTAAACAGAAGAAAGTTATCTTTCAGTACAACTGTAATATTAAGTATTTTTCATTTGTATAATGATTTACAGCCTGAATGATAACTAACTGAAAAATGATTAAAGTATTTCCTTTACTGCAATGAGTTTAGAATCAGATCTTTGGAGGTAAAATTTTCAGGCACTCTTAGTGATTACCATCATAGAGAAATAAGGAAATGGTTGTTAATCACTCTCCAAAAGACAGTGTTTAGACAGCTTTTTTATTGTTTCAGAAAACAAATATACTCTCTAATACACTGTAATGAGCTGGCCAAGATATTTTAAAATACCAGCTGTCTTTATGTGCAATACAGTATTAAAAAAAGAGTCTCCTGACACATACTTTAAATCCCTTGAGGTTTAATTTTCAGATTAATAGATTGTTTTTTACTTTTTTTTTTGCTCCCCTTTCCCTTTAAAGACTTAGATTTCCAGGCTCTCTAGAGCATTCTGCTGCATTTTCTACCCTTTAAGAATAAGCTTAGAGCCTCATGGACATTTTTTCATTTTTCTCTATTCTATAAAAAAACCTGAAAACCTGAAAAACCCTGTAGTTCTAAATTTTTCCAATATATTTAGAAATCTGTTCATTTATTAGGTTTTTCACTCACTTCAAAAGCTGAAACTAGCCTTCCAGTACTCCTTTCAAATTCAAATTCATTTTAAAAGTCTAACTGCATGACACAATATAAAATAAGAATTCTGATAGATATCCCATGTATAATAGAATAACAATAACACTCTGAAATATACATAAAATGAAAAATAAAAAAAAGTAGTTTTCTGAGTGAATATATCCTATGGTGAAATTCGTAGACCTAAAGGAGGTTTTGCATACCATTTAAAACATAAAGTCATGTATAGGATTCTGCTATCAGAGGAGGTGAACAAAAATGCCAACATGCTGCAGAATCAGCTTTAGCTCCAGCCCTGCTCTGGGAGGCAGCTGATACTGGTCCAATAGCACCCCTGGGAATGTCTGCAGCTCTATGTTCTCATGGAAATAAAAGATCCTAGAGAATGTGAAGCTTTGAAAACAACCCTTGGACCAGCATGACAGCACAGAGATAGGGATGGGGCAAATAAGTTCCTGAAGATTGATTCTGAAAGTATGACTATCTGAAAGTATGACTGGCACCGTACTTGGAGTCTAGACTAGCAAACTCCTCCCTTTTAAGCAGATCAAAATACTTAACTGGAAAAAGTAAACTATGAATGTAAAATCTTCTATGATGCTCTTCAACAGTATACTGGGTCTTTAACATGGGTATGTCACTAATATGAAACTTATTCACTATCTGTAGAACTCGAGATACCTGTCCAAAAGGTTGTGGACTTCACCTTACCTATGGCTTACACTTCTGATATAAAGTGTAGACACACGTCTGGCTGAAACTACAAGTTTTCATTCAACCTGGGTATATTTAGAGTACACTGGTTCATACTCCTTAATACAGAACTACAAATTTTAATTGGGCAATTACAGTGCTTCTGTAAGAACAGGATATGATTTTGGAAAACTATATTTTTATGTTGGAAAACAGTTTGGACAGAAAGCTTGACGTTCTTCCATCTATACAGAATATTAGTTGTAAATTTGCATACAAAGGTGCATGCATAATTATAAAGTTGTATACTAAATTGCATGGCATGTAACCATGGAAAAGGATAGGTAAAAAATCCTCAAACAAGGGAAATGTCAGTTAAGCCCACTCTTTCATCTGAAGTCTGCTAATTGCACAGTTTATAAACCAATATTTTTTCCTTAACAGTTATTTTACCATCATCAGCACTAGATCGTCATCTATTGGAAAATCAATTAAGTAATTAATAGTGAAAACAATCTCTTTGTTCCAATTTTGTTTACTTCCCTAACTGACAGAAGATCAAACCTACTTTTTGAATAGTGACAGATTAATTGAGTAGAAATAAATTATCTGAATCTTTTTGGATGGCTACTTTAGGATGACACAAATCATTGCCTGAAAGCAACTTTTTCTCTTCTTTGCTTAAAACTCTCAGTAACTAGCTTTTTTGTAGGTTTCATTTTACATAGTTTTTTCAGATTAATCTCCTTCCCGCACCTAACAGTGCTGACTCAACCTATACTGTTAGAACCAATGAGTAAAAGTAGGCATTGCAAATTGTTAGTAGTTAAATATATTAGTAATATTACTTACTATTATAATACTTTTTATGAAGTAAAATGTATTTTAATCCAGTACAACTGAAAGCCATGTTTTCAATGACATATGTTACAAAATTTTTAGGTGGACAGCATACCGTGGCAAAATCCATGGGCAAGAAGTCAAAATTTAAGGAAACTATAATATTTGATACCTTTAAATGGCACTGTTAATTATCTACAAGCTTTGCACAGCTCCCATGGTTCACTGATTTTTAGTAGAAATCTATTCCTGCTGCAAACCTTCTTCAATATACAATGATGCCAAAGCAGGATTTCTGAGTAAGTTTCTGAGTAAAGGCTTGTTGGCATCTTAAGTAAGAAAAGGTTTCCATTATTCCATACTGTAGCAAAATGCAGTTTATCGTCCTGTTTCTCTGTCCAAAATTTTTTTCTTTTTTGAAGAATCCCCACCTGACCTTCAAATACAAAACATCTTGATTGCTTTGAAGTAAGGACAGTGAAATGAATCAACAGTGTAAACTGTATTCCGTCATGTCCCTCAGCTACTTACATCTTGGAATACTATATATTCTCAGTATTCCCCATGAACTTTATTTGCAGATGAAAGTTGTCTAAAGAAAAATCTTGAGTCTCTTGTCAGCCTGCCTTACATTTATTTCTTTGAGGATCAAATCCTGCAAAACATCAGTCTTCAAGCAGATGAATGAAATATAATAATTTTCCTCTAATGAAAATATGGATCTCACTAATGCTAATGTTGAATTTCTTTACTATGTACTTTTTAGTGTCTTTAGTTTAATTACACAGAATTCAACAAGATATATACAATCACAATGACTTTAGATGACTAAAATACATAATGAGTTTGCTTGAAAGAAATGTATACCACTCATTTGACAGAAAGATCAACTATAGATGTTTGAAATGAATAGCCTTTATGCTACTCTTTTAGTATGCTCCTTTTACTACATAGTTTTGTGCTCCATTGAGAACTTAAGTTGTATTGCTTTCTTTTTCAATTGTTTATTGAATTTGCAACTAAAACAAGCCTTGATGTCTCGAATATTTATGGAGGGAAAACATGGCTGAGTTAGAGACTCTGATCTTGTGACAAAATCAGATTGAAATGAACTTAACCAAAATGCCCTCAGAGATTTAACTTTAACATTACATGCTGCAGTGAAAGAAAGAACAACTTAAGGTCATTTATGCTTACTGGAGTGATTTGGAAAATGTCCTGTTACATATGTTGCTAGGAAATAGGATTTCTTTGCTTTGACATTTAAATTTCTTATTAGAAATGTGGCTCTTTGATTTGAAAGAAATATGAAAAGGAAACAAAACCCCAAAACAGTAAGAGCTTGGTAGCACACCAATGTGAATATCAGCTTGAAGTGTCCTAAAATCTGGGTGAGCAACTAGAGATGCATTATAATAAAACATCTTTCATAGAGTATGTGTCTTTATAATTATGCATGTTTATAAGGGAAGTAATCAGATGTATTAAGATGGCATTTTACACCTGAAGTTGAAAAAATAATTAACAAAAGAAAAGCCAATCTACTAAGACAGAACTGTTGTTAAAGCTTACCAAGATCCCTGTAGAAGTCCAACAAACTCTCCAAATAGAGCACAATGCAATACTGTGACTTTCAATGACTTTTAAATTATAACCACAGGAGAGGTATGACCATGATCTTTTAGAGAATAAACAAATCTGGAGAGGTAAGCACTACTTTTAGATTTCCAACTCAGATCATATCTGGCCTGACTTTTCAGGACAGTCAAGTATCCACATGTCCAACTTCATCAGCTCACTGTTGCAGACACTCTACACTTTAGAAAACAGGGGGGGTTACTGAGAAACCTAAAATTCTTATTCACTTTTGAAAATTATGTCTGCTAAACTCACCTAATTATACAGTGACAAATTTATAAGCAGAAAAAAAATTTCATTACATTCTTTTCCATGTATTAAGGGATAGTAAAATTATTATTAGAGAGAGCCAGTTAACAGATCTGCAGTCTATATTTAGACACTGATTCTTCCATTTCATCAGAGAATATATTAAATGTCACATTCTGTTGCACAGCCAATTAGAGAGGTAAGCACAACAAAAAAAGGGTTTTCCTGCTGGTTTTGTTACCAGCACAGCATGGGATCAAAAAATGAGACACTGCTACCCATCCAGGAAAATAAGTGAGAGAAAGACTTTAATAGTGTTGGCTTAACTAGATAAAATATTTTAGCCTTGAGTTAAGATGAAATGCAGATATAAACCAGTTAATTTTAAAACGTGTAATGTCAATTGAAATTCTCAAGAGTAAATAATCTGATCTCATATTTAAGTAAAAGAGATCTATAGAAGGAAAAAACAACCATATAATTCTGAACCAAGTGTTTGACAACATAAAATTTTAAAAACAAGACAATTCTGAAAAAGATGAAAAGATAATGTATAAACAAGTCTTCTTTGGCCTTCAACTTTTTTAAATGACGTAACAGCTACTTTAATCTAATGTCCTGTATAGGTGATACTGTAACTGTCACTTAGTATTAAAATATAACCATGCCATTTCAAATATATTTTAATTTTAAAATCCACTATATAATTCTATACAGCAAGTATTGTCATCATTACTCAAAGTGAAATAAATATTTTACTAATCTTGAAGGTAAAGCACACCAAATGTCTCAAAAATTGAAAGTTTAAACCACTGAGAAAAAAAAGGGGGAATTGTAAGAAAGTAAGCAGAATGAATCCAATGAGACATATTTTAATACTGATAAACTGCTTAGTACGGATACTAGGCAAAATGTGTCCATTGTTTCTCCCTCTCTTTTTAATTTAAGCAAAGAGAAAGAATGTCAATATCTTCCATAGAATAAATTAGATTTTTTTTTATTAGGAGAAGGAAGCAGAAGAGACTCTTATAGAGTCCTAAACTCAGTTTAGAATTGAATTGAATGGAAATCTAACACCAAAAAGTTTTTCACAGGCAAACCAAACCTTTTATATTGAGCAATGTTAAATCAAAAGGCAAGCAATTGCTTTTAAGCTGTAAAATACCAAATTACTTTATTGCTACTGAGTAGCTAAAGTTTAGCCTTTTTTTTTAAATTTGCACATATATTTCCATATTCTTCTGTGTTTTCAAAGATAAGTAACATTGATGCAGTTCTCTTGACACAACACTTGGATTAATAAGCTGCTCTTTTCCTTAAGACAACTGAAGAGCTTTTCATAACCCAACAGCAGCAGGATATAAGCCTCTCAAAGTTATTACAGAAGCAACGTAAGAAAAGCTATGACACAGAATATCTTTCTACATGGCAACCTGGAGCTTACTATGCAATTCCTTCTTTCTCATGAGGTTTATATTTCAACCATTGGCTTGCATACTCTTATAATGCAATCAGCACCAGCAATAAAAAGATAAAGAGATCTGCCTTAAATATCAGAGAAATTATTAATTGCTCTTTTTTTTTTTCCTTAATTATCTTAACATTTAATTCAATAATTGTGTTTATGGGATAAAGTAGTTTAAGTAACAACTGCATGTATTGCAGCCTATCATGTCTCCTGGGTTCCTTGCTAAATGATTTAATGCAGAATAAAGATCATGAGGCTTTCAACTTGAAAAATCAGTGTTTCTCATACCTTTTGTTTGATGATCATGTCGTTGATATCATCAAGGTCACCTACTATCACTCTCTGAGATTTTATCTCTCGATCCAGTCGAGAAAGCCAGTCAGTGAGTTCTGCCCATGCCTTATTGAAGTCAGCCAAGGCTGGAAGCTCCAAAAGCACAGAAGATGGCATTTCTGGTTTGAAGGTGGTGGTTTCCTTGGTTACCCTGGTTTGTGTATCCACAGCAACAGTTTCACCAGAAGTTACTGAAAGAAAAAAATGCTAAAATTACTGAATAAATGAACTAGGATAAATGTTTATTTCAGTAACAGAATTTATACAGTAGAAAGGGTAACACAGAAATAAGCTCATTTCTTGATGTTATGTCTACTGGAAATACGGAACTTAAAACTAAAAGAATATATTAATTGTTTTTTCTACAGTATTTCTATTATAGTGTATGCTTAACATTCAGCATTCTGAGCATATTCATATTTTATCTTTAAAAGGCATAGTAACACTAGCAAAGATCTCAGTGTAATAAGAACCCCTCACTCAGGGTCACTGAAGTAGAGCTATACGTGAGTCATCTTCCAAAACCTAGTAATGTGGTCGGCTCTGTCAAGGCTAGAGGCAGATTGAAAAAAAGTTGGTTGCAATATCCAGGTTATCACAGCACAATCATATGTCTAGAAACAAGTTTCTTCCACAGTCTCCAGTCACTCTGTAGCTGTGAATTTGTCTCACCAACAATCTTCTCACTGTTACCACTAGGTATTTCCCATAGGCTCTGTGACCAATATGGGAATTTACACAAGAAATTCAGCCTTGGCCGATTTTTGATTTTTTCTCCTCATAACTTGAAAGTGCTATGTGCTGTTATTTGGATATTTGTGGATTTTTCTCCTTCTATTTGGAGAAAATGGATAGATCTTCTCCCTTCTGTCCTACCTTTGCTCTGTTACCTGGGCTTTAAAGAATCTGTTCATTATTCATTGCTTGGGTTGAGGGATTACCCAATACTGAAGCACAGCATATTTCTCTGCATTTAAAAAAGATGTGACATGCCACAGATGGCTATCATTGGACAGAGAGACATGTAACATGCATTAATTCAGAATTTCAAGACTGATTTTTACTTCTTGATGTTTGTTATTTACAAAAAGACAGCTATAAACTATTGGGCTACTTTTGCCCTCTATTTCATCATGAAAAAGTAATTCATTGTGCACGGTATTATGGCAGATGAGGCTACATTGACTTCTATTTGATCCATTTTTTCCTCATTTTTTTAAAAAAGTCCAGTGAAACAAGAAAAATACTAATTTAGGGAAAACACAAGAACACAACGCATTGTTTCACTGAGGTGCTAAAGCACTAGAGAAAGGAGTCTAAATACCTACCCTTTAGAGCTGCTACAGAACCTCTGTGTGACTCAACTACCTAAATAACACAATAGCTAAACCAGGAAAGAGGAAAGAAAGGTGAATGGAGTGTGCTCTACATTTTCTAACATTGAACTGCAAAATATGGTTATTGAAAAATAAATATAAATTTCTAAAGGATCAAAATACTTGTTTGCAGAGTAGAAGAAATCTTACAGGCTACAGAAAACCCATTTCCCGCACACTTCCTGCAGGGTAGCTTGACTTTAATGGGGAAAAAAAAAAAAAACAATACAAAACCAACCAACCAACAAACAAAAAAACCCACCCCAAAACAGCATTGCCCCATGCACAGTTTTGGTTTTTTTCTTTCTAGTACTTCTGAAAGTCTAACGGCTTTCCCCATTTGCATTCATGCCATTTCAGCAAAGTCTGTCTGAAGCCTAAAAACTCAAGCAGCAGATGAGGGTTCAACAGTTTGGCCATAAAACCACTTGAAACATTAAAACGGCCAGTAACATTAACTGATATTGCCAAGGAATTTAGCAGCTATTTTTCACTAATGAGAAAGGTTTTGAGTAATTTCACTAGAGAATCAGTGACCCTCTTCAGCACTGCAGAAAGCGAAAAAGCTGTGCACAAGCATCCAAATAACTGTCACTGCAAAAGCACCATAGGATTCTGTCAGCATTAAAAATACTGTATGATTATGAATCATTTACCAAATCAACATATACATTATTTATCTAGCCTGAATAAATGGAATAATATACCAAAAGTGACTCCTGCAAATGATGATTTTTAATGACATACGTTGCAATTAAATACATTTATTCACCCATCCATATTATTATGTGTAGTGTAATCCTTGAACATTTCCTTTCTCTACCTTAAAACCACATACCTGTGGATAACCAGGAAGTAAATTAATTATTATAAAAGGCTGCTCTAACACAGAAAGTTTGTAATTAAAATCACAAAAATACGTGAGAAAACAGTTATATCTTTTTCTAATATGGAAAGAGGTTTGTAATAGGTTTTTTATAGCATCACATCGTTTTCTATAACAGAGTATCTTGCACTGTCAAAGATTAGCAGTTTTTAATACCAAAAAGCAAACCAGATAACTCTAAAGTATCTCTATCCTTCACCCTTTTTATTTCACGTGTTATATTTTTATACACAGATGTGAATAATTAATAATAATAATAATAGTACTCGTCAAGTTTTCTTTCATCTCTGTTGAAATTACTCCAGATGTTTTCTTCCCCCCTGGTATTTCTTTCTAAATTATGCAAATGAAGCAGAGATTAGCTTTACTCTGTACTGGTGAGGCCACACCTGGAGTACTGTGTTCAGTTCTGGGGTTCTCAGTCCAAGACAGCTATAATGCTAATGGAGAGAGGCCAGTGAAG
>JAOXNG010000001.1:126020299-126033703 GCA_028566535.1 Scolopax minor | reverse complement strand
TTCTGAAAAACTGCCTGGACAGGACCCTGGGCAGCCTCCTCTAGGTCACCCTGACTGAGCAGGGGTGTTAGACCATATGATCTCTAGAGGTCACTTCCAACTGCAACTATTCTGCAGTCCTGTAAAGCTATATCCTCAGTTCCAAACAGTCTCTAAAAGCCAAATTGGAAATAATGTGAGGAAAGAGAATGCTTTGGGAACAAAGCACCTACAACTGAAGATAGTACACAGAACTAATCCTGGCACAGCACATGTAAAACATTCAACTGACTGCTCTACATGTGGTGGAAAAAACTTTAAATCTGCAGTACCCTATCCTAGTTAGACTATAATCAAGGTCTTATAAAACCTGTGCTTGTAATATAGCTGTAAACTGATGTTGCATTAATAACTCTTGCTCTGCTTGGATCGATGGTTCTATTCAAACCTTTCGAAAGATAAACTGTATCAAAGTCCAGTCTTCTTTTGTAATATAGCATGCTATAGTATTCTCTGTGAACCTTTCCTTAGGCAAAGATCAACTTGATTGATGGGCCCACTAAAAATTGGAATTTCTAGGATACATAGATGGATCTCTTTTAGTGAGTCTAAGAATTAAGCAAACACTGTAACTAAAAGAAAGGTATCATGAGAACCTTTCACATACTAGCCACGGAGAAGTTCTAGGGTCAATTTATAGAGGAATTACTGATTACAATACTGAGATTAATTTAACTATCAACACATATTTAAAAAGTTAGGTTAAAACAATATTCTGAAATTATAGTGTCACCACTGGATATTTATTAAAATGTTGAGATAACACTTTAATAATAATCCAGATGCAGGGGGGAAAAGAGCCCCAAAACAAATCACAAACCAGATAAAACCCAAAGCCCAGTATGTTCAATTTAATGGTTAATATTTAAAAATCCTCCTCTTCTATACATAAACTTTCTTGTTTATGCAAACATGATTGTGCTTGTTACTCTTTTCTGTTCATTAGTTTAAAGATTAGCTGAACAAATATCTGTAATATTGCCACCAAATTTTTGATAACACTAGTGGTTTTGTTTTAAATATAGAAGTTAATTCAAGTTCTGAGATACTGGCACAATATAATTAAAAGTATCTTAAGGCTGATATCTCTTAATTACTGTAACAAAAGCAAAAATAATCAGAAATGTTTGTGTTTGTGTCCCCTCTCTTCCCTAACAATATTGATTAATTTCTTTATTGTTATATGAAGTGCCAGGAAATTCACAACTGAGAGAAACAATTTCCTTCGGCTTGACTCTGGTCTGTATCCTCTATTTTAATTTCCCATTTGAGTCTTCCCTTAGGCTCTCATGACATTTGTTTTAAAACACAAAGAAGAAAAATTTCTTGAAGTAGGGAATTCAGGCTGTTTCAATTAAAATATCTGAATTTTTTTTTTTTTTTTTTTTTTTTATGGATGTGACTCAAATCTTCTTCTTTTAGTTTTAGTTTCCCATTTAGTGTGATCTTCCATGTGGAATACTTCACATCTGGCCAGAGAGATTACAGAACCTCAGACTGCATATACTGGTTTGCATAAAATAAGGTGAAGACATACTGTATATTAAATTATTTGTATATTTATGGTGTGGACTGTCACATGGAAATTTTGGACAAAAGCTTTATTTTCTTCATAAAGTAAAAACAAAGTTTTGACTAAATTACTATAAACGTTCATTCATGGTGACCTGTTACCAGGACTTTAATTTCTGATAAAGAGTTTAGCATTTGACAATGAAGAAAACAGTTGAGAGCATTCAATGCATATTAGTTTTCATGTTTCAGGATGAGCCATGGACTTCTTTCTTAATCAATCATGAAGCAAAGATTTCCCCTTTTTAATAGACATAAACATTTTAACCTTTTCCATGAGAGCTTTGTAAGGCAACTTTAAGAAGACATTACATCAAGAGATTCTGTCTTTTGGGGAATAGAAACATAAATCCATAATTAAGCTTTCCAATAACTAGAAATGCAAACAATCATTTCTGGGCAGACTGAAGAGTTTCAGTTCAAGGAGTCAAGCTTTTTTTTTAAACAGCCTTTTTTCCTGTTGTTTTTTAAATGCAGTATTATTTTACCCCTACAGAAAGCATTTATTTTTTCCCAAAGGATAGGGGCATTTTTGAGTAAGCAGTTGTTGCAGTTGTTAGAAAAGAGTTTCATGAAAATGAATGTTTTGTACTACAGCCATCGTGGTGTTCCATCAAATTCTGTCACATACTTGCCTTATAAAAAATGTTGTGACAACATCTGTCACAAATGATGCAAGCACCTCTCAATATTTCTTTTATCAGTAAAAGTAACAAGTTCCTTGATTTAGTATGCAGCTTTCAATTGGACGTCAATCTCTATGACAACAATTTACATTTCCAGTGTACCCTATTGGCACGTAACTGAATTTTGGCAGCTAGCTCTTTGATATAAGGAAAAACACATATTGCCAGAAGCTCCGAGTTTTACAGTCTCATGAAAATCACCTCTTCTAATTTTGTAAGATCTACAAATTGATTTAACAGGCATAAATCATTATCCTAACCAAGGGGAACTCTGAAGAAAAAAGTGTAAGAAATCATACACAAATATAGAGTGATCAAGTAAGAATACTAAAGTGTCAGCCAGATTTTAGGTACCATGTAGCTAAAAAAACCACCACCAACAACAACAACATAAAAAAACCCAAACCCACATCCCCTCCCCAAAAATCCCCACAGAAGAGTTTTTCAGAAGCAGTGAAATAATGAGTTCATTTACTAGCTAATTTAACAGCATTATAGTATTAATGCAAAAATTTCCAAGTCTACCCTTATCTTAGAGAGAAAAGTTCTACAGAATTAAAAACAGTTGTTCAAAGCTAGAGAAGGCAATATCACCACTGCAACTTTGTTTTTGATCAAGTAATTCCTCAAGTCACTTCAAGAACCTTCTGTTCTTTCATCAGAAATGTTAAAATATCTTGCCTCATACTCCTTGGTGAAACACTTGTCAAGCTTCCTCATGAAAACACATAATTCTCTACTTTTCAGGTCAAAATAACCTCTATTGCTTTTCCTGTTATTTTAGTTTGACCTTAGGAAAAATTGCCTTCAGGAACTTGTTGAAGAAAATCTCAGTAATGCAAATCTCTACCTGCTTATCTCCTTCACTGTGTTCCCTGCTACTGATAGAAGCTAAGACAGCAGTCTTTCAGTCACAAGCTTCATATAAACAGCAAGACTAAAGAATTGTCTAGCTGGAGTAAAAAAGAAGGTTCTCATTCACTGACTTTTCCTCATTTTAGCTTTCTATAGGTTAAGAAAGGAGTCAGTCTTTCCTCCTCTCATGCCCTCTGACTAGAGCAGAAACGTTAGAAACAATTACAAGCTTTGTTCCTCATTCTCTGTAGCCCCCGCTCTGCTCGTGATCTGTGATTGCACTTGCTCACAATCTTTGGTTGGCTGTTTCTCTCTAGACCAGACCTAATGCTGTGGCAGTTCCAGTCACCACTGAAACATTAGGAAGGATGTCAAAGAGCCATTGCATTTCTCAGTAGGATGTGACCAGAATGGCACTAAGCACTGCTCCTTTCAGAAGGAAAAACCAGCTTGTTTTGCTCTTTTAAAAAGACACGTCAACAAAGAACTGTGCACAGGTCAACAGGACTGTGTGCAAAGACCTATCACTTTCTATTATTCTAGCAAATGAAAGAGATTTTCACACAATGTAGTTATGTAGTTGCCAATATACCTAATTACTGTAGCAGAGGAAACCAAAAAGGAAGATTATTTGCAAGCCCTTGCTATCTGGATAGTCAGGTATTATAGTAATTCAGGTTACTGTAATAATAATAAAAAAAAGAAAAGAAAAAAAAAAGGAGAAACAGAGTGAGTTTAAAGCATGGGAAAAAAGATGTGTGATGTAAAACTAAAAAACTGAGGTAGAAAAACCGGAAAAGAGCATAAACTACCATTTTATTACAGATACTTTTTTCCTAGGAATTCTAATGAGAAACTCTTTTTCCACATCTTCAGTCTGTGTTTTAAAAATGATGAAATTGTGTTGCCACATTTCTTGAGAATTACTAACATTGGATTCTGCAGTGTGCTGAATATAGTTTTATAGGAAAATAAACATTGATTTAATTCCTTCCTGAGCCACGTTACACAAACCATGTAATAAAGACCAACCATAACTATAATTTAGCTCTGTGGTCTCACCAGGTACAGGTTATCAATAATAGTCTGATGAATTCTACAGTATGCTATCACTTACATTTCATGAGGTTTAATCAAAATGAATCCTGTATAACCTGCTGCCACTAACTGTTGATCGACAAATTAAGTGAAAGGAAACAAGCTGCAAAGCCTGCTCCTCAGAAGAAAATACCAGATCGTATTTTAAAAATGGAATATATGAATGCAGTCCTTTGAAAGACTGATGATAGCATTAATCTTATTTACATCATAAATCATAACAGCTGTACTTTCAACATCTTGTTATAGCATAGAAAAAGTAGACTTAGATTCCATATTGTCTTTAATAACAGCAAACAACCAACTCTTGTTTTGCATTTCTGATTTACATTTCATCATAGGTACGAGCATAATGAAAATTCTGAGTAGCAACAAAGACTGAGTTTTATTTAATCATCTGAGTCCTGAAAAATCAAAGTAAAAGTCCTTTGTAAACTGCACTGTCACACCAGTTTATTACAGATACTTGCAAAGAGTAACCTACTGCAAGACCCTTGAAATAGAATGTTAAATATAAAGTTGTAACCTTCTTTCTTTTGATTTAAAGCAGGCTTTTGTGGCATTGGTATATTTTGTATGTATTTTTCACCTGTCAAATAATCCAGAAACAAATCCTCTATGTAACAATCAAGATAGAAATTCTGTGAATCACAGAGATTTGTGTTTATAAACTTGCTTATTATGTTTTTATTCACACAGCTCTGAAGGCATAGTGTCAGCTTTTTATCTAGACTCTTTTCATTACTTCTCCCTGTTGGTGTTGCAGCACATGCTGTGAATGACCTCCAGAGATTCCTGAAGCTATATGCACAGAGAAAATTGAATCTGAAAGCTTTATTAGACAAGTTTGTCTTCAGCTTGTGTCTGGTGTCAGCTGTATTGAAAAATAGAACTGCTTGCGAAACTGGGTCCTGACCTTGAAAAATCTCCAATCAAATGGTAACAGATTCAGTTTTGTGCCATATTGCTATTTGTTAGATGTGGCACATATGTTAGAAGCGAAAAAGCTTCTTAATGAAAATCAGATGGAATAATCAAGCAACTTCTTACCTGAACACAATGGGGAAACTAGATAGATGGCAATGCACACATAATAGGACCAACTCAGGTTGGCATCTGTGAACCTCTTTACTACAATAAGCCTGTAAAGTACAACAACTCAAAATCAAGAAAATTAAAATTATTTCTATAAACCATTATTTATTCCTTTATCCAAAATAAAAGGTAAAGACAACAACTTATTCCTTTACTATTACACTTTCTACGAGTGAACAACCTTTGTTAGGCCAGTTGACTCAAGGAAGAGCCTACTCTTATTGCTCTCCACCGATTCAAGAATTCAAGATATTCTTTGTGATACTTCCCTACTAAACTGTTCCCTGTTCTTTTTCTCTCTTGCATTTTGTTTCAGTAAAACTTTTCATAGTTAAATTCAATTATGAATAACATTAAAAATGGACATTTCCTTTAGAAAGGATTTCTGCATGCACAAGTATCAGAAATTATGCAACTCTGGACTTGGCCATTGTTGGAAATAATATTTATCTCTATTACAACTCTCAGGATAGCAGTCTTCTTTACTGGTGTCCTAAAACTAATGTTAACTAAAATGGACTACTGGCAGTAATGTTGCCTTCTAATTGTAGAACTACTTGTCACAACAGACACACACTGTGGATTTTTAGCTGTTCAACTCTGTGGAGAATTGTTCTGCAAAATTAAATACCTACAACGCCCGACACACAAGCATTTTAATAGCTGATAGCACGGTTATTTTAACTGGTGAATGTTATGCGGAATATATTTTTAAATATCAACACGTTTGCATTAGTATTGAAAACACTGTAGATGTGCACATTCTTAGATTGTTCAGTCTTCCCCAAGGAAGTATTTACAGTATTCTTGGTCTCAATTATACTACGCCAGCTGCTATAAACAATATAGACAGTCTAATATCTGATTTGTACATTTGTTTTTAACTTAGCATCTGAATACACATATTGCTATCTTTTCAGGTGCACATAATTAAATGCACAAAGGTTTTTAAGACTAGCATTTGGAAATTCTAACAAATACAGTTCTGAACTACAGCATATGCATTCACTCAAGCACTGAGCAAAATATATATACAATGACTGCTTCAGAGCACATTAGCTTTGAAATACTACAAAAAAGAAAATGGTATCTATTGTGCATTTCTGCCCAAAGCTAGTTGTTGTCATTTTGTTTCTTACATTTTTGTCAGTGTCACTTGAATATCTCTTAAAAACAAATGGCTTTTTTGGTTTGGAAGAGACAGTGGGACACTACATGATGCAGCTCCAAAATCCATGGCATAACTATATTTCAACAGTTAGAGTTTCAAAGATAAAGAATCCTTCAACCCTGTTGAATAATTATTAAACCAAATATTGTATCAGAGATTTAAATGGACAGTCTTCATAATGCAGAATTCTACTGTGCCCAATCTGGACATCTCTATCTTAGAATTAGTCAATATAGACAATAGATCACTAACTATGCATTTAACATGAAAGTAAAAGAAAATCACACATGCATAAAATATAGAAACTAGAACTACAGAAGCACTTTCAGCTTCTGAGTTCACTGAATTTTAGCTTTAAACTTTATTTCATTTCATTAAGACATGTATTTTGATACATGCTTTTGTTTGATGCCAATTTTCCTCAGAAACATACAGTCTCAGGAACTGAATATTTTTAGTAGCACCAGTACAAGTTTCTTATGTTATACCACATTCCAAGCAGTGCATATGAATTTCAGCTGTACTAAAACACAGTGGTTCGTATATACTCAGTAACTTTAGTGATTTTTTTTTTCAAGAACTGTTTTGTAAGATCTCATAATCTGAGAATAAAGCAGTATTCCTAGCCCAGTTGGGGACTTGTTTCATGGAGAAATAAGAGGTCGACTAAACTTTCCCAAACAGAAGTAGACATACCTTACAACGCACTCCTTCACCTAAGATATCAAATGAATAAACAAATGAAAATCTGTTGTCACCAGCTTCCCCAGATTCACAAATATAATTCTTTCAATTTCAACCTCAAAACTCAAGGTATTTTAAACTCTGGAGGTGACTGCTGTGAATGTTTTTCTACACCCCAGCTGAATATATGGGCTAAAAAGTGTTGAGTTCTGTTTTGGTTAAATCAGCTGGTGAGTTACTGCACACACAATCTTCATGTTACAACTTGTTTCTTATGGACTCAGCTTGATACATCACTCCCTTCCCATTCTCTCTCGCACATTCTAAATCCTGAAAAACCTTCTTTCCCTGTACATGGAAGCCCAGTCTATGGCTCCGTGACTGCAGTCTCCAACTCCTACTCCCACATAGTAGGAGTACACATAAAGCCTTTTAGTCAAATGCATCTCTAACTGCTGCAATTTGGAAAACAAAACCATTTTTTTTCTTTATCTTTTTTCTAGACCTGCTACAAACAATGCTCCAAAATAAGGCTGATAACTTGTGAAGTTTAAAGGGACAAATTCTATCTCATTTCAGAAGTAATTTCACCATTGCAATTGACACACCTTCATTTCACAGTCATACATTTTTCTGTTTCACTTGAGTAGCCATTTCATACAAAAAGACAAAAACTTGCATAAAATTTCAGGGGAAAAATGAAACTGTACACAAAGTACTGTTCTCTTAATAAGTAAAACTACAAGAGCACGAATACAATGTACTGCTCACAGTTTTTTTAGCTATACATGTAAAATGTAAAATTATTTCACAAAGTATTTTAAGCTGTATTCATTCACAGTTACTTTTAACGTTTCACTAACTTAACGTATAGCATAGCTGAAAATAAATACATAAGCTTTTTTAAGAAACTGTATTTCCAAGTACAGCTCTAAGTGAAAGCAACAAAGTTTCCCTTAACATCTTAGTTAAATGAAGGTAAATAATGGAAAATATCTTCCCTGAGGAACAAATTCAGGAATGCCTCCTACCTCACAATGTATTCACATAGGTCTACAAAGCATTATATCATTTTACCTAAAATTTATTAAGTAAATACAGTGGTAGCACTTTAGTACAAAAGAAGTCATTTGAATGCTAACAGTACTATTAAAATCTGTCCCTCCTGAAGCACCTTCCAAAACTGCATTTCTCTCTGCTTAAAATGTTTTCAAACTGCTGGCTAAGCAATGCATCAAGGTATTTGGATAGAGATATTCACAGAATTTCATGTTATCCTGTCAAATATAGATAGCAAGTGTGATTTCCTTCCTGAATCATCTTGTCTTGGAAGCCAATCTTTGCGAAGGTTTTAGACGTACCCTTCAGTTAAGCACATTTTCCGAGCTGGAAAAGTAGTTCTTGTTCGTTATGCCTGAGGGCACACTGGACTGGAAGGATATTAAGGAATTTTTTTTAGTGCTTCTCCTGCTGAAAAAACTATAATACACAGACCTAGAAATAATTATAGACAGGATCCTTTACCTATGTCACAGCCACCAGATGGTTTATTTACTAAGTCTCTCTGTCTGAGATCTTGTAGCCTGGCTGGACCAAATGATACCTGACAGGGCAATAGAGGTTAGCCACTTACATCTTCATTCCCTGGCCTCAAATACAGATATTATTGTTAAATTCTGGTGCCCACAAATGTCCCTATAGAATCAGGAAGTGAATAATTATCAATAGGAGATACTGCCCTTGCTTCATAACTTAACACAAAAATACTTTAGTAGCATGTACCAAATTCTATCTTTGCAGAAACTTGCTGCCTCAGCCTGGAGAAGTGAAAGCTCAGGGGGATCACATCCATGTGTACAAATATCAGATTGGTGGAATAAAGAAGACAGAGCCACAGAGCCAGACTCTTTTCAGTGATGCCCAGTGACAGGGTGAGAGACACCATGCAAAAACTGAAATACTATAAATTCTCTTTAAATACAAGAATAAAAATTTTTTTTAACCTGGAGAGGTTATGGAGTCTTCGTCCTTGGAGATATTCAAAACCTGACTGGATATGACCCTGAGCAACGATTGCTAATTGACTGTGCTTTGAACAAGAGGAATAGATGTTTCCCCAGGTCCCTTCTGAACTCTACAGTTCTGTGGTGATACATCTATAATGACACTACTGCAGTAAACTGACTTAAATAAAGAAAAATTATGAATTAGTGCTACAAGCACAGGTTCAAATTTTAAGTTATCTTGGCAAAAGAAAGAAAATCAATCTTACTTCCTGCTTATTCCTTTACAGAACACCAGCCCTTTCATTTTCTGTATGTATAATTCCATCTGATGAGTCTCAGAAATGTTTATAGTCAGACCCTACATGTTGAATTAAAGTAAATGAGTAATTTTGTAGTTCTTCAGGTAAAGATGAGTTAATATTGTAAACTATTGCATTACTGTCTTCTCTCTCTCTTGCTCCATT
This sequence comes from Scolopax minor, assembly GCA_028566535.1. Lineage (NCBI taxonomy): Eukaryota > Metazoa > Chordata > Aves > Charadriiformes > Scolopacidae > Scolopax > Scolopax minor. The sequence goes on along the minus strand of JAOXNG010000001.1, from coordinate 126,024,033 downwards.
ATTATCATTTCCAAACACACAACTCACCAGCACTCCGTCCCGTGTAACATGAGAAAATAGTGATTTGTAGCATATCCAGGTTTTAAATGTCCTTTTGTATTTGCTGAGCTACAGGCAAAGAAGGAACAAAGGCTAAAATCAATATCAGTAAAAAAGAGAAAGCAAAGGGACAACAAACCAAGGAGTAGGAGGTGGCAGAAACATGATGAGAAAATTTGTAAGCTTTCAAACTCTGTAAGGAAAAGTAGGTAGGAAAAAGAGTGCCAAATCAAGCTAGCTTTTGCCCCTGCATGGGAAAGTTGGAATTTTTATTTGCTCTTTCAGGTTGATGGTATCATCTTCAGACTACCCCAAAGTCAAAGATTCACTCACATGCCTGGCTTTGCTCCAGCCATCATGACCATACGCAGAGCGATTCGCTTGTGGAGGTTCCACTTTTCTACAGAAGCTGCCACACAAATGACACCCATGAGGAGCAAAGTTGTGTTCTTGAAATATTCAGCAGCCACCTGCATTAAGGGCAAGGGAGAAACAGTCAGTTAAAAAGGCAGTAACTACCCTACACAGAGAGCATGCCTACTGAGAAGTACAGTATCATGGACTTTTTCCTCCTAGAGAAAGAATGACAGGGAGCTGGAGTACATGAAGTATAAGTCAAAATGTTCTCTTTACTCTCTTTCATGTGGCATTTACAAATAACAAGTCTCTATACACACCTGTTTGTAGGTTTCTCAGCTTTGAAGAGCTCAAGAGAAATTTCACTTCTTTGAGAAGGATTTTCACTGCCTGCAGTTGAAGACACTCAGCTGTGCCCAGTTTGAAACAGCACAAACCTCTGCACTGAAAGCAGCTCATGTATGTGCTTTGTCTCTATCATTCTGGAGAGGTCATTTTCTGTCTTACTTGATTTTCTTACGTCTTCAACTGTTCGGCAAAGTTGTCATCCCTAGAACCTACAGCTTCAGGAAAAGTCCTTATCCGCTTCCATCTCCATTGTATCATGAAAACAGGGCAAAGTTTCAAAAAAGAGAACTTAAAGGGTATGAACCAAAATCATCAACTGGCTCAGGGTTAAAAAAAAAAAAAAAAAAAAAAGTAGAGGCCACACATGATCCCCCAAAGTGGCATTCTTGGATGTTTGGCTTGCTAAGATATGAGATGATGTTCTGTGAAGTAACTGCAAAAATAATAAATGAAACAAACAAAAAAACTTTCTCTCTCTCTCTGGTGTGAAAGCAAACAAAATGGGAGAAAATAAAAGTTACTAACAGATGCTTGGAGTCTAGCTAAATATTTCATTTTGTTCTCATGCAATCCTTCCCAAGTTGATGCTAGAATATTTTTCCAAAAACATATTTTCTTCAGTTTAAAGCTATTTCTCTAATCAAATGTGGGCACCAGCATTTTAAAACAATTAAAATCAGTAGAAGCAGTATTTTTTCCATTGTCCTCAGTTATATTGATGCTCCTCCATAGAAGTGCAAGAATGACACTAATGTAATTTTGTAGAAGCTACAGCAAGTTAAGAATTCAATTATATTCCTTTAAGAAATCACCATGGTCATCTAAATAGACTTGGCCATCATAGTTGTGTGCCAGAACTTTTAAATATAACTTTTTTTTTTTTTTGCTTTCTTCCACTGGTTTATTTCTCATTAACTTCCTTTTTTTTTTCCTGCTACCATGTTAAAAAAAGAGATCTTGAACTGAGTGAAAAGAATCCATGAAGCCAGAGGCACAAAGAATCTGTTGTTTTCCTTTATTCCTTGCACTGTCACTTTGTAGAAATAATTGAATATTAATATTCTTATTAATACACATGTATTCTTATTAATACACATGTATGACACACTGGCTCATGTTCTTAAGCTTCTGTGAGTTATTTGTAGTTTAAACTGCTAGGCAAGAGCGCTGGGTTTCTATGGCACTCCAGAACAGCAGGCTGGAAATACTGCAGCATCATAAGAGTTATTATTTTAAAATATAGAGGTTTATTTCTGTTCCTAAGGCAAATGATACATTCTCTGCAGTAGCCCCACTGCCATTTAATTTAATATTACATTGAATTTCTGTCAACCTGCCCTTAAATTTTCGTTCTTCAACATGCTGCAGAATTTTGTAATGAAAATGTGTAACTACTTTACCTTTATGGCAGGAAAAAAATCCTGAAAATATTTAATTGTATTTGTACAGAAATGGACCTGATTATATTACACAGTTGTTAGACCATTGGGAGGAATAAGGCAGGTCATAAAACTCTGGGTTCATGCTTGACTTCAGCCATTTATAGGCATGTCCAGAGCTATATTGTGTTGGAAATTCAACAATTTTATGGTTGCTATATATTCTTCTGTGTTCCTACTGTACTTCTGGTCCTTGTAAAATCAAGTGATCCCTCTTACCCCCCAAAAAAGGGATAGAAAAAGGCAAGAAAAAAAAACTGTAGATGAAATAAAATAAATTCTTGGCATATTATGCAAGAAAATAACATTCACCAAAAACTCAAGTAAGCAGATTCATAACTGATCAAAGAAACTTTTTTGTACAGCTGCTCATTTACCTTAGAACTCATGGCTACAAAGAAAAACTAAGGTTAGAGCTTGGAAAAAGGACTAGACATTCACCAGGATAACAACAATACCTAGTCTTATACAGTAAACGGTGATTCTTTTAAGATATGTAGCCTCATGCATTATACTTTAATAAATATAACTGGAAGAAAAATTTACAGTTGATCCTATAACTGCTCTTTACATTGTTTTGGAGGAGGGGAAAAGTGGGATCCTTTATTGCAATAGGTTTTGGAAATTGTTAGTGATCCCATAGTTGATAGGATAGACACCCCGTTTGGCTAATATAAACGTTCCTGTATGTATCTTCAGTAAAAGCAAAAGCTGGTTGACCCAAGTTACATGTTACAAGTTGTGCCCTTCTTCCTCCCACACTTCTTAGTCTTGCTGTTCCATTAAGTTTAGTTTTATTCAAATAATTAACTGAGATTGAGAAGATTAAATAATAAAAGAGTGCCTACTGACCTCACTGGACTTCATGACTCCAAAAAGTGGGTATAAGAAAGCAGGAACTAAGGCTGCTGCACCAAGAGGTACTGCTTCAGAGACCCAGTATACAGCCGTCACAATCAGCACATAGGCACATGAAGCTTCCTGTAAGGAGAAAGCATGGAGGTTACATGTTACTGCCACACCACCTGCTGTGAAGGTGTTCATGGGACTCATGAGACTGAGGGTGCCTGGACTTTTTGAACATAAGATAGGGCAAAACATTGGGCTAAATGTATTTATTACCAAAATAATGGTTCCAAATGCATTTACAGATTTTTTTGAATCTCATAATCCAATATTTACCAAACGTTCAACCATGACTCCTAAGGGCTGTGGAGCTGGTATTTCTACACAGCTATCTCTCCAATATTGGAGAAGAGAAATGAATTGCAGCTTTCAGGATCAGGTGAGAACATCCACATTTGCCATAGCATGGATAAAGCTACATTGTGGCTTCAGTGGGAAATGCTCTGAAAGATTCCTTGGGTGAGAAGCTCAACATGAGCCTTCAATGTGCCCTTGCAGCCCAGAAAGGCAACCATATCCTGGCCTCCATCAAAAGATTTGTGGCCAGTGGGCTGAGGGAGGTGATTCTGCCCCTCTGCTCTGGTGAGATTCCTCCTGGAGTACAGCATCCAGCAGCTCTGGGGCCCCCAACATGAGAAGGACATG
>JAOXNG010000001.1:125970604-125981371 GCA_028566535.1 Scolopax minor | reverse complement strand
GTCACTATCTGTATCATCTGGACCAATAGCAAAGAAAATTATGGTTATATTTTAATGGATTTTCTCCGTGGTAGTTTTCACTTCCTGGCTTCCTATGTAATCTGGATTTCACATTAAAATGTTGTATAATAATTAGGCTCCCCAAAAGATTCATGCCTAATATTCCAGTTTTCTGGAACAAAAACTGCATTCTGGTATGACCGATGCTTATATACAGAAAAAATTGCACTGCTATTTGTTTCATTCTGAATATTTTATAGTTTTATTTTTAATAAAACAATATTCTTTCTCATCTACATTCTGTTGTTTGGGTTTGGTTTTTTTGATGGGTTTTATCATCATGATCTTTTATCATCTATTAACTGAGTCATGTACTAAGGCCTGAAAAGGAAAGCAGGTGAGGTTGGGGTGTATTTAGGGTTTTCTTTCAATGTGATGCGCTTCACTCCTATTTCAGAAAAATTATTGCATCCAAATCTTCATCCAAATGAGACTAGAGGTGATCTGTCAGTCTAAGCCTGATATGTTACTATCTCTTTTTTTATAGACAGGAAGTAACCAAATCTTTCAGTGTAAGTTAAACCAATTCATTTTCTTTTATCTACTGTGAAAACGCATACTTAGCCTTGATTGTAGATATTCATGGAGCTATTATAATCCACCTTTCAAATTACATCAACTAACAAAAAAAATAGAAAAAAACCCCAGATGTCTCCTCATGTTTTACAATAGTCTCCAGTTCTTTCTGATGAAAATCATTAGGATGACTTACAGCATAGCATGTAAAGTGGAACAAAAACTAATGACTGAAGCTTCTAAATGGTTGAAAATTGCCTCTGATCGCTGAGTAAGCTCTCGGGCCGATTCCCATTGTGCTCTGTATTCTAACACACACAACCCATTGATTTCAAAATACCTAAGTATATCAAGACCTTTAAATCAATACAGCCAGAAAAACTTCAGCATGTGTAGCCTAAAAAAAATAGGAAAAAAAAAGCCAAAGGGATTATTTTACTTACTTGGAAGGTGAAAATAACTCAGACATTCATGTAAGACTACAAATGTTTTAGTCCATACTTTCTTGTTTACCTTATTTTTAGTCTGTGACAACCTTATTCTAAGAAAAGAGAAAAAGAAAAAAAAAAAAAAAAACACCGTATTTTCAATATTCACTGAGATAAGACCAATTCTACTTCTGGACCAAATTCTTAGTTGAAATGCACAGTCAGTTTCTCTTTTCACAACCTGCAAAAAGTGTGAATTAGTTAATGTACTTAAATTTTTTTACTAATTGAATGCAAGGTTTTGTCATCCTTGCCCTGTATGTTTCTTCTGAAAACAACAGTACATGGCAGTTTTATTAAATGTCACAAGACACAATCCAACTGAAGATTTCTGGTTTTATTTGAGGTATAGGTATGTATGTGTATAACATACAACAGTTTTCAGTTACAAAACTGTTTATATATAAGGTTGTTTAGACTTACCATCATTGTCTTTTAAAATGGAAAGCAAATTATTAATTATATGATACAACTTATAGGAGGTAGCTAAATTAAACTACATATTACTCCCCTCCTTTATTTTTATTCCTGGAGTAGATATCCAACTGAGTTTCAATACAACAGAATCGATATTTTATTTGATTAAGCAAATAACAAATCAGATTTGCTATTCAATGTTCCACACTGCATATGAGACAAATTTTGCTTTTGAATAAACCACTACTTCTACTTTTTCAGCTTCAGACCAGCAATTAAAAGAAAAATATTTAGTCTCCTTTAGGATGGCTTCCTTAACTATTCCCTATTCATCTCCTGTAAATATTCAACTTCTTTATGGGTTTAAGAACTTTATTATTTTTCTTGTTTGAATAAAAAGCTGTGAAAAAAACCAACCAACCAAAAAAATAAAACCACATAAAGACCTTATAGATCTTCATGCACAGAAGAGGTACACTTCTAAAACTTTGCACAATCCTGTGCTTAGGAGCAGAAATTTTTCTATCATAATGTGGACAAAGTTACTGACTTGGAACCCAAAGATATTTTCATTGTCCTCTCAGAAATTCAAAGATTCAGTGGCAAATAAAATTTATGTTCTCCCAAACAGAAATATTACTATGGTGGTTAATTGTTGAGAATAACTTTGTTCCAGTAGACTGGAACAGGAAGCATACCCTTAAGTGTACCTGGCCAGAAGGAATCTTTAGTTGTCTTTGCAGCAAGGTGGACACCCCAGATGCCGAACCACAAGGAATAGAAATAAGACACAAATATCAAATGGGATGACCGAGTGTGACCCCATTCAGGTTGTTACTACATGAATTATTGATGGATATTTCACAGTTTTGTTATTTAGTAAGGTTATCATTTAATTGAACAACTGTCCTCATTAATTAGTTAAGTAGTTAACAACTACTGGCAAAAAAGAACCACTCATATGGGTAAGTATATAATAAGTACAGAAATATGGATAGATCATATCATATATTATCCTATTACCAGTAGAAATATTTCAGTACATCCTTGTTTATGATCTACGTTTTCCAGTAAGACTGAAAATAATGCACAACAGCTGACTGTCAAATTAAGCTTTAGACTTACAAAATCACCAGAAAAATAATTAATTTCAAACAGCACTAGAAAGCTAAATCTGTATAAATTTTAATATGATTTGGCCTAAATTAAATTGTTAAAAGTAAGGTCATCAGCATTGTTTTACTTCTGTGTTGTGTTATGACATCTTCATTCCTGTATGCTTTGTACATCTAGGAAACAGCAATTTATCTTTACAGTGCTAGTAAATTTGCCTTTTTACATCTTAATTAGTAGTACCGGCTCAAATAAAATACACTCAAAGAAAAAGGAATGAAACCAACTACACTTGTTTCTTAAAACCTGTGTATTCTCATGTTTGTCTGATCAACATATACTTCAAACATATACATCAAACTTAATTTTGCTATATATGTGGCCATTTGTCAGTACAACTGATGATAACATGAATGTGGACTACACCTTGTTAGCAATCCATGACAAACTGTCATAGGTAATTTAGCATAGTATTAACACTTTATTACATTTAAAGGAATCAGGTCACCTATTAATTGAAAGAAAGGTAATTCAAATTTTCTGATCTCTAAAATGCTGGGTATACCATTCTAATTTGAAGTTGAAAGCACAGAAAACAAACAGTAGCATTCATGTTTCAAGATCTTTTCCCCTCCCTCCTACAAATAACAGTAGTAGCAATTGTAGTAGTTTCAACTGTGAACTCTAAGTTGCATTGACACACTGGAAATTTAATGTCATCTATGAATCTATGAATAATTACTACTCAGGCAAGTTAGAACACATGAACTATAACCTTGTTATGACTTTGTCTTTCTGCACTTTCTGGGCCCATCTGTTTTTCTCTACACTTGATCAACCAAGCTAAGACGACCTATACTTTTCCTGGTGGTACAGAAAATGTTCACAAATTATAGCCATGTCACTCCACTCCAAATTTTTTTTTATCCATATAGCAAAACAAATTGATTTGCTGTGGCAGTAAACAGTGAAATAGTCTCTTCAGTGTCTAGTAATTAGTTCTAATACTAGCAGACAAATTAAAAAGCAGCAAAACAAAATGTCTCCATCAGGCACTTATAATAACCTTCACAATACATACAGTAGATGTTGTGAAGACTAAGGTGGATAAATGTGGAGAATGCTGATTTTGGCATCCAGCTTATTTTCAGATAATCTAGCTCATCTCTCTTGGCTGACACCACACCAAGAATAATATTAAAGAGTAATAAACTCCTTCCAGCAAACCTCTGATTCCATGGTTCACTGGTCTCAGACCTAATCTATCAATCCATTTACTGCACTGTAAAAGGTAAGAAACCGATTACAGATCTGTTATATGCCTTGGCAGGTGGTATATGACAAAAACTGAATTCACCACAAACTCCAACGTCTAGTACCCCTTTTGTATGCTTTGAGACAGTAGGCTTACTTGGCAGTCATAGCAGAAGATACTATGTGCTTTGAAAACAAACAAAAAATTCTTGATGTGAAGGCATAAAAATGGTTATAAACCATTTCATTTTTCATACTATTAAGACTTCACAAAGGTAGTGTTATTCAAATTTTACAAGAAAAACTGGCTTTGGAGAGGGTGTAATAGGTAAAACTAGGCTAGAATTTAAAAGTCACACTTCTAAATGTGGGCTTTAACCTTCATTCTCTGCTTAAACTGTGTTTGAGGTAGCAGTCTATTAGGATCACTATTCAGTAAAATTGTCTAAAGAACTGCGATTTTAAAATTAGTACTGTCCAAAGGAAGACAAACTCTTATATCTGTTCTCAAGGTCATCAACACATGATGTAAGCACCTAAAAGCAAAGACAATACTGAAACAAAAGCAAAAAAGTTTCTTTTATGTGACTGAAATTACTTTCATACTCAATTTTTCCTCAGCTTATTTCCATTGCTGTATGCTGTCAGTTTCTGTGACTGTAAAGAAGGTTTGAACAGAACTTATTTCAAATATGTCACCTTGAAGGTTAAGACTCATAGGTGTTGTCCCTATTTTACTGCTTGGCAGATCAAGGTTGACATGGTTTTGGCTGGGATGGGGTTCACTGTCTTGCTAGCAGCTGATGCAATGTTATGTTTTGGATTTGGGATGAGAATAGTGTTGGTAGCACACTAACATTTTGGGTTGTTGTTAAACTGTCGAGGTCTTTCCTCCTTCTCACACCACTCTGCCAGTGAGTAGGCCAGGAGTACACAAAAAATTGGGAGGAGACACAGCCAGGACACCTGACCCCAACTGAGCAGAAGGAAGCAGGGGACAGGCAGAGTTGTGGCATTTGTCTTCCCAAGTAACCCTTTCACGTATGGGAGTCCTGCTTTCTGGAGATGGCTGAACACCTGCCTGCCAATGGGAAGTAGTGAATGAAATCTTTTATTTGTTTTGCTTGTGTTTCTAGCTTTTGCTTTATCTGTTAAACTGTCTTTATCTGAAACCACAAGGGTTTTTTTCTCTTTTTTTACTCTTTCCCAGTTCTCTCCTATACCCCAGCTGGAGAGAGTGAGTGAGCAGCTCCGTAGTCCTAGTTTCTAGCTGGGGTTAAACCACGACAAAGGTAAAGCAAAAAAATATATTACAAACTTAGGAGATATTTAGCTATATTCTCAGCTGATGAAAATTGTCACAGCTTCTCTGAAGTAAACAGAATTAATCTAGGGTATACCAGATAAGGACTTTCTTTACATCATTTATGTAACTGTTATGTATGTTTCATAATTTTAAAATAATATCATCCTGCAGAATGAGATGATCAGAAATGGTAGATTGTTATATGTTTGTTTCTACCGGAGTTGCCAGAAAACAAAACAAACAGCTAGAAACAAAGAATTAAAGGATAAGATACACTCTTAGAACTGGATGGAGAGAACAGAAAAACCCCAGAGAAATATCTGTGTGATGATGTTTGTCCACTGTGCTTTGAGAAACACAAAAAAAATATAACCTCATCAAAACAACTGACTATGAACCATTCTCAGGTGACTTACAGAAGTTCACCTGATATAAAGTTCTAGAGCTGTGAGCTTTAGCTCACAATAAAAATCAGGGGGGAAGAGAGGGGAAGTTCAGTGCTTACAGACCTATAGCTGATGGAAGACAACATATGTCCCTTTGTCAGGCCTGCAGACTTTCTTTCCGTGATTTCTAATTTTGTTACAGATCCTAGAGTTTCAGAGGAGGGAACTGAATCGAGGTTTCTTACACGAATTGTGAGTAAAAGAAAAAAAAATTAGTCAATCAAAAAAAAATATTTTCCCCTTCAGTTTCATTGAAAAGTTCAATGAGCTTTTAACTCCGTTTTTTTGCTTTTAACTCTTTTTTTTTTTTTTTGTCAAGATCATATGGTAAATAGAAACCCTTCAGAGAATGCATATGGATTTGAGCTGTAATTTTCAAACTCCGATTCTGTTTGTTAAAAAACAGCAACAAAAACACCCAAAAAATCCACACCTGCATTTTCAGATTATTTAGATTGAGCTACCAAGGGTCAGTGAGAACTTTTCAGTTTTATACACCCGCACAACTGAAATCAAAATAATGTGTTCAAGTAATGATCTCAAATGGAAGTTCAATTTTACGGTTTTAGTTTCTCTAGGCATAAATGGAAGTTTTCAAGTGGTAAATTCCAAGCCTAATATCTTGCCAGAAATATTACTTAGATCTAGGAAACATAAATCTGTAAAAAGAATGATTCATTTAACAGTAGCTTTCTCCTCCATATTTCTTCCAGACCTAACTACTTTCAGCAGCATTCATAGCTGCTCTGACTGTGACAAGTGACCTGGAACTTTTCTACATCAGCAAACAGAACGTGACAATGCAAAGTTTTCATGTATATGGCTAATCAGTGAAAGCTTGTATTCAGATACAAATTACAGATTTCATTAAAAAGTATTTGTGTAATTTTACTATCAGTAAATTATGGTTTTTCCCTGGAACTTAATGTTGTCTTTTTAATACTACTGCTCAGATATGCAAATTGTGGTGCTAAATTCAGCGATATATATATTTATTTACTTCAGCTACTAAATAACACTATTTTAATCTTGCAGTGTTACAAATTCTTCCATAGACATTGATTTCAGAAACCCATTTGTAGAGACCGAGATATCCAAGCACCCAAATAATGATTTATGTGTCCATACTTGGAGTTTGTGAATGTGATCAATATTTATCATCCGCTTTTATCTGAACCTTTAACTAATATTCTGAACTTTACCAGACAGATTCTGTTAGGAAGAAACTAATAAGAGTACATAAAAAAAGTTCCTTTTTATTTCCCAGGTCTGTGGAAATTTTACCATTCACAGAAATGGTAAAAAATATGTGGGATGTAGTATTCTTGGCCAGAAATTCTAGCTTGTCTCTTCAGTAAGATACTCAGAAGAAAATTTTATCAGCCTTTTTTTCCGTAGAGCTAAACACAACAAATCCCCCTTCCCACTCACCATCACACACACACACACAACTCCCAGCATCCTGGTAACTTTAAGAAATAGATACTACAGGTTAATTTCCTAGATTCTGATTTTGCCATCAGTCTCAACAGAAATATTTCAGTTGACCTTCTCTGACCAGGCCAATACATACCTTGGGTGGCGGTTCTCTGGACAGTGCTTTCTACCATTTCTGCTTCATGAGAAGCAGAAGATATATGAGAGCACTCAAATTATCTACCTCTTTACCATATTTATTATTTATTGTCACCAGTTTCCAACACAAAAATATGCTACTTCAACAAAAAAGTACAATAAAATCCACCCTTTACATCTTGAGTATGGAGATCACAGAAAGCAAAATGAGTAGTCCTTTGCTAAACAGAAAGCAGAACTGAAAGCTCAAGGTTGGAAGAAGCATGGTGCAATGTGAAACCATTGTCACAGCTTCCACCTTAGTGTTGGGGAGAGGAGAGAATTGGGAAGTGTTTCCATAAAAGTAATCAGCCAATCTTTACTTCCTTTCACATACCTGAGTCACAAAAGCTGGAATATTTGCTGTACTCTGAAAACAACCAGGCTACAAAAACGATGCTCTGCAGTCCATTCTTAAGCAGCAGACCTGTAATTTAAGGACTATATTTGGGTGCAACAACATCACTTCAGGCACTAATGGTCCTGGTTTGCTGTCATCGTTTCTCACAGCGGTGTATTGTACACATTTTTTCTTCCTCATGTTCATTATGCATACAAATGTCTCTTTATACAGAGAAAAATAATACATACCAGAAAATACATAATGCAAATATTTGCTGCAGATTAAGATTTTATACCACACTTATATCACTAGCATGTCTAACCTTTAACAATTGATGGTTGGCCTCCTTCAGTGTACTCTCAAGCTTATGTTTTTTGTCTGGGTTCAGTGATGCACTTCCAAGTGCTATTCCTCCAGTTTCATTTAATCGTTTCAGTATTCCCTTGTGTGGCGGCAGCTCTTCAGCTCTTGACTGGAACAGACAAATACAGCAGTTAAAATGAACTGTGGTAGAATTTCCAGCTCTCTTATCTTCACCTTTATCGATTTGTGTATCAGCTGAAGGAATAAACTCAATTCAAGACAAAATAACCGTTGCTTTCTGAATGTAGAAGGCCAAAACTGCCCAAAAGAGACTGTATTAGTGGATCAAGCCTAAAAAGAGTCCTAAAAGCCAAAATATGGGGTTTCTCAGAATATTAATCACTTTGACATGATAAGTTCCACTTCAGGACACACAATGGCTCACATATCCAAATTTAATAATATTTTAATATGATAAAAAACAAGCACTTTAGACAAGGGTATTAACATGTTCCGTGTTGTGAACAGATGGTATGTAGTATAAAGCCCTCCAGTCAAACCTCATAAGTAATAATTATCATAAAATGCACCAAGTAATACTAAAGGATGCAAGCTATCATCCAAGTGTACCGCTTCTCCATCATGTATTTAGTTGCTGCAAACTTATATTGCTAAAGTAAATTGATATATCAAGTAAAGATAATGTAACTAAAATACAAAGTTCTTCAAGATTGTATTTTTTTTTAACATAAACAGGAAAATATGACATGAGCCACACTGCAAGCCAACGCATTATTATTTGCTGCATTAGGATATATTCTCTTGTGTAGCTCCAAAAGAACATGGTGGACTGTAAAAATGAGATACAAATAAGAGATGCCACAGCTTTAATTTTGAATTATGTGTCCTTTTGGAATACTACAATTGGGAAATATTTGTGTATAAATGAGGAGTGGGAGTCTTCAAGGTTCTAAACAATCAATTTAGACTCTAAACCTGTAATCCTGTCTGCAAATTATAAGATGCATCTAACACCCCTTATAAATATTTCTTTCCCTTTGTTCTGATATCCTCAACAATGGAGGCAGAGTCTCACATATTCTCTGTCCAACTCACTGATATCATATGCTAAATAGTCAGAGGGACAAACTCAGTGCATGGTTAAGTCTTGATTTCCTTGAATACAACACCAAAAAAAATCTATTTTTCTTTATGTTTTTAAAAAGAAACTCAAAGGTAAATTTTAACTAAGGAATCTTTTACATTTTTTTTTCCAAAATTTCTTGAAAGGATAGAAGAAACTCTGATGAGTTTCCTTCAGATTCTATAATGCTCTATTCCATCACTTGATGAAGTGGTTCTACTTGGATTGGTGTAAGGGATAACTAGTCCTTATCCTCAGGAGAGGACAGGAAACCTTTAGGCAGGTATTCCATAATTAATACTCATTTTCCAGCTACAGTATAATTTGTTATTGTGCAAATTATTAAACACAGTCATTCTATTAGACACATTTCAGAAACAAATCAGTACAACTTCTGGATATATTTAGTAGCAGTATCATAGTCTAACATGAAATATTTCATGAAAATATTCCAGCTTTATATAAAACAAACAATTAATATTCTGTCGAGTTTTATAAAAAGCATTTAGTCTAGAAAGCATTGCAGTGATACATCAGTTGATATTTATAATTATACACGTAATTCTAGATACTCTTGTGAAATTCTGAATATAATTTCACAAATGGTGTTATAAAAAGATTAACAAGACACCTATAGAGAAATGTTTTACAGATAAAACAGTTAAGTTCTGAGTTAAGTTATGAGAATGAAAAAGCTAATGATTAATTACCTAGTGACAGAATAGGTATTTTCATTTCAGTACATTTTCCATTACTTTTTTTTTTTATTTCAGTATGATTTGTACCTGGGGTTTGAATTTTCACTGGTTAGATTTAGCTAAAAAACCTAAACGAATGCTGTGTTTGATGGCAAAAGCCTTATCTGGAAATACCATTTAATCTTCTTCAATGTAGAATTGACAAACTAAGAAAATATTAAGAATAAAATTCATTATACCTTTACTTTGCTAAGGCAGTCTCTTAACTGGTCTTCGTTCCCTGGTTCAAGGGGAATACTGATAATGCTGTCTGCTTCCTCTAACCATAAAATCAACTTCTTCAAGTCCTCTTCAAATTCTGATAAAATATTCTTTTCTTCCTCTAGCCTGTAATAAGAACATGAAATTAATGGTTCTATATATTTATTATTGTGTTGAAGTGCTTATCCATACTAAAAGAAAGACATGGGGGAATGAAGTCTTAGAATTTATATTAATTATTTTTAAAATTGTGCCATAGATTTTTTTCATATCAAAATTATCAGACCATTACACTTTTAACATGTCATTAAATGTATTTTAAAAGAAAAACTCAATTCATAATTTGCAAGACCACTAAATTCCTCTTCCAGATTACATATATCAGGGAGCAAATAAGGACACCAGATCTGTAAATAACTCAGACCAGATTTTTGGGTGAACTAACAGCAGGGAAGCCCACTGTCAGAAACTGAGAATTCTAGAACCAATTTTTAACAAACTGAATCTTGAAAAAGCAACACTTAAACCCATTTGAACATACTGTATAGACAGATATTGTGGAGAGCTGGCTAGCTGAGCGAGGGCATGTCAACATCGAAATGTTGACTCATCAGGATCTCAAGAAGTATTGAAAACAGCTTGTGTGAGAACCGATAGATAACAAGGACAGTTTGCCTTTGTTTAATCCAACGAAAATAGAACAAGGAACTTGTGGTTAAAAGAAATAAGAATTATGTGTTATGACGGGTTGTGAGGCCTAACTAATAAGGAGCTTGGCTTTTGCAATATGTGTGAGCTTACTAA
>JAOXNG010000001.1:125877607-125889914 GCA_028566535.1 Scolopax minor | reverse complement strand
TGAAAATTTGCTTTATAGATTAGTTAGGAAGAAAACTTTAGTAGACCATCCAGATCTAGATGAGGGCAGAATATTCTTCTTTAGTCTTGTCTTATCCTGTTCTCTCACCAGAGAAACCCTATTGGATGTTTCATTCAAATGTTTGTGAAATATTAGGTGATGTTTGTTGTATGCAGCTCTTTAGAGATCTTGTTCAATTACTGTACCAATATATATACATACACATTAGAGTCATAGATACATGTATATACTACAAGAACTCATGCTAAGAAATGGTCTTACAACAGTCAATTAGGATTCAAAGAAAAAAAAAAATTAGTTCCTGAGGTCAGCTGTGGCAAGGGTGCTGAGATTGTGAGCAAAGGAGATGGGACTATGGCCTGACTTCAATACTCTCAATGTTTTGCATTAAGGATACAATAGGCTTAACTTGTTTATACCTACATAATATCATGTGGGTCTGCATAGATAAGGTCTTACACTAGAAACAGCAATCGAAGACAAGTGCAGTGGAAGAAAGTGTGCTTTGTAAGAAAAATACATCAGAGATATTGCATGTTCTAGATTGAGGCTGCATATTATAAGCTATATAAAAGTATAAGAGCTTCTATGCCCTCTCTGTCTGGGTGATAAATTGTCAAAAGGAAAAAGATGGCTTTTTTTCCCTTAAATGAAACCTGAAACATATCAACTCATCCTTTGCCCCAACTGTTACAGATTCCATAGTTTTGGCATCTATCCATCCACCAGCTATTTAAAAAAAGTTCTTAACAATTCCCAAGTCTATTGCCTTTGCTATCTCATGTCTAAGACTAAAACGTGTAGATGTGAAACAAGTGTAATAAACATCACACTCGCATATTTAAGCAAAAAAAAATCCAAACCAAAATAAATGAAAAACATGCCACACACATCCCAAACCTCTTAGATTCTCTAATGATCTTCTCTGAGGGGAGCCAGGTAAGATTAAGAGCTTCTTCAACAGAGTAAATATGAAGCAGGAAGTGTATTAATTGTGTTCAGTCTAATTTTTTTTTTTTTAAGAGGTTATGGGTTTAAGCAGTCTGTAAAGCTGGCTGGAGTCCCAGATTCTGCCTACGTTGCCCCCCTAAGTCTTTCCCCTCAAACTGTGAATTATACCAGCTGCATAACTTTGACCACCCCACTTCACCACCAGCATTTATTACTGTGTATTTAAGAAACTTACAAAAAGGTCCACAAGAGATATTTTTGTCTTCAAAAAAGAAATAATATAGGATGAAGCAAAACAATTTTCTGTCTTCTAATTTTATTTTTTTAACCAAGATCCATAGAAAAAAGTTAAAAAGCAGTCCCCAAAGTTCTAAAACTTTAAAAAAACCTACCATAGGAAAAAAAAAACAATCTATTTGTATTTCAAGCTTAGGACTAGAGACTGGAACAATTTATCATAAGGAAAATAGCTGTATGACAAAGGAAAGATACAGCCCTTGGCCTTCCATGTACACTCTTCAGAACTGAAAACAATAGTGAAAACCTGGTTCACTGCTATGCTACCTTACACAGTCACATGGTGTGACTTAACACATTGGCAAATTTATAATAGTTCATTGCAAAAGTAACAGTTGCAGATTAAGCTGACACCATTACACACACGCACAGAGTCAACGTTGAAAAAAAACATAGCTAAGATTACAAAATTGAGTACTCTAAGATTAGGAAGTGACAGAATTCACTGCCGGACTTATTTCAGTCATCTTCTACAAACACATTATGACAAAATCCATAAGTCCACCCTCACACAAGACCTTTGCTTCAATAAGCAAAAAGGATGGAAGGTGTTCCCATTACAAGAATCTACATAATACTTGATCCACCTTCACAGTTCAGAGGCCTTTTCAGTACATCCTAAGCCACCTTTCATGTATAGTAATGTAGTGATTCAAAACAGAGAATGAGAAACAGTGAAATTCAGGTCAGAAATATCTCCTTTCTTGTATCAGTTTGAAATTTTTTTATCAGTCATAACACCCAGTAATGAAAGAACAGTTGGTAAGGTCAAAATCCACTAAATGCAAGTACAGCTGTAGAGTTTGGGACTTCTGCCAGTCAGATTCTGAGGAATCAAGTCAGGCACTGAGAAAACATTTGTACAGTACTGCAAAGAATCTCTTTGGCATAGGTGTTTCAGAACAGCCCTCAGTTATTTTTATCTTGTCCTTTCTCCTTCTGAAATCTCTTGCTTAAACATAAAAAAACCTATTCTAACTTATTTTAATGCAAAACTCTTAAAAACAAATTATGTGTGATTACTATTAAAGATAGGGATGAATACTTTACTGGATGACCAGTATACTTTATAACTATCCTTAATCCTCCATAAAGCACATCTCCCAGGTGTTTCACCTCAGATATTGCAGGAACATTGTTCTATATGCAGGTTTGCCTGACAGATAATTCCACTGGGGTTTTCTTAGCAGTACAGGGCAATGAGGCATACATTGTCCAATATGGGCATATGACACAAAACAGCGGTGAGACCAAGGAAGATTCTGTTCTAACTCAGATTACAGAAGGGCAGGGACTTTTCTACCTGCTCTCTCTAATGCTTATCCCTGCAGCATTTATTCTGATACTGGTCTTTTCCTAATTGTGCCTAATTCCCCATACCAACCCTAGTCTCTTCATGGGCTGGAGCCACCATCTTATTTCCATCTCACTCCATTGTGCAGCGTGGACTCCTCTTACTCCTCAGGGTGCACCATGACCTTCCCATGGCAGGGATGGCTGGCGGGGGGGGTTGAACTAGATGATCTTTAGAGTCCCTTCCAACCCAAACCATTCTACGATAGTTATCTTCACGCATCCTGGATCCTTTCCGATTTCTTTCACCTTTTCTTTCAAATCAAGGTTCTGCTTTTTTCTTTACTTTCCTTCTAATTAATTCTCTTTCCTTTTAAAGATATCAAACATTGTAATCTCAGATTCCTGTCCCCTATATAGTACAACTGGTTTTCTCCCATCATCTGAGCTATCCCATCAAATCTTAGTCTCAACTTTCTTCTCTCTAAGGTCTCAATATCAACCAGTATAGTAGTATTCCCAGATGCTTCCAAGACATCACTTCCTATTCTTACCTAACTTCCATGTCCCAACATCCTGCCTATCACTGTCCAGGCACTATCCAGCGTTAAGTCTAAATCCCCTTGCTGGTTGGAGTTTCACTGCCTCTCCGCATCAAGTTCTAAGCCCATTTTTCTACTCGGGTTCAATTCATCCTCTACAACTGATGAGGCAATTATTTTTTTTTAGCTTGTTACTGTCATCATCACCTCCCATGTAGCATACTGCATGCAAGAAGCACAGAACTGGACACAGCACAATCTGAAACAACCACAAGCTCAAATTATAATGAAAATCCCGTCCAGCCTTAGACTGGAATAAACTTATTTTTGGAAACTTCAGGGTATATACTTGCAAAATTCAACCAGGCATTTCCTAAGACCATGTAAAATGTGGTTTTCAAAAGCTTGTAGCATGGTCAAACTGAGGTGTTTCACACAGTCCTGGGAAAATACAGCTTTACAGGTCGTGCTTTTAAACAGACACATAACTTGTGCTCTCTACAATGATGATAGCATTTCCCAAAGAAAAAGTCATCAGCTTTTGTTTTGTTTCCTCTCTCCATCCCCATAAAACAAACAAACATTTTTTTCCAATCCTGAGAATATGCTTCAGCAAATAAACTAAAAATCTCCAAATTATTCATGCTCAGTTAGACCTTTGATGTAGAAAAGATCAGTCCAAAAGTTCATCTACACCTAAATCAGGTTTTTAAAGAAGGTATTGTACACAGAAATTATGAAAAAAACCACACTAATAAACCACTTACTAGTGAATTCTGTAGTAGAACATGTGGGTTATTTTGGCATAAAGACAGATTTGTTATTTGATTATGAAAACAGTGATTCTAGTTCAGCCCCTACCTAATTTTAAAGATTTCTATACTGTGTCTCTTATTAAACATAACATTTAATCCATTATCATATCCCCATTTACAGAGATTTAACATGTTGAAATTTATTTATACCTAGTTGAAATAAGGTCCCTCTTTTCTTCTATTACTTTTTCCATTTCTCTTACAGATACACCCAAACAGAACATACAGTGTCACAGGCAAGGTTATAAGTGAAAATACCTCTTCTGGGAAATGCAAGTCTTGGAAGAATGATAACTTATACACTGAATTCAAGTATTTTCAAAGGACCTGTAGCTCCTTTATTATGGGTAGCGTTGCAGTTCATACATCCTACCACCTGATAAGCCAAATAAAAGTGAAGAAGCTTACACGTCTCTTACTATCTACCAACGTTAAACATATTATGTGCCTCAGCATGAATTTTTCCTTTAAGAACAAGTGAAAGAAGCTTATGATTTTTTCATTTGCTCTTTGTAGACAGGTGGGGTTTTTTATTCATGCTACTATGTTATTGGTGCCTCTGCTCTTATAACTCTGGTCCACTGCTGCAGAGTGTAATGATATCAACCCAGGCTGATAACTGGAGACCCTCAATCAAGTACCTACAGGCAAACAATAGTAAACACAAGAACAAGAGGACATACAAAAGGGCAACAGATAAATTCTTCCCTATCCAAATTCTCAGAAGCCACTAGAAGGAATTCTTTTTGCCTTAGATTTGAAACTCAAATTCCAGTGAAAATTCATTAAATATTTATAATGACATAAAACCTAAGACAATCAAGTGATTCTGTGTAATAAATCATACTAAAGACAGAAACCACAAAGGGATAAATGAGCTATAGACATTCTAGGTCATATCTCACTGTTATCCATTTGTTCAAATTATATATTTCCCCAACAGCACCAATAATTGAAGATCCACTGTTACCAGAATATTTCACTATGACTGGAAAAACAATAATATGTCAAAAAGTAATTGCATGAGACCTCATTGAAACCAGCTGCAACTTACTTTGGAGAGTTGCCTAATGTTTCAATATTATGTGAATTCTACAATAGTAGCCTAACTTTATATCTATTACCTTAGAACAGGAGACAGAAAGGAGGTAGACTTCTGGATTCCTGGATCCTATCACTCTTTCAGATATGAAGCAATATTTTTTGAGGTTATAACAGCAAGTAACAGAATTAATCATATAAATGATGCCAAATAATTAAATGAAATAGTATAGTGGTGTGACTTCTGCAAAGCCACCAATAGAGAAAGGAGACAAAGGATTTGGTGCTTGTGATAAATGAGAAGGGCAATTGGAAAAGAAGTAGCAGTGTAGTGGACAGCAAACATTTGGGAATTTTCATTTTCCTGAAAGATATACCAGATGTAGAAGACGCAATACATTCTGTAGCAATGATGAGAGGAAAAAACCAAAAAATCCCACAAAGCCATCAAACAATAAATAAACCGAGTTAGAGAAGGGAAGATGTGTGCTGTAGTGAAAGCTGAAAGCTGAGATAACTTATCACAGGCTTCCATCAGTCTTGGAACTAGATACTAACAAACTAGACACCAACAAACTAGACTGTAACTTTTCCTGTTTGTCTCTGTCTTCAGATGAAATTATTTTCATAAATATTGAGGAACTCTAATTAATAGATTAATCAGATAAAACAATTATCTACTGTAAAAACCTCAAACAACTATGAAAACTAGAAAGTGCTTGTTTTCTGCTAGGTAAATCAGTTTCAAGTTACTTGCTTTTTCCACCACTTAAACTTGCTCCTCCTCAGTTTTATCCCAGAACACTGTTACTGTGACTCAATGGTGCACTGTATGAAACCATATGCTCAGAAGACTGAGGGCTGCTTAAGCCTGTCAACAGCCAGACATATCACTGATGACATCTGCACCAGTTGTCAAACTGATGACTATGAATGTCACTGATCATTAGACTTATTTTCAGTCATCCAGCTATAGCGACGTGACCTGAAACTCTTTTCTGCTACTGTGGGATAGAAGGACCAATAGTGTGACTCATCTAATTTGAGAAGTAGTAGAATGTGGATAATATCCTCAGTTGCTATGACAGCATTCCAGGTAATGTGTGATCCCAGATCCACAAAGCCTGATAATAGGGCAAACAGAGTCCAAGCTCTAAGAAACAGGGAAGACACTTTTGTCTTACTTTTTATCCACATTTCTAAATGGTAAGGGAAGTCAAGCTGCATGAGCCTAGTGAAAACCACCTTTCATAAAACATGCTTTCTCCTAGGGTTATTGCTTCTATGTGCAAGGGGAAAATTTAGAAGTCAATATGTCACAGACAGCTGGAAAGCACAAGACCAACTCTTGGTCCCTGTGATCATAGTAATTGCTGTTATTTATGATCATTCCCAAAAGGAGCAAGAGATATGTTTCCCTGCCCTATTTCCTAACTGGTCATATGAGAACTACCCAGGTCAGAAATCACACACTAAAAAACATTATTTTCATAATATGAAATGCAATCTAAATTGTAAATCCAATACTCTATCTTCCAGTTCCACAAATGCTCTCCAAAACTTAGTAAGAACATTTCACAATATTGAGTGGGAGCATTTCTCCTTTTCCATGAACACCATATGTTGTATTTCAACCTTTCTTTTCAATGTTACCTCACTAATCTTGCAAGAGTTCATTTATTCTTAAAATAAAACAAATAGCATTTGGTTATTTATTTCAAAAATATAGTAATTTCTATCCTAGCACTTGACAAATTTCTTTTACATAAATGCAAATCATGCATGTAAAAAACTGCAATGATTTCAATCATTTAGCATAGAAAATAAATTCTCAATATCCGCATAAATTATCACCTGTAACTATATTAAAGTATCCACATGTAGAGTACTTTATACAGAGCAAACATTGTGCTTAAATCTCTTACTTAGCAGTCTCTGCCTAATGATATTACTAAGAGCAATACCAGCTAATCAGGGCAGATGACATTACCAAACTATCCTCCCAAAGGAAACTGATCTTATATATGAGCATTTCTATTGCAGCCATCAGGCCATAGCTTAAACAGTTTGTGGCACAGCACTCTGCAGCATGACCATTCATCCAATTACCACTGAAATAGGGATATTAATCTGCTCATAAAGGGCAAGTTAGGGGTCAATTGCCAGCAGAAGAAAATACTTGGTATGGATAATGCGCTACAGACCTGGTTTCATCTGCTCTTACTGATTTCAGCAGTCGGCATGATTTGTCTACATTTTTCAGTGGATACAGACACAGAAACCAGAACTGGGTCAGATCACATCTGTGTATTACCTGTGATGAATATCTTTAGCATCGCTAATGGCATGAGACAGTCTCATACTGTGGTCTATCAGGCATATTGCAGCAAGGTGGACTTCCAGACTGATATTGAATCGCCACATGAAACACAACTCCACACACAAATCACTCTCGCCTCAAGACTTTGACTGGGCCCTCCCTTAATACTTCACATTCACAGAAGCATCTGATCTCCCCTGATGTTCGGTATTTAGAATTTCTATGATAATTTTGGTTCTACAGTTTAAGTCTTTGGAGACTGTTTAACAGGCAGTGACACAATATTTCCTAGGGAACTGCTGTAGTATACACACAATCATGTGCATAGGCTTATAGACTTTTTCTTAGAAAGCACAGAAGATAATACAGGTTCTTAGAAAAACAATAAAAAACATATCTTGGGAGGGAGATGGGGGGAGAGCACAGGGGCAATGTGTTTGGAGCAAGGTAGCACCAATAAACTCAATTTCCATTCTTCTCTTATAAGCCATGATTCAGGTTCAGCACTTGCCGTGCAGGAAGTACACAATTTTAAAAAAGAGCCTCAAATAAGTTCTCCTACTGCTCATTGTATATTTTATTGCCTGTGCTTTAGCACTCAAATGGGAATGCAGCAAAGAATCACTGAGTGCCTCAGCTAGTGCCACTTTTAACTTGTCATCTTGTCTGTGAAAGAGGCCAACAGACCTTTCTCAACCACTAAGTCTGCTTCTCTTCATAGAAAAAAATTCATACTAACTTCCACAAAAATTACAGATTAAACAATCCAATGGCATTCATAATAAATAGAGGTTTTATTCCCTAAATCATGCTTCAAGGAATAATTTTATTTCTCCATGACTAATGATACAACAGAAATATTAAAAACGTTGTGGTAAAATTATGCTCTCCCCCAAGACAGTAATATCAACTACGTTTGTTAAAGTACAGTGCAGTTTTCAACATCCATTTGCTCTCCAACAGGCAGTATCACTTTAAATGTTATTCAAAAGTATTAACTATTTTTCTGAAATATACCTGTTATAGTAAGATTTTGCTTAAACTTAAGCGACAATCATTTACCCTCAAAGACTTAATACAAACAGGAATTGAAAATCTAAAATTTTGATTAAATATTTTTGTTATGATTATATGGTAATATATTATTGCACACAATCTTATTAGCTTAATTTGCTTCTTTTAATTAGCTCTCCAAAGCTACAGGCTGGGGACACATCTTACTGGTCGTTCCTGTGCAACCATAAATCATGTGAACTGGTGCTTAAGATTCACATGCATTGCTGTTTCCAAATCCTGCATCTCTACTGACAATTTGAGAGTCATACTCGCCTTTAATTACTTGCACTGGAAAATTAAAACTCCAGCAAAATTGCTTGGTTACCTTTTGTAGTTATGTACCAACTCAAACAACTGTTTTTATTTTGTGATTGCACAGTGCCTTAAGTTATTTATATTATTCATCTTCCCCTTTATTTTTTTTTTTGCAATTGCATACCTGCCAAATCGTAAGATGAATAGAACATTGTAATAAAGAATGGCATAATCTATACACCTTTTAAGTTTCCTTATAATTCATAGTATATTTTTACTTTGTGAATCAGAAAACAAGCAGCTTTATGATTTATTAGCAAATAGGAGAAGGGAGAACCTACTTCATTTTCAGCAAAAAACCCCTACATTAATTGATTTACATGTATGCTTTAGTTTTAAAAATTAATAAAGGCTTCCCCTGTAGAGGCTCTTATTCTCCTATAGTTTTTTTATACTGCACTTGAGAGTTGTCACTCCCATAAACACGCTGAGTTACCAGCTACCTCCCATCTTCTCAAAGACTGTGCTTTGGTCAAGAGTGTAGAAGATGTGCAAGACAAATGGCAGCTTTAATGAAGAAAAGTTATGCCATAGAGAGTAAACTACAAATAAGCCAATTATATGGATATAATTTATCACATTCATAAGCAACATTTCAATTTAACATCTTTATTATTTTGAAGACATGAGGTCTGAGAGCTATGCTTCACATATATACAAGCTAACCTACTTCAATGACCATTCAGTCATTCCATAATTAGCTATTTTTTGTTCTCAAATATATTTTGGGACTTACTACTGTTTTACTGTCAAACTTATATACAAATGCCTTTACAGTCAACTCAAAATATCATAACCTTCATCTAAACATGTCATTGGAGTCCAAATAAAATTTAAGCTTACTATTTGGTATTGCAAGTTGCAACTAGTAAGTAATCAGACACGTTTTGACTGTGATTAAATGACACTTCTAAAATAATAACAATTTCATATTTGTAGACTTAAATGCAGCTGTTATTCCTGGATTTCTATTTATTTTTGGTAGAACTAAATTAAGTTCTACCAAATTCTACTTAATAATTAAGAATCAGACTCTCATCTGGTAGAAATTAACAAAATTCCATGGGAATTAATATAAATGCAAACAGGCAAGCAAACAATAACTTAGAATCTAGCTATTAATTTTGATTAAAACTGCTCTGTTTGGCAGTTTATCATCCAGCCAATTATCTGGAAAATTAATTACTTCCTGAAAATTGTATTGGAGATCCTTTGATATAAAATATAAACATTGACAGAATTATTTTATCTCCCTTCAGCAGTATGTATTGCTTTAATTAGTATCTATTTTTAAATCCTTTCTTATCACTTCAGATTTATTTTTTTTTTCTCCATTTCTCACAGCATCTGAAAGAATCTTAGGATTTTGGGGCTTCTGACTCAGGCTTTGTCTTTAAAAACACTAGCTTCAGCCCAAAGAGTTCATACTTCAGTTTTTAAAAGGTAATCAGAAAAAGAATACCCTGTTCATTCTATCCAGCCATCTGAGTGAGAAATATAATGAGTTAGATAACAGAACATCAAAACTACAGTAGAGCATAAAGCTGCTTAACTCATTTAGGACCAGATTTTCTTACTTTTGCCCACATGGTATCAATTATCCCCATCAGTGCTTATATGAGAATTAAAAATATTGTTTATAATAGTAATAATCTTTTAGATCTCGGGGTCTCATAACAAATTTAACAAATTCTATAAAGATAAAGTCTTGTCACTTTTAAAGCATGAAGGAACAACACATAGATTGAAGAGGAGCCTAATTTTTACATGTGCTCTGAACAGACCTAGATGTAGTGCAGGTGGTTAGCATCTTTGCAGATACATCAAAACACTTGATAGTTTTCTTAAGACTAAAAGGGAAATCATCACCAGTAAGGAAACAACCTTGTTTAGATTTGCTACTATCTATACAGTAATTGAACCAGATATTATAGCAACAACAACAACAAAAAACACAAGGCATTAAATTCAAGAAGTTCTCACTCATTGAGAATGCAAATTGCTTTTTAATTTTCTGACCTTATAGTGCAAGAGGATGAGCACTGCAAGTAGATTACCATACCATAATCTCATGGAATTAAATAGGTTAAACACCCAATTACAAACTCTCTGCACAGGAAAAAACCCAAAGATGAAATATACTGAGTATTCTCAAAGTAGGAAGCTTTTTTAATACAGCAAGAAAAAGAAAGCTCTAACGTTTTGGTTGCAAAGCTACTGGATAATTCTAAAATAGATACATCTCTTAAGCAAAATTACTTTCTGACATCAAATGCCTGCCTGGTAGAAGATAAACTAGTCTCCAATTACACTTAAACATACACAGACTATGCAAACACACCAACCCAACCCCCTTCATTCTAAAGATCTTTTCAAGTTTCAAACAGCCTTATTTCACATGTGCCAGGTGTGTATGAATGATGGTAACACATTTTTTTCTATGTTACTCCCCAAGACAACTACTCACAGGCACCCCTGCACTGAGCCTGGCTAGGATGGAGTTAGTCTTCATTTGGATTTATAACCAAAGCAGCATTGATAACACACCAGGGTTTTGGCAACTGCTGAGCAGTGCAATCACTAAATCAATTTGAGCTTTAGCTTAAGCACTGCACCAATGTGCATTTGGATTAATGAAGAAGCAATGATTACTGCAAGTGCATGCTAAAAACAATACAAAAAAACCTAAAAGGTAAGGTCACAAGGCCAGGCTTTGTTTTTTCCACTCCTCCTTTACTGAGATCCCCTAGATTTTGTGTTAGGGCTCAAGGCCTGCTGCTTTGACAATTAACATCAATTAGTATTCATTGGACAACCCAAACAGATAGGGCCTTCATCAGGCCCTGTCTATAGCCTGTTTAAGAACTTAATGAAATGTAAAACTGAGATGAAATCAAAACAGAAAAGAAAGCAACTTACTGGAGACTCAAAGAATGTATTGTTTTACATCATTAATAGACCTCTACATTGTTTTACTTGCCATTGGTATATAAGTAAAGGCATCGCTATGCTCCACGTAACTCTAGGATGATCTAAGTGACATGAATTGATACAGTTTAACATTTGACCAAAACAGAAGCATTTTCAGAGTTTAAGACAGAATAGTTTGTCCACTATAACCAGTGAGTTGCAGCAGTGACCTTATTCAAAAGTACTTCAAACTGTTAACAGAACTAATCTTAGAATTTTATAATTAGCTAATATGGTTGCATTTTAACCAAAACCATCTTACCAAGAAAGATTCTCAAATATTCTAGTTCAATGGTGAAGCATAGCTGCACATTTCTTTTCAATTTTTAGCATACAGTTTACTTTAAGACTTCTAATAAGAGGAACTTGAAATGTATATATATGATTGAAAGATAAGGAAAATGTTTTCGTATGGGTAAATATGTACACATGGCTGCATGAACTATGCTGTAAGAGTTATATTTATTGAGAGTATCGTGGCACTTTCTCATTTGAGGGTTATTCTGAAGCTCTGGTTCAGAGTCAATGAAAACTGGGGAAACTGTCTTGAAGCCCAAAAGCAAGTATCTCAAGGATCAGCCTCTTTTTAGAATCATAGAATGGTTATAGTTGGAAGGGACCTTAAAGATCATTGAGCTCCAACCCCCCTGCCATGGGCAGGGACACCTCCCACTAGAGCAGGTTGC
>JAOXNG010000001.1:125849501-125861690 GCA_028566535.1 Scolopax minor | reverse complement strand
TTTGACCCTTCCCCTTAGCCTGCCTTTGGGCAGGGAGCATTTAGCACACTGTGGGTTCCACTCTCAGTGAAGAAATGATAGGAGAAAATCTCTCCCAATTTCCCAATTATTCCCAATAAAAGAAAAGCTAGCACAATGTGTGACAATTAAGTCACTTCTTGTGAACTTTCAAGTAACAGGAGTGTTTTGAATAGAATCTCTTACTATATTACTTACTACACATCATATGCATAATGCAGGAATGCATACATATACTTCTATAATGAAACCTGTATTAGGCAACTAGTCAAGGGTTGTTAGCATTTTTGTGGTCTCTGTAGTTGAGTGCTCATGGCCTGGAAAAGCATTGCTTAGCCCCATGTAACAAATAATACTTTAAAGGTCATTTCTGCTGTTTACTGCAAACTGAAACCTACTCTAGTACACCCCAACTTCTTTCCCCAAATGTACAGTCCTTCAGCTTCATTTGTTTCATCTTTCTACAAATCATTCAAATCAGTTTCATGTTTTCAGCAAGACATACAAAACCTGTAGTATAAAAGTACAAATATATATGAAGAATCTCTCTATATGCATTTTACATGTATTCTGTACCCATGCTTTCCCAAGCTGTCCAAACTGTATTTTTGCTAAATACTAGCTGTACCTGGAATATATTTCTATCAGCATGTTTGTCTAATTCTTCTTTTACAGGAATATAAGGAAAGCAGGCCTCTCTACATTACTTAGAGATCTTAAAGGTAGTGTAAATATATGATTATCAGTAATCTAACATTTTGGACTAGCAATGTAAGTTGTTCAGGATTTTTGTGAGCAGGTGTTTTTTCCCTGCTTTTAATTTCAGTCACAAAGCATAAGAATCACTTGCCTTTACACAGGTATTGAGTTCCAGTTTTCAGACACCGTCTCCAAAGTATCCCAGCCAGCCTACAGTTCCTGCTCTAAAAAGTCTCTCACTTGTAAACTCTATATATCCACCAGCCCTGTGTGGCTGCCTCAGACACTCAAAGGTATGTAAAGTGGCAGTAGGTGCCCACTTTAAGCTTCTAAAAGGTTAAATAAGAGAAGGCTTGGGAGACCAGAGTCTTGTTTTCAATGGAGAAAGTTTCATGGAGAGTAATGACTTTTAGAACTCACATAGCAAAAGAATGAATTATTTTGGAGAGTTCCAAATACAGGAATTTTAAAGGTGCCTTTACTACTATTACCTCCAAATATTTGGCCTCTGTTTCAGTTAGATGTGTATGTGCTTCTACCTCAGGTGAGATACATACACATGCACAGAATGGCCATATTCCTTGGCTTCCTTGTTTTCATGATATGACCACCTTTCTTTACCAACTCACTTACATAAATTTTATAAATCCACCAAAATAATAAAGGCATGCTGATCCTTGATGGAATATCTGAGTTGTGAAAAGGAAAGAGCAGGGATTGTCCCAAAAGTAATTCTACCATGGCATTTCTTTCAAACAATAAATTCTTCATTCTATCGTTAGGGCCCTGTATTATGGCAAAGAAACAATAAAGATTAACACATTGAAAAGAAGATAGAAAGAAATAGTCCTAAAGTACAATAATGGAAAGTCATTTTTTAAGGCTGTGTAGCCAAGAACCTTTAAATAGCTAGTGTGGTCTTCTTGGTAGTAATTCTAGCTATAGAAATACTGCTTCAGTTTTCTTTTTTTCTTAACAAAAACACAAGTTAAACTTTACTTAGTTATCAGATAGCAGGGAAAAGGAATATGGAAATTATACTTAATACACAAGATTAAATGCAGCGCAGCGTATTTGGAGAAGATAGTCTTATTCAGAGCTTATTCAGTAAAAATGTTCTCCCTCAGTGTTCTGTGCCACAGGCTTTAGGGAAGATGTTTGGCATCTCAAGTAATGTTAAGACACTAAGTGATTTATATAAATAGGGTGTGTTGTCCAGACCAATGAATAATTATTTGTGTCTTGAAGGATTTGGGCAGCAATAGTATCAGCACTGAAGCTTCCAAGGCAGTAAAACTCTCTACTGAAATTTGCCATTAGACAATTACTGAAATATCACAGTCTAAGTATT
This sequence comes from Scolopax minor, assembly GCA_028566535.1. Lineage (NCBI taxonomy): Eukaryota > Metazoa > Chordata > Aves > Charadriiformes > Scolopacidae > Scolopax > Scolopax minor. Next base: position 125,859,622 of record JAOXNG010000001.1, on the reverse strand, counting down.
ACAAAAAGCCCAACATTATGAAAAACTAGTCTTCAATAAAGGATAACTGACTAGATCCTCTGGTAATGCAGTAAAAGACCAGTGCATAGGTAACTGGTTTTATATACAACTGAGGCGTTATCTAAACATTTCTAAGCCTATCTGAAGTAGGTTTCTGAATATGTTTTTTTAAAACATACTCCTCGTTATCCAGATATGGTACTTCATCATTAATTAGGTTCCTAATTCTCAAATTATATCATTGTTTTAGGAAAATAACTGAAATAAAAATAACGGTAGTTGAAATTTCCACAATTACACATTTTATTTTAATTAATGTTTTTCCAGAAAATGACTCTGTGACACAAACTTATCATAGTATTGCCATTCTCAGTAGAAAAAGAAAAAAAAAACCACAAAAACTTCATAACAAAATTTATTATTATGGTGTTATTGATTAGTTCCACCACACAATGCTACAACATTTTCAAATGAAACATTGTCTTTGAACTACTGATATCTACCTTTTATGCTGTTCTTTAAGTTACTGCTTAAGAATCTTATGAATTTGACCTACATTCTGCATTTTCTGCTATAAAAATCATACTATGAATATTTTCAGGGTTTAAGTCAGCTAATTTGAATATAATTAATTCCAATATGTTGGAATTCATGTTCTTTGATATCTTAAATGAGGTTTCAATCGAATGCAGGTCCTTTGGGAAGATGGACATCAGAATTGTTATTTTTAGAATATCTACATTTTGAAAACATTCTTGAAGTTGAAATAAGTCAAGAGTCTTTATTGATGAAATAACATACAAAGACTTCAATGGAACAGAATTACTCCATTTCATTGTTTTATTACTGTAGTATGTCTTTAGTAGCTACAGATGAAATGTAGGTAAAAAATCCTTAAACAAAATCATTTGATCATCTACAAAATACATGTATCTTTGGTCTTGCATTAAGTTATGCTACAAAAAAATATTTATAGAATAATTTCCCTTTCCAAAATAATTTTTTTAAAAAAAAAAGACTCAAAAGTTAAATTATAACCAAAGTTGCTATAAACTATAATTATTTGGAGAAAAATAAGGAAAAAGAGGCCTGACAAAATGCTTAAATAACCAGCTTCATCTCTCACCAAAGTCAATGTAAATTTCATTGTATGTGTCAGAAATAAAGTTTCTTCTGTAATACCTCTGAAATAGAAAAATCATAGGAAGAACTATTGTTTAGAATTGGCATACTGGCCTATATTTATCTGAGGAAAAAGCAAGGGACCTAATTATAACAAGCTACATCATAAATGAAAGTGTCAATTTGTAATTTAGAAATCAAAAAAATTATGAACATTTCACCATTCCCTGTAACCCCTCAAGATTAATATAAGCATGATTTCCCCCCTAAATATTACTGAATTAGAGCATATGAGATAAAAAATCTCACCTACTATAATTAACACTTAAAGCAACTCAAATTTGATATAATGAAATTAAGTATCATGCCAGTTAAATACTGATTATTTTGATATCACCCAAATGATGTGTCAAATAGTGAAAGTTTTGAACTGAAAGACCAATATAATCCTCCTGTAATTATTATAGCATCTAAAGAGTCTGTAAGGAGAGAGGAAACATTTGAATCTTTAATTTAAAGCCATGCTTCCTCATTAATCATAAAATCGCAAAATCACAGAATCATTTAGGTTGGAAGAGACCCTTACGATCATCAAGTCAAACCATAAACTAAACAATACCACGTCCACCACTAAACCCTGTCCTTAAGCACCATGTCTACATGTCCTCAATACCTCCAGGAATGGTGACTCAACTACTTTCAGTAAGGAAAGGAGTAACTGGAGGTCTGTATCAATTATTGGGTCAGGCTTTCTCTGCTGAGGCCTAAATCCTCTACTCCTCTGCCCTTCTTCATGCTAGAAGATCCGGTGACACAGTTAGAGAAAGCAAGAGGTCTTAAATTAAATTTGAGGTCTTAAATCAGTGCAAACAACACAGAAGCATATCTATTGAAGGCATGTAACAAAATTCTTGAAGATATTCATGTAAATGCTGTTATCAGTACCATATTTGTATCTGTCTGTTAGTTGTACTGTACTCACTGGGCACCATTCACTGGGCACCGTTCTTTTCTACTCCACAACACGAAAAAAAAAAAAAATTAGCCCTAATAGAAAAGACTCATTTTCTTTATGGATCTGAACAGAATGATTTTGCTAAACACCCTAGCACCTATGTCAAAGGTTGTCTGTAATTTTAAGTTAACATCAGTTGTCTTGACTGTGGAACACAAGACTATTTCAACCATAGATATTGTTACAAATGAAGCACTTCACAGCAAAATTTCAAGAAATCCTATTTCCTTACAATTGAGCCATGTCCTGAAAAAATCAATAACCATGCATCAGAGTTTAAGAGGAATAAAAATAAATCGGAAAACAGGATCAAAATACTAAGTGACAATGAAGAAAAAAATGTAAAGATCTATTTTTTCACAATGTTTAAGCTTAGGAAAGTTTTAGCTATCTTAACTACAGAAATAAATATGGAAAAAAACTCCCCGTGTATACTACTGTGCTATATGAATTAAGTTCATAATCAAGGAGGTATTATAAAATAATTATGTGCATTCTCATGTATATGAGACTTAGATTAAGATCATAGAGAAAAAATAATTAATATTAATATCATTAAGGAAAAGAATTAAAATTCCAAAGAAAAAGAAGCATTCTTAACAGTCATTTTAAAAACATACAGAGAAAAATATATTTATAACATGATGTAGTGTATTGTACATTTAATGAACATTAAAAATCCCAAGGAGGACATCTTGGTTTAGCAAATCTCTCTTCACAAATTTATCATTTTTTAATGATTGTGCATAAAAAGAAAGCCCACTATGCAAAACACCAATATGTGTGTGTTAAAATCACCTTGGACATAGGTGTACCATATCATACATATGGTCATGCAAAGATCTTTCTTTATTGCTAGTGAAAAAAGCTGAAGTTAATAAATCTTTCATTATATTTTATTTCTTATAGCTCTGTTTTTTTAAGAAAATACAGTGGCAATCTTGCCAGTCTAACAAAAAGTTAACATTTGTGAAATTATCATTTAAGTGTCAGTTATGTGATATATTTTCTGACACATTGGCTTGAAAATTTCTATGGCACCAATGAACTATGTACTGTCAAACGTCAGATTTTTAATAATACCCAAATTTGCTATACAAAATGCTAAAATTGAAGCGTGTGTCTCGTTTTTGTCTGCAATTGAAGAAATCAAGGTTTTATACTCTGAACACTCTGAACACACTTTCAATTTGTGTGATGTCTACCCTTGAGATAGACATCAGCATGGAAGCTACACAACTACCCAAGAACCTGGCAGATTGGGGTGTCATTCTGAATTTCTAGTTTGAGTTGACTACAAGGTCAGAAGTTACTGCGAGGAAAAAAAATATTTTAACAGAATAGTTAATGATATAAGTTTTGACTGATGATTTATGCCTAGATCTCAGGAGGTTTACTGATAAATCTATAAGAACACACTTTGACAAGTCAGCCAGCAAGTCAACAGTGATTAAATGTATTCTACATGACACCATTTCAGGCAGAATTTTGATGTCAAAGGTTGACCTTGTAATACTCTGCATTTCTTTAAGCAATGGCTGTTACTTTTTGGTTCTTAGTCTACAGAATTTCTTTCTCTCCAGAGATGCTCAAATATAGAAAAGAAATAGAATTTCTAAGTCACCCAGACTGTTCAGAAGGTAAGAAAGCTTTTTTCCCCTCCCCTTCAGAAATGAATGATACGTCATTAAACATGTATTTCTTAAAATTTAAGAGCCTTATTGAGAGGAAATCCCTAATAATGAAATTCTACTTACTCAGTTGAAAAGAAAAGAAACACACACCAAACAACACAACAAATATGTTTAAAATGCCATCTTACATTGCATGAACTGGATTATCTTTTCTAGCTTTTGGGCATATGTGTATATCTTTATATGCACGTATATTTTACATCCAGATCTACCTAGCAATTTGCATTTGCAATAAAATTTCACTTTTGTAAAATAAAATAAAATTTAAAACACTTCTGTGAAATAGACAGCATTCAGCATAGGACGTAGGATGACCAGAAAGCAATAACGATATAACAGTGAAATTTTTTCATTATCACTTATTTATGCATATTTTGTAGCTTGGGGATTAAACAAGCCCCTGTTAGTAAATAATTCATGATTCTCATTAGAATTCTTTCTGTATTTTTGTACTGTAGGCAAAAATATAATTTGCAGATTGCAAACAATGGATAAATGTCAGGTTTGCCCCAATACTATCACCTTCTTTTTTATTTTATTCCAGTTTTGGGGTACAAGTGTAACAAAGATAACACTGGCTATTTCCAGAAAGATTGTCTTGTTGAGTGTTCTTTAATAATTGTAATACAAAATGCCAGTGTTATGTAAGATATGCAATTGTGTGTAATTCTAGGTATGCAGAAAACCCTTTCTTTCCATTTCATGTAGTACACATTTTCATAAGGGAAAAAAAAAGTGTTCTGGTTGCTCTTCTTCTGATGCTAATAACATATAAGATTTCAAAAACACCTTAATATTAAGGATATGAAGGTAAGTAGAACCTGACGGAAGACTCAACATAGTGCTGCTAAAGACAGTTTATAGTAATTATGACATAATACTTTTTAGGTAATCAAATAATACTCTTCTAGAGAAAAGAAAGGTAGTACATTTAATTTACCTAGAGTTCAAGAAAGAAGATGATACTGTGCCACCAGAAACAAATGGTATGTATGTTGAAGAAATTGGGATTAGTGCAATAGAACTGACAAAATACTGAAAGATGCAGCAGACATCCCTAATTTCGTTCAAGGTCAAAATTGGAATTAACCTGATTACTTTCCTTAATGACCACCCAACTAATAAGAGCACATTGATGAAATATACTTGACACTGAGTGGTTAGAAACAGAAAGAAGAGTTGAGATGCTCATCTTGAAAGAACTGGGCAATCTAGATCACCAGAGTAACAAAAAGAGGACTCAGAGTAAAGCATGATTGCACTGCAATTTTTGCCATAATTACGAAACCAAATAAAAAATAAGCAGAACAAAGCATTTCTGCATATAGAAAATGAATCACTTTCAGCCCCTAGTATACTGGAAAAGAATTCAGTGAAACAATTCCTTGCTCTGAGGGAGGAAAAGTTAATAACAGTGCTGATAATATATTCATTGAGACAAAATTGAATGCAACTTATATTGCTACTGCTTGTATGTTTTGTGCTAAAGCAATAGCTTATTCTATATGAATAAACAGATGCAATCAGTTTTATGAAAAGCCACTGCTTTCCAGCCCTACTCAAAAATTTAAGTATAGCTTAAACAAATGTCAAGGAAAACTGGGTTGTACTCTCATTTTTAATAATACATGAATTATCACCGACTGTTTGTGTGTATGTGTGGTTTGTGTTGTTTTGGGGTTTGTTTTTTTTTTCTTGTGAGCAGCAAGGCATTCTTTATCAGGTGCTCTTTGCAAAAGGTGTCAGCAGAATATTAAATTTGATAAAGTTTTTAAAAATACAGCTGAGAAACATCCATCCATATAAAAAGTCTCAGGATTGGCTACATTTAAAAACTATCTGACTCCCTCAGAAACGCCAGATTTTATTCTTTTTTGTTTTGTTTTGGAGAAAAGCAATAGGAAAAGGCTTAAAATAAAAACAAAACCACCATATTTGTGCCCAAGAAAGTTATTCTGGTGGAAATATTGTAAAAGGCACCAATACAAATATGTCCTTAAAGCACAGTGAAAGTTGTGAAACAGAAAACATGTACCAAGAGAAATATGAGAAAGGACACATTAAGGACAGCAGAGTCCAGCAGCTCATCATCTATACAGATACCACAAGAAAACCCTAGAAGAGAGACACATGGGTTTCATACTTCCGTTGTCTTCAATTTGTTTATCTTCTGAAATCATGACACAAAATATAATGCTGGCTTTTTAGTATGTAGTATGTACCTTTCAATTTGAACATATGTAACTGCGTAATATTGATGGGGAAATCCTTAGCAACAGTTAGCAATGCCTTAGAATAGAACAACTCACAGGGATAATAAATTAGTGGGGTTTCTCAACAAATCTTTCAGAATAATAACCTCATGGCAGCAAAAAAAAAAAATATATATAGCCACACACTGTTACTACTTTATATTGTCCAAATTATTGATTTCTGACCAATGTCAACATTCCCATAGGCTGCCAAAAGAATTAATGAAGCAAAGCATACACTGAAAGGAAGATTAAAATCTTACTGTCAGAATAGACAACAGTGCATATTTGGATGAGGAGGTGGTGGTTGTCTCACTACAGGAATTTTGCATAAAGTGGATATTTTAAGTCAAATTGCAGCAGGAAATGGTTGGAAAAAAATAAGACTAGACCAAGAATGACTTTTGAGGATTCTCAGTCCATTGTATTGCTTAAAAATAGCTAATGGAGGAAAATAATAATGCCTTCACTGACACTTTTTCTCTTCATTATTTCTTGGCAAGTACTTAGTAAAATGCTGTTCAAGCTGAAGGCTACATATCAATTCCATATTTTTAAAAATCTTTAAATAACTATGCATCAGGTAATAGTTCAAACTCACAGTTCTATACCCTTTTGCATTCTGACCAAAAGACAGAAAGACAGGGAAAAAGCAGAGAGGAGAAAATGACAGGAAGGAGAAAGATGACAAAGGTTCAGTTTATCTTTACATCTTGATTAACCTGTACACAGGAGCAGTTTACTCTTCCTTAGACCTCAAGGATCTTCACAGTGTAGATGTCACACATTTTTTATTTCAATAAGGTTTGTAACATTTTTTCACATGACAGTCTCATAAGCAATTGATGAAGCATGGCACCAATAAAATTGTTTATTGGTTTATAGCAAAAAATCATTGGATAACTGTATCCAGAAAACATTTATCTGCAGTCAAAAAGCAAAATGGAAGAATGTATTGAATATGATTCTTCAGTGTGTCCTTTCTACTGCAGTTGAATTTTTACATTAATGATCATTTAAGTAAATCTGCATATGGAATATTCTGGGGGACAAAAGAAGAATTCAAAGTGGTCTTGGCCAATTAGAGAAGTGATGTGAAAAGATACCAAAAGATTGCATTCATAAAAATGAATAGTATAACATGTAGGAAAAATAAATTACACAACTATGAACTGGGGCACAGCTGTATTCATCACACTCAATCAGCAGAGGATCTAGGATTGCAGTGGACAAAAGAGGAATATGTATGAATAATATTCTCATGCTGCAACAAAAAGAAATCCAGTGCCCTGCTGGAATGTTCAGAGGTTTGAAAAATAACTGAGTCTTTGCACTTTACTCATCTGAAATAATGTATCCAGTTTCAAACAGTGTGCCTCAAGAAAGATGAAGTGCTGTAGCCCAAGTGAAGAGAATGCAGAAAGAAGAGAAAGATGAGAGAAAGATCTAGAAAAAATGACCTACAAAAGAGGAGAGTAAGAAACCTAAGTTCAAGTATGTAAGGGGACATTGCAAAGAGGATAGGAATAAACTGCATAAACCAGCAAGTAATGGACATTTAAATATAGCAAGAAAGATTTGTGGTAGGCATTAGGAAAAAACTTTCAATAGCTGAGGCAGCAAAGTTGTAGAACAGTTTGGTAAGGCTTTGATCTTCTCAAACAAAAAGATAAAAATTTGTAAGGAAAGACAAGTTCAGTGAAAAGAGAAAGAAAAGAAACTGAATTGACTTTCAAAATCTCATCCTGCTCCACGTTTTTTTTTTCATTTTTAAGGTGTTTTTAGGCATGTTAAGAGACACCAAAACAATTAATCAAATTTAACAAATAAGAAAGCTTCAACCCAACTGAAGAAATTGAGTGTTTACAAAATTTTAAAAATACATTTTAAAATACATTAGCCATTTTAATCCACCTTTATGCATGTATTACAGGAAAACCAATGCATTTACAGTAGTGGGGGGAAAAAAAAGAGCAGGGGGATCAATTCCAATTTTGTTTTATTGTATATAAGTTTGCACTACACTAAGCACAAATTTAATTTTCTTGGCAATTTGTTTAACAAAAAAAGGTTATAGCCCCAGTGAAATCATCATATTTGTTATAACCTATTTGGAAATTTTTCATACTTTTTAATCTTTGACATGACAGTCTGCAATGTTTTTTTTGTGCCAATAAATGCTGTGGGGATAATCTATATTCTGTGTTAACTATAAATTCTTTAAAGAAACTCCTAAATTCTATCATGTCAGCTGAGTTACCCCTTCTTTACTACATCTATTTAGTAAAATTTCCAACTTCATAATTGGAGATAAAACGTGTTTGTAATAGCAATTTTTAAACTTTCCTTAAAAAGAAAATAAATATTTTTCCCACTAAACATAGATTCATTGTTACACATTTGATCCTTACTTTTCAGTTAAATATAGCAAGGCTTCAACAGACAGTTGGCAACAATTCTAAGTTGTATCCTCAACCACATGGTTGAGGACTAGATTTTATCAAAAGCTTGAGACATCATAAATCCAACTTTGCATCTTCTAAAAAGCATTGATTTAAATATCCAGACTGATCACATTTTTATAAGTGTGTTCTCAGAGACAGTAATTTTTCTGTTCAAATATCCCAGAACAAAAGAAACAGGATCTCAGTCTACATCTTTGGCATGGGACACTTGTCCTCAGGTCTACCCATTTGTCTCTGTTCCATGAAGCATAAAACTGATATAAAACCTGGGTTCACGTCTTCCTTATGATAACATTGTTTCTTTGCAAAATAAACCATGTAACACTTGCCAGACACTGTTTATGTCCTCTAGCAGATACCCCAATCTGGGCAACCAGGTGGATTAGGGTTTGTGAGACTCACTAAGAACAGCATCAAATCCAAAACAGAGATACAGATCACTGATTTGTACACTATAAAAGCACGTGTAGCCATGTAAGAAAATAAATAATATTCTGAATATTCACAGATTATTATTACATTCACCAACTTGTCAGACGCATCTCTCATCCTGGGAACAGATCCTTCTAGAAGCCATGCTAAAGCAAACAGAGGACAGGGAGGTGGTTTGAGACAGCCAGCATGGCTTCATAAAGACAAGTCCTGCCTGCCTGACTTCATGGACTTCTGTGACGGCATAACTACATCACTGGACAAGGGAAGAGCTACAGACAGTGTCTATCTGGACTTCTCTAATGCCTTTGACACAGTCCCCCAAAATATCCTTATCTCTAAACTGAAGAGATATGAATTTGATGAGTGGACTGTTCGGTGGATGAGGAATTGGTTCAATGGTCACAACCAGAGGGTAATGGTCAATGGTTTAATGTCCAAATGGAGATTGGTGAAAAGTGGTGTCCCACAGGGGTCCATAGTGGGACCAGCACTGTTTAATATCTTCATCAATGACATAGACAGCAGGATCGAGTGCAGTCTCAGGAAGTTTAAAGACAACACCAGGCTGAGTGGTGCTCAGCATGAAAAGCTGGACATGAGCCAGCAATGTGCGCTGGGAGCCCATAAAGCCAACCATATCTTGGGCTGCATCAAAAGCAGCATGGCCAGCAGGTTGAGGGAGGCGATTCTGACGCTCTGCTCTGCTCTCATGAGACACCACTCGAAGTACTACATCCAACTCTGGAGCCCTCAACACAGGAAAGACATGGACCTTTTAGGAGCATATCCGAAAGAGGGTCACAAAAATGATCCACAGGCTGGAACCTATGAGGACAGGTTGACAGTTGGGGTTGTTCAGCCTGGCAAAGAGAAGGCTCCAGGGAGACTTTATTGCAGGCTTTCAGTACTTTTATTGCAGGCTTTTGTACAGGGGTCTACAGGACAGATGGGGACAAACTTTTTGGAAGGGCCTGTTGCAATAGGACAAGGGGTAATGGTTTTAAACTAAAAGAGGGTAGACTTAGACTAGATACAAGGATGACACATTTTACGATGAGGGTGGTAAAACACTGGCACAGGTTGCCCAGAGAGGTGGTAAATGTCCTATCCCTGGAAACACTCAAACTAAGGTTGGATG
>JAOXNG010000001.1:125784123-125798257 GCA_028566535.1 Scolopax minor | reverse complement strand
GCTGTGTCTGCCCCATCCCTGGAGGGGTTCAAGGCCAGGTTGGAGGGGGTTTGGAGCAACATGGTCTGGTGGGAGGTTGGAACAAGATGGTCTTTAAGGTCCCTTCCAACTCTAACCCATCTGTGATTCTTTGATTTTGTGATTTTGCTTGGCATAACAAAGAAGCAGCAACTATTTTACTAGGAAATGTAATGTCCTCCCCCTGTTAACTGAAAAGTAAGTCTTTCCATTGCTATAGCATTTCAGCACATGGGTTTGTTTTTAAGATGACCTTAAACCAGAAAAGGAAGTGTTTTGCTCAGTTAAGGTCCAGGTGCTTGATGCACAGATTGTTTGAAACCAGATATTGTTTGAAGCATTTAGACCGAGACATTAGAAACTATGGACAAAAATCTGAAACCCACGGGATACCACTCAGTTTAGGTTTTCTATTCTAGGGGCACTAGCATGCTGCACCAGAAGTGTTTGATAAGAGGATGATATTCAGTAAAAAGAAAACCAGTAAGCTTCTCTGAATAAATGATCCAGTCAATATGTATATAAGAACTGATGGCATTCATGTAGGCTGGATTTCATGCTTAGAACATTTTAGTGTGTAGTTCAGAACACTTAGTCAAAGTACAAAGGATGTGAAAAATTGTGAGGAGAATCTGAATTTAAAAAATAAAATAAAATAAAGACTGCAGAATCTTTTTTCTACATAATAGCAAGGGGAAGTGTGATTTTTGGTATTAATAAAATATTAGCCAATAACATATTCTTGCCAGATATATAGCCTTCCAGATATGCCTTTGCAATATGAAGGACATTGTAGTATGTACCATAATTATTCTAATGAAAGATTCTTCTAAAACAATGCTAAATTGGTTCTTCATTGATTCTATGTTCTATACTTTCTATCTTTTGTAGAATCATTAAGCAATCATAGTCATCTCTCACCAGGAAAAATCTTTTGCTAAATTTCTACTATTTCTCTGAAAATATTATATATCACAAAAAGTACCTACTCAAAATTAAACAAGGCGAAACAAAATTGAGCCAAATGAAATCCAAACTTGAACAAGAAGAACCACAGATTATTGGCATAGCCTTTATCACTCAGTAAAGCAATATATTAATCTAAAAACCAAAATCTAAAATAAGAAACCCACAATTATTATATATAAGAAAAGTATTTTTACAAGCTTTATTTTGTGGGAAAAACAGAGTAAGCTATCCACACATTTACCACTGCTTTTTTATGGCATGAGAATATGTGGCCTCAAGCACTGAAACACTTTTTGCTTTCATATCCTCTGATTCCATTTCTGCTATATTCCAGAAAGAACTGTTTGAATTTAGTGGTTATTAAGTCATCAATATCCATATAACCCAATTTAGATAGAAAAGAGAGAAATTATTAGCATGACCATGACTTTCAGCACTGAAGCCTCAATTCTCTGTATCTTTTTACTTTAAACATCTAGAAGACAAAAATGTGATGTTCCTGACATTATAGTGCAATGGAAGGAAGGTCTAGAGAAGGCATGAATCATTCACAAGACTTTGTAGCTTGGATAAGTACACTATTTTAGGGTAAATGCTGGACAATTGTATGAACAGTTGAAGAGAGATCTGTAACTTGCAAGCAATTTCTGCATTCACAGTATCCTCAGAAGGCTGAGTATCATTAATTAGGACACTACCCAATCATTTCAAAATCTTACTCATTATTTAAGGTTCTCTGTGACCTTAAAAAATAAACATAATATCGTTGATATTTATGCCTGCAAATGAAAGTAAATACTTGAGAAATCAATAATTATATCACAGCAATATTTTTGAAACAATGAAATTATAGAAAATAAGTTCAGCCCTTGCCTGTTTTGTGGGAAGTACACATCACTGACCAGTCACAATAGATGAACACAAATAAGTTGTTTCAAAATTCAGACCCAGATCTAATTATTTTACTATTAAAAAACCTGCATGCTCTAAAATAATAAAGTTAAACTTCCAACCCCAAAGTAGATACTAAATATAGACTGCTGAGCAATTCTTAATATCAGTGTATAGAACAAATATTCTGGATGTGCTATATTTTTAAAATAAGAATACTATTTTTAAATTCTCAGCTAATGATTCAGGACTGTAACTTGACAGTCTAGTTCTGAAACTGTTGAAGAATTCATCTTTCTGAGGCTGTGTTTTCAGCATTTATCTATGGCAGACGAACACCCTCCTTCCTGTGCCCTGCCCACCACTTCTTGTTTACTTCTTTGCTGTGTATTAACCCAGCATTAATTTCCAATACAACCAATACTTCTTTTTTTTTCTCTTTCGCATATGTAATGGAATATAGATTGGGGCTGCAAGGCATACCACAATCAAGAAAGAAAAATAACAAATTTTAGATAGATGATTGCAAACAATATTCTAACATTCAGCCATGGTAATATCCAACCATAAAATACAGCACCTCAGCTATCTTGATGATGGTATGGATGATATTTCAGTTTGGATAATAGTGTGCTATTTTGAGAACTCATGTTCCAGAAAGAGGAATAGGCACAGGAAATAAGAGTGAAGTTTTCTAGCTATCATATGAAAGTAGATTAGAAAACTGCAGCTTTAGTTTTCTAGGGACCAATAGGGAACCAATAGGGAAAATGACTGCCTATAATAACAGAAGGGGATAAACATGAGGGAGTAGATAAAACTGAACTACAACTCAGTCTTGGCACAAAAATAAATAAACTAAGTGCAAATGCAGGAAATTGACGAAGTCACCAAGCATTAAGGAGTGAAGACACAGAAAAAACTTTCAGTCAGAATAATGAGAGCAAAAACAATCTTTAACTACATTCAAGACAGAGTTTAACATGTTTCAAAGGGATTTTATGATGAGTTATCTGTAAAACACCCTTTTAAATCCTATGTATCCTAATCATAAAAGAAGTCAATTATAATTTCTGAAAAACTGAAGTGTGATATTCCTTTTCAAAACCACAAGTTCTGCTCTCAAGAAGTCTTAGTGAAAAAAAAATCACAATAAGAGTACTTAAGTATTCATGACCTGAAATGAAACAATTCTATTATTAGGTTTTGTTCACCTTATATATAATGCATAAATGTTGTTTAATATCATGCCATTGTGAAGCAAAAGGAACAAACCTTCCCTCTCCAAATTCACCTAAAGGAATGTAATTACCTTTTAACCTATATTAACATAATCACCTAATCATACTGTTGACTGTTTCATTTTTACATTAACATTTGACTCTATGTATTTACTGAATGTTAATGAACACATTAATCTTTACTTTTCCACCTAGAAATAGTATTACACATCTGAATATTTTGTACAATTTTTTTCTAAAACAGTTCCTTGTTGAATACAATACTATTCACTTGCTTCTGAAAGCATTTTCAAACAAATCCTGTTAATTTTGAATATGGTTCACTAAGCAGCATGATCTCATTAATAAAACAAGTTGCTAATCTACTAAATCAAAACCCTCAGCTGTTTTAACTGTTTACCTAATGGAAATTCTAATGATCTCTTCTGTCTGCCACACAGAAGCTTGATATTTTTCAAACAAGAAACAGCAAAATGAAGAAAGACCCAGTGAAGAGAATGAGAACAATGCAGACTAAACACTCTTTCACAAATAAATGTTAACTAACATTGGGTCTGCATTCTTGAGGTTAGTTGGAATATTTTTACACTGTGAATTTTCATTAGTTGTACATATTAAGTGAAATGTTTGAGAGACAAATTCATAAGTTCCAGGGATTTTCAACACAAAAAAGAAGAAAGGAAAAGCCTGATGGACTGCAAAAAGAAAATTGTGGTATAAACCCATTCTGAAACCATATGCTCAAAATGTTTTCATATATTGCATTAAAAAATTAAAAAACGGATAAAAGATGAGAAGGAGGCTAGGTGAACGGGAAATGTAAATCTAAAGCAGTCTTGTTCTACACTGAAATTCTAAGTTTCTGCATAACAAGGCATTATGTCAGAGTCTTGCAGTCTGATGTTCAATTCAGTATGAACTTCTTTCTCAACAATGACAAGAAAATAATATTTCTAATCTATTGGGACTGTGAAATGTGTTAAACTCCCGATGATACAGCTTGCCTTGGTCTAGGCACTCTCAAAAATCAACCTCTTCTTAGAGAGAAAATACCGTTTTAGAAAAAGGTTAGAAAAAGAGGGACAAACAGTTTTTTAGACACATCTATAGGATTTTTTTGTTTGTCCTTTTTTATTTTCCCCTATGTGGTCACTTGAAGCTGCTCAAGGATACCAGAATAATGCTGAGAAGGGTGGTGGAGCAGATGCAAAGCAAAGAAGAAACGTTAAGACTTTGTGACGGTATATTACTATTTGTCACATAGATACTCATGCCTTACTTTAGTATTTTACATATTTTTCAGAGAATTGCTTAAAACTGTGGGACTGAGAAAGGCACACCAAATTTCAGTGGAAATACACATGAGCTCTGCTAATTTTTGCATACACAATAAAGAGATTCTTCAGTTCCTTGATGACATGTTATTTTGTCAGACAGATCTTAGACTTCTTCAGTGTTTGAAGTGTTGATATTCATTTGAAAAAAATATTTACCTGCTATTTTAACTACTTCAGCTTAATGTATTAATTAACGGTTTGGGGTTTTTTATATATACTTATTTGGTTTCCTTTACAGTTCATCAGTTTTACAGTCAACAAACATCAGCCTAAATCTTAAAAAGATGACTCTGTATATTAAAATTCAAAAGACATGATTTATTTTTTTTAACTCTAGGTCAATAAGTAGATTAGTGTTGCATTCAAAACAAAACTGTATCTTTAATGGTAGATAGGCCTAACTTCTTTCAACTTGAAATCCAGTAATTCAATCCAGCAATTCAATTGTATAAATGCTGATTAGTTTAACAGATTTTTTTTCTTACGCACAGTTAGTAATTTATAACATGAATCCAGAGTTTAGTCAAGCCATGTTATTCAGCTGAACCTATCAACTTGCAAAGCATCAGTTTAGAATTAATTCTTCATACCCATTACCATTTCAATCATACAAGAGGGAAATGAAATAAACTACCAAGAACTAGGGTTATTATTTTCCTTATGATGCTCAAAGAGCTTGCAAGATGAAAAGCATACAAATTGGAACTGGACACATAGGAACTAAGTGGCTATTCTGTCACACTGAATTTCACAAAAAGCATCCTCAAGGTACTTTGATTAAAATACGACACAGGAAAAATAAGCAATACTTGCAAGACATAGTTCATGGAATAAATCTTGTAGAGCTCAATGTTTGATCACATTTCTTGCACAAGATTTTAAAATTAAGCGTGGTATTTCTGTTAGTCATAAGTATCAAATGGAAATTAATGAGCACTCTAAATAAGACGAAACAAACACATGAATGTGGAAGTACCTCAATACAACAAGTTATCCTATAGTTTACTTCTTTAAAAATGTATTTTAAAATAAAATAGTGAAAATTCTTAGTTAACAAGAACAACACAAATATCTAACCAAGATAGCCACCGGCCATTCAACACCAGAAAACCTTAAACGGACTGCAGATCTGTACAGAGTACCCAGACCTGCAAACTTGTAACCACTGCAGAAAAACAAGAAATGGGTTAATCAAATCATACCTGGAGAAATTGGTTGGTTTTTGCATGACCCACGTCTCCAGCCTCTATCTGTGCTCTCGACAGCTTCTCTTCAGTTTCAGTTAGCCAATTATTAAAGCTCTTCATGTCACAATGAAAAAGCCTCCACTTTTCCAAAGACTTGTCAAACCGTCTGCAAGTATAAAAAGAGATGAAATAACTATCTATTGATACTTTATTTATTCACTACAGAAAAAAAAAGAAGAATAATGTTGGATGGCCCAGGTTAAATTTGTTGTAATGCAATGGCATCATGTATTAGCCTTTCTAACAGTTATATCAAATGGAACCATGTTAGTACTTCTGAACAGTGAAATTATCATTAAGCATATGTGTCACAAATCAGTGTCACCAATTTTTTAATCCTGTTCAATATTTCAAATGGATCCATGGTCAAAACATGTTTTCAATTTACAGCTTTATTAACCCACACTAATTCACATGTAACTGGGTATACCCTCTGTCAATGTACTTTAATTCTAACATGAAGAAAACTATGAGGTGCTGATGAAATACTAACACATCTTAGTAATTTGCTGTAGCTACCAGCGCTGCAAACAGTCACCACTGGCTAACATACTGGCTGCATGCTGTGACTATACAATGATTTTTATACCCCTTTTTAAAGGGAAAAAAATTTAAAAGATCAGTGACGCATCTGACCTATCATAAGACAAAAGATGAAAAATACACAAACAGATTCTTTGACTTTTGCGTCTTAATTTTAGTTCCACAATCCTATTATTGTTACAGGATTTAATTGGGTAGAAATATGAGTTGCAATATTATATGTAATACAGATGCAACAGACTATTTTTTTAAAGGAAATTACCGTGATGAGAGACTACCCTAAAGGATCCCAGGCACATACTACAATTCTGCTCCAGTTTTACTAAGAGAAACTCATTTTGTCCACCTCTTCAGTGGATACAAATGTCCATTTATTATTATTACAAAGAAATCACAACTCTCTTCAAAGGAATTTTGACTTGTATTGTGTGGAGGGACACTTTATTAAAACATTTTTTCTATATACATTTCACTTCAATTTGAGTATCTGATAGTTTACCAAAAAAAATATAAAATGCCTGAAATACAAGGATGATTGATACAAAATTAAAATATTAAGAAGTAGTGTTTTGTATAATAAGCAAGGATGAAAAGTATTACTACCATGTCTGCAAGTCTACAGTCCACTACAAAAGACCTTGTAAGTACTTCTGGCACTGGGAAGATCTAATCTGGTTTTGTCCAGAGGGAATGATTAATCTTCTGGCTGAAGATCTGTTTGACTTCACCACTACCAAGTACTAAGGAATTTAAATGAAAACTGAATTTATTTTTTTGTTTTGCAGATTACCTATGTCTTAATAAATTCAGTTATCCTGTGTTTTGGATTGGTATTGAAATGTGATCACTCATCAGAGATTAGCTAGAATGTTTTGTCAGCAGATCATCATTAAACATGATATTGTTATTTAGTTTAATAATCCTCCTTTATGGGATTATAATAGGTTTTAGGGTGTACTTACAGGATAAAAACAAAGATACTCAATTATTTTTCTAGGAAGTAATCTGGTTCAGTATGGATAAAACATACAATTGTTTGAATGTTAAAGAGTTAAATTCACTAAATAAAGTCACATTACTATCAGGGAATACAGACCATCTCTTCCAATATACTGATGATTTTTTATTTATAAGTGTTTCTTCTCTTCTATTGGTTATATATTCTTCACCATGATTTTCAGATTTTAAAAACTTTTAGATCCATACACTATGAATAGCACTCTATCCATTCATAACCATCTACAGAAGGATATATGATTTTCTCTTGTCCTGCTTTTCTGGTACACGAATATTTATTTTGCTAAACACACCCATACAAGGATGCAGTTTTCTTATTTCTAACATACTGCATATGGTAATCACTTTTAATGAATAATACACAAAAGAGAGTTTGACCAGCAAGCAGTGAAACAGAGACTTTATACTTATTTTGTTACTTTAAGATAGGGAGAATATAAGGCATAGAAAAGCCAAAAATTAGCCATCTATGAAAAAGATTTAAAAAAAAAAAATCATTTGATCCCAGAAAGTAGTTGAGCTAAAAGTATTCCTTGTACTGTTCTACTACTTTGTTCAGAGGAAGGTAAAATAATAATAATTATTTAATTAAAACTTTTTAAAAAAACATTTTGAAAGAATGGAGAAACTTTTCAGTCTAAATTATGCATTAAAGAATAGTTCTCTAACTATCTATGAATCAACTCTTTTTGTTCCTCAAGAAGAACTTGATTCATGGGCTCTGAGGTTAATAGCTGCTTAACACCAGAACCTTTATTTGATTTAAAAGAGAATAGTTACTGCTTAGTCCTATGCAGTCCAAACATGCATTCCAAGCCACACTAATAAATGGCAAAATGTTCAGTAAATTTCATTGGAAATTGACACAGACAAACTATCAGAATAGATCAGGTAATCTCTACTGTATTGATTTTAATATGGCTGCAAGCCACAGCAAAGAAAGTGTCAGAGCTCAGCAGTCATTGACCAAATATCAGACATGCCATTAATAGTGATGGCAGATAAAGATGGAGAAACATGCAGCCTGAATAATACATCATAATATTCAGAATACAGAATCTTACTAGTTAAAAACAGAATCTTACTAGTTAAAAACAAAAAATATTTAAGAAAAAAAAAGGCTTAAAGATCAAAAAGGAGTTTGATCCTTTTATGGTCTGACAGCTTCCAACAGAACCTGAATTAAGTCTCTTTGCTCCCTATAAATTCAAGATGTACTAAGTTTTTAGTATCCTGTGAAGCTATTATTTAAGACATTATTTAAATAGCATTCTCACAGATTTTATTTTGGAACCTAGTATCGACCGTCTAATAAATTGTTAGAAAAGACCAAATACAAAATAATCAGTGCAAAAAATCTGTGTCTATGTAAGAATGAAAAATAGATACAGAGATCTATAGTAATTTCTACACAGTAGCAGTTTGTGGAACATTGCTGTTGAGACATCAAAATGAGTACTCTAAAACATCTTTCAAACACAGCTTATGCAGTCAAAATATCAAAATATTTTTGTTAAATACATTAGGGAAAAGTATAATTTGAAAATGCATTTTACAAAAAAAGTATTTTGGTAATCAAACGTCTCCTACACTGCTGTAACACCTTACACTACTGTAACTTTCTTCTATGTTCTCTTTCCTACGTATAGTATACCATTTCTTGAGATGGCTAGATTAGATACCTGTTTCCACCTTTGCCCTATCAATTGTGTCCTTGGCATTTTTGGTTTTTTATCAAGCAATGCAACAGGAGACATCATACTTTTCAAAACACTGGCTTGAATGTGGTCTACTTTGCATTTCTGTTAAAAAACCTGACACAAGCACAGTTAAAATCTTATATATATTTAAATCATGTTCAAAGAAATACATTTAGATTCCTAGTTAATGTTTATGACTGCTCTGCTTAGCTACAGATGAACACGGGAGCAATTCAAGAGGTATCGTGCCTTGCATTTTTAGCAATACTGTAAGCAAACAGACTATTGATCTCTTTAAAAACTGTATTAACCTAACATTTATTAAAATGATTGTGATCATTTATCAGGCTTATCATACTTTATTTTTCAAAATGAATCAAACCATAACTGGAAGGGACATTACCACATATTTTTTTTTAACTACCATACTCTGAATTACAAGGTAAAAAATCTTATTTTACATTTGAAAAAAATCAACTAGAAAATAAAAGTTAAAATCCATTTCTTTTGGTCCAATATGGTTTCTCATTTTGGATACTACATTAAAACAGCTTTCCTCCTGTTTCTTACAATATTAAATTACTCTTCTCAGCATGAGGAAGTTCATCAGCAGCTTAAATGTAAATATTCAGCAAGGGTTGATATCAGTATAACTGAATTGGCATTCCAGCACTTGAAAATTGAATTTCCCATCACTTTCCATTCTTCCTCCCTTTGCTTTGGCTAGTAAGATTTGCAAAGTGAAGAACAGTTGCAGTGAGAATATATGTGTATTTAAAATTTACAAGTTTAAATACTAGTGTTTATTGCTCATGCCTTAAAAAATATTGTTACTCTTTGTATAATAAGCATAAACCAGTAAAAACATCATCAGTAAAAACAACAGAGGAAACTTACAGAGAGGCAAATCCACTGAAATTCAATGCTCTTTTGGCAATTAACTGTACTTAAATACTATTACAAAGATAAGAGAAAAATGCAGTTGCTGCAGTGGCAGGTACAGGTCCATTTGACACAGTCTCTCACAACATCCTCATAGGTAAGCTTAAGAAGTATGGGTTAGATGAGTGGACAGTGAGGTGTACTGAAAACTGGTTGAAAGATAGAGCTCAGGGGCTTGTGATTAGTGGCACAGAATCTAGTTGGAGGGCCCTAACAAGTGGTGTTCCCGACAGGTCAGTACTTGGTCCAGTCCTCTTCAATATATTCATTAATGACCTGGATGAGGGGACGGAGCGTACCCTCAGCAAGTTTGCTGATGACACAAAACTGGGAGGGGTGGCTGACATACCACACGGCTGTGCTACCATACAGTGAGATGTGGACAGGCTGGAGAGTTGGGTAGAGAAGAATCTGATGAAATTCAAGAAGGACAACTGTAGAACACTGCTCTGGGGGAAAATAACCCCATGCACCAGTACAGTTTATGGGTTGACCTGCTTGAGAGCAGCTTTGAAGAAAAAGACCTGGGAGTCCTGGTGAACAATTGGATGACCATGAGCCAACAATGTGCCCTTGTGGCCAAGAAGGGCAATGGCATCCTGTGGTGCATCAGGAAGAGTGTGGCCAGCAGGTAGTGTGTCCAGTTCTGGGCTCGCCAGTTCAAGGACAGGGAACTGTTGGAGAGAGTACAGCAAAGGGCTACAAAGATGATCAAGGGACTACAACATCTCTCTTTTGAGAAAAGGCTGAGGGACTTGGGCGTTTTCAGTCTGGACAAGAGAGACTGAGGGGGGCATCTGATCAACACCCATAAATACTTCAAGGGTGGGTGTCAAGGGAATGGGGCCAGTCTTTTTTCAGTGGTGCCCAGTGACAGGGCAAGAGGAAATCGGCACAAATTTGAACATAAGAACTTCCATCTAAACATGAGGAAGAACTTTACTTTGAGGGTGGCAGAGCACTGGAACAGACTGCCCAGAGAATTGATGGAGTCTCCGTCCCTGGAGACATTCAAAACTCACCTGGACACATTCCTGTGCAACCTGCTCTAGGTGGATCTGCTTTAGCAGGACGGTTGGACTAGATGATCTCCAGAGGTCCTTTCCAATCTCATATCACTCTGTGATTCTGTGATCACAGACCAGCTTCATAGTCACACTGTTTGTTATGGGATACTCCTCCTGGTTATACCTAAGTGAGAACTTCTCCTTATAAATCTGTGTATTGCATCCTTTTACACATACATCCTTTAAATAGCTTTTTAAAAAGTAAAAGCAAAGAGGCTTTTGTTTGCTTTACTATTTGTAATCCTGTTACCATGTGACAAGTTCAAAACCCACAAAAGGAGAAGGCTAATTAACTACAAATACGGATCATCTAAGTTGCTGAAGTCTTGTCACGGAAGAACATGGTGGGTAAAACTCTGTAAGTGCATTCATCAAAAAGCAATGCTCTGAGGACTACAAAAACTCTGAAAGTCGATGGCTGCCTCGGGCATCCCCAAGCACACTATTTGAAGGTTAGGGAAGTGTCAATACATCCCTTGCAATTCTTATACCCTTACCTTGGTATCCATCTTTGTTTGCTCTCAGAGACAAGTCATTTAGCTAAAAAAACCCCAGTGTATCCATTCATCTGTGTCTTCATCTACTTAATCCCTTTCCCCTTGATGTGCCTCAGTGAAAATGGTGTGGATAGTAGGTGACTGTCTGATATTTAGGCAGTATTTCCTCTTTGATGTGTCTGTTTCTCCTGGCTATTTTTTTAATGTGTCCTCTCTTGCTTCTATCAAGCACAATAGAAGATACAAGCAGGAACCCTGAAGCCAAATGTTGTATTACATTGCAAAGGGCATAAGCATCATCCATAAACTCTGACTCAGTATGGTAGCCTTATTCCTCTAACTTGAATATGTTAAAGTTGACAAATGAAAATCAACTGGTACACTGGCCTATTTTCTTCCTACATCCACTAACACTCCAGCAGGGAGCGTGTTAAGCAATAGCTTGAGAGAGTCATATCCTTTTTTCTCATTAGCACATAATGAGTTTATTTTACCTCTGAAAAGCAAGAAAGCAAAAAAAAGCAACAAAAGACAACTGCTGAGGTTGTTAGGGCATTAAAATATTGGTGCTTTCCTTCCTTCAAAGATTATCACTCTACCAAACCTTTGGACAGGACTTGCTATAAACAAAATTTAATATTCCTTGGTAGTATTGTACATGATATTGCACAAAGACTGACAGATGTCAATTTGGATATGCTGTCAGTGGAAGTCTATACAATGGGATAGAACTTGATTTTCCATGTCCCAAGGCTGCCATTTTTAAGAAGCCATGCAAAGGTGGAAGAAAAGATCTTTGAACACAAGAAAGTCAGAAACATAAGATGGAGTACAAAAGGTTACTAGTTTGTTGCTGTAAACAAAATCCTAATTTTGCATCTGTGCTTCAGTCAATTCCTTGATATTTTGATAACATTCCTTCATGAACTGTGAAACCTGCTTCAATGATACATTCCACTTTAGCAAATTTTCTCAGCCAGTTGGCCTGTATGAGAAAGAACACTATTAGTTATAAACTATCCTAAAATTTATTTATGTCATAGAAATTATTATTGTTAGAGACATATTCTCTTATTCATCATATTGGAAAAACTTTTAATAAACTCCATCTCTATAATGTTGCTAAACAATGTACTGTTGGATTATGCTAATATTAACCTACAAATTATGCAATCTTGTCAACTTGATTCAGCACAATTAGCACCTTATAAAAATACACAAAACATCAAAGTAGTATAAATAATTATGTATTACTATGTGAGAGAATTAAGTTTAATACTTAAGGCCATTCTACGACGATAAAACAAGAAAACTTGTTTTTGTCAAGTAACTTCTACAATTAAATTGCTTAAAGAAGCAGCTAACTCATTTTCAGAAGTTGTGATGTTTTCATTTTATTTCACGGAATTTATGTCTATTGAGTGTTTAATTTACATCTAATTTACATATCTTCCCTGCAATTGGACCACAGGTGAAGCTCTCATTTTAGACTCGAGACACTGCTGCATTTGGATCTTGCTCCCAGATTTTGCTGTAGGTCCATCCTGGGACAAGACTCAGTTGTACATATTCTATTCACACCCCTGCACTCTGCCTTTCACCCACAAAATAACAAGTTATGATTAAAAAAAACACCCGCAACAAAAATAACCATAAAAGTGCCATCCATCATTACAAAATATCATTTCTCTCCTCTTCCCAGAAAGTAGGTTCTGCAGCATTATGTATAAATTAAAAACATTTAAAATTAAAACACATTATAAACATTTTTATATCTTGAATTGTATTGATTGTTCTTGCCTCAGTAGCCTGAAACTCAATTTCTCATTATAGAGTTACTGAAATCATACCGTTGAGTGTCAGTCACTGTACCAATGATGATGACAATTAAAGTGGCTATGAAAAAGCAAGACAGTGTCACTCATTGCTGGTTTTCAGACATACAAATTTCATCTTGTGATGCATGAAAGACCAGTAAACTAAATAACCATTTACCATTAATTCTACAGAAACTCCACTGGGTTCTTTAGATGCCATATGTCAATAGTGTAAAAAGAAATAATCTATATAGTTTATAAAACATACATTCTTCTTCCACACTAAATTTGAACTTCAAAATTCCACTTTTTTTTTTCCTCAAAAGTTTTAGTTCGTCAGAACAGAGATTAAATTATTTATTTTAGAGAACTTTGCCTAGACATCTAGATTAAAATCAGATAACTACTTTTCCTGAAAGAAAATAAAGAAGTGCTTGATTAATTGTGACCTAGGTGAGAGAACAGTATATTGCAACTCCCTTATAAGAAATAAATTATTAATGCAATTGGTATTAAAACTACAAATGTCATAGCTTGCCAATGTGAAACTATCAAAAATATCAAAAATTGCCATGATAACAGACCCCCAAATCAAACATTTTATATGAAAAGAACAGTGGCTCAATTCTACAGCAATCTAAACTAGAATTTCTGTCTGCACATAAAGAGTATGCCCAAATTTTATGCTCATGATGGGTGAGAGTATACACTGCACTTCTAGACAGGATGGTCTAAGCATGTTATTATTACCCACTGTACAGTAGCATTTACAAAATCACAGAATGATATAGGATTACTGTCGCATTCTGGCAGCCACTTCATTTACAGTTAATGAATCATCATCAGCT
>JAOXNG010000001.1:125734421-125751005 GCA_028566535.1 Scolopax minor | reverse complement strand
GGATGGCTTCTTCCACTGAGGGTAAGATTTCCCCCTGTATCAGGAAAAGCACAATGAAAGCTCAAAACAGCTAAGTAGTTCACTTTTCTTGAATGTAGGTTAAAGCCAGAGCAGACTTATTTTGTGTTATGTTGTGTTTTTCCCTTTTATAAAGGGACCAGAACTATCTGTTCTCCAGGCACTTCAATCAACCAAATTAAAGCACAGAAAACGGGTGAGTAAACACTATAATCAATGCAGAAAGAAAACAACCAGTAATCACAAAATACCTAATTCATTAGCTATGCAGAGCCGATGATTAACAATACCACCGCTGCACCTGTGGCATGGTTGTCCTTCCACACTTGTAAAACACAACACCAAAAAGCCTGGCAGCACGTCCTGGGGGTCAGACAAGTGGCTATTTCAAGTCAATGAGGCAGGAGTAGTGAAGGTGCTGAAGTAGCTGCTGCTTATTTATTCAGAGTGGGGTTGGCCTTAGGGCATGAGCTGATTTCAGCTCCCGCATTGCACTGGGGGACCGGAGGCAGCCTCTCAGCGGGGCTGGTAGCAAAATCTGACAGGGCTTAGGTCAAAAAATTGCACCTTGGAAAACTACAGGTCATTCCTACGTGCTATGAATCACTCATCAAATGTGTTCATGGTCACTTGCTCTGCTTCAGACTTTACATAAATTCCCTCTGAGTTGCTGTCTTCTCTCATTTCATTCTTAAGATAAATATATGCCCTGTTTTAAAGCTTGTAGGAAGCTGACCAAACACCGACTAAAGAAGATAATGTGGACAGAAGTTAACATGAAGAAGGGCTGTTACTGTGCTTACCAAAAACGTGTTTGGCAGACTGAGCATATGGGATCATCATTAGGGAAAATGCCACGAATCCTGTCTGGTGCAGTACCATGTAGTACAGCTGTACCGTTTCCTGAGTGGAAACCCGGCCTGGCATTGTAACAGCTAAGGCTCTCACCTATGCTTGTGGGTTTTGGAGCAATAAATGGCTCCAAAATTTCAGATTTTGAGTTTGTTTTTCAGCAGAGCCATCATCACCAAGATAGCCAGCTCCAAATAGCGGCACAAGCCTATCAACACCTGTAGAGGCTGTACAGACTCAATCTTTTGTGCCTAAAGGCCAATGTTGTGAGGCACCCCCCATTTCGCTATCAGCCAAGGCCCCATTGTGAATCTAGGGTACTATATTGACATTAAATTACTGAGTTTCCAACTTCGGCTCGATAAATTACTCTTTACTTTCTGTGGAAGGTTGCTATCTATTATTAAATAATTCCTGTATTCAACATCTGAAGCACTGCTTTGCAGAAGAACTGCTTTACAGTAACAGGCAAACTAGCTCCTGTACAATCTATAAAACTATTCTTAATTTTCCTGGATGAAAGGTATTTAAAAATGCAAAAGATTAATAATTTCTCACCATATATGTGGATTTTTTTTTTATTTATTTTATGCAAGTGGCTTAAATATTTAGAGTGTAAAATTAGTAAGTCAGATGATACTGAAATGTTAGACTATCAGTCTGGAAACAAAGATGTCGCTGCATTGTTAAAAATGTTAAGTATATATTTTACATCTTAAATTGGTGCTTTTCACAGCAAAAGAAGTTCATAATTTAATAAAAAGGGGAGAAAAAGAATTTTATCTGAAAAGAGTATGTTCTAGGAACTGCAGTGCTTTACTCTGACCATTATACCTTTTATCTATTACTGCGTAATTCAAGATTCTTTAAATAAGAATATGTAATTTTTTTAATAGTTTATCAATTTAGGTTGATTTTTTTAGCTCAGGGAAACACATCAGTGCTGAGAGGCAAATGGAATTACAGAGGTATATTAGACTAGAGCTAGTACCTAAAATATTAATAAGAATGATTTTAATCTACTCTGCGTTGCCAAGAACCATTAGCTTGAGAGAAAGCCGACATGAAGATGTGATGTAGTCACAAGTGGTAGCTGGAACTAAGAATGTTAAACAAAAATATATGCAAAGCAGACCCGGCATGGCAATTCTACAATGATATCTATGTGTGTGAAACCCAAATTGAAGGTTATGGATGAAATTCAAAACATCAGATCTGGGACTGGTGTAATTATCGTGCTGAGTTATTATTGTAAACTTTTCATTCAGCTGAGCCATCCAGGGCACCACATGCACTGAAGTTTAGATGCTCTCACTAAATTTAAAGCTGTATGCCCATATAGGTTGACTCCTCTTACCAATGCTGCCAAGTCTTGTCCTCCAACATGTGACTAAATGAGAAAAGATAAGAGGCCTTGTTACATCCATTTTGTTTGGAGGAAGAAGTAATCTTGGCAAATAAGTCTTCCTAAAGTAAGATCTTGGAAAACAAGACACAGTGAGTTGTTAGACCTCATGTTTGGCTACAGTGATGTAAGAGAACTCTACAGGGCAGTGGAAGTTCAGATATTGCTGCCTTTAGCTCTTCCTAATTGCTAAATTCCCTTGTGTTCATCAGAATTCACTACTAGTGAGAGGTTGCCAGTTTGATAGAAATAACCAGAAACTTGAAGTGAAGGGTAGGAGGACTGTAACATGGAGTTTTTGTAATGACTACTGAAATCAGAATGAAGAGTGAATGACATTGGAGCCTATATGATACGCACTAGTGGGTGAAAATCTGAGCACTACTGTACCTCAGGAAATTTCAGTTCTATTTAGGAGAAATAAAAAAAAAATTAAAAAAGCCTGAAACGTGCCTGTCAAGTTGCATTTCTCTTACTTATGTTTACTTTTTCACTGTTGTCTCTTCAGCTTTTCCTTTTCTCTGTGTGCTTCTTTCCGAGCCTTGACAAGATAGGCAATATTGCTACACTGACGCATTAGGGTAGAATAAGAAATTTAAAAAACTATTATGTGAAAATAGTTGTTAACACAACTTTTCTGGTGTTCTTCTAGTCTTCTAGTTAATATATTAAATACTGTAAGCTCTTTTGTAGCTCTTTGTGATTTAACCTACCAGTTTACCCCGTGGGCCACAGCACCAGTATTCTGTAGCTGTTCCTTTTCTCTTTTCCTAGGAATTCTCTTTCATATTTAGACTCTTTCATGAAAGAAAAATCAGCAACACTTTTCTGCCCATAATGGGTTTTCTTGCATCTATCTGTCTTTGGTGACACATGTCAGTTTTTTGGTTGTGGCAATTCCTATTGTTTCAGAAATCTGGTTCTAAATAAGATACCTGGATAAAAATACTTGTAAATAAAAAGAGAATGGCAGACGTCTTGTCTCTGGGATGATTCACATCCCTCCCTTGTCAGCAATCTATTATCTAGTGCGAAAGTTGGCTGGGTCTGTGTCATTACTCATTACTCAACAAACCTCAACAAATGTCTCACACTCAGTGTTCCTTACTCAAGTCTACTTAAATCTTGGTTTTCTATGCTCAGGATAACATGGATAATTAAGGTATTAAATGTTATTAATCTGAATATAACAAATATCAGGGGATAAAAACATAAAATGCGTCCAAATCTTTCAAGATTATATCCCCTGAACATAATGGATGCAGCATCTTTACAAAACCATGACTAAGATTTTGCGTATTTAAAGAATAGGAGAAAAAATAACTAAAATGTTACAAGCTTCCAGGACACACTTAAACACTCAAATTAAGTAGCTCCTTTTCATTACGTCTGAATGTCAGCTCATCTCATCTACCCAAGGGGGACTTCCTGTGTTTAACACATTTAAGTAATCAAATGAAGTGTATGTGCCTACAAATACAGAAATTGTATGGTTTTTAACCAAGCCAATCGATTTTCTAAATATTAAAAACAGATGAAATAAATCTATGCACTTCAAAATTGATAAGTGGCATATTCCCATATGTTTAAAATTAGTGGTCTATGAATGGGCATATAATTTCTAATTTATGTCAGATTTTTGATTTTGTTCAGAGCACAGCTGCTACAGACAAAGAAAGATAATATAGCTGACCTTCTATCAATGAAATCCACAACCGGATGGCATAAATGCCCAAGAAAAATACCAAGCAGATCATATATATATGTGCACGCACAACCCCATGTATTTCACACACATACCCCATCTATCTTTCATGTCGAAGAGAACAGCTTGAAGCAGTTAGTTATGAACAACGCCTTGGGAGATTTTGTACCGTGGTTAACAGAAGTGCACAAAGCTTTAATTTTTATGAAAAAAGATAACAGAAAGTCATTAGCAGCTGAAGTGACAGTAGCCTTTGGGGAATGATCCATCTCATTGCTCTAGAAAGGAGAAATCTGAGTGCTAGAGACTTGGATAGCAGTTCATTTTCACAACCTGGAATTTGTCTTTATCTGCTAGAGAAAGACAACTATCTGTAAAACATTCAGTTCCTTGGCTATTTGTGTACAAATCAGCCACCAAGCTCTGCGTTACTGACAGATCTATTTGGAAAGTGCATTTGATTACACACAGTTCTAAGGAGTTTTTATATATATAATACAATTATATATATATAATACAATTATATTTATATATAATTGTGTTTTACTGAGCTGTAGCAGAAAACCACTGAATATCCCATTAGGTGATGCTTCTTCACAAGAATCACTTAATACAGGCAAAATATGTATCTCAATGTGCCAAATTAAAAATATACTTTTTACTTTTGACAATCAAACATTTTTAGAATTTTGCTTTAGAATTATATGTATAGCAGGTCTGCCTAAATATTTTATGTTTTTTGTCTTAACATGAAAACCAGAAACAGTACAGTTGTTAATAATCACGAATGGCCAGAAAAATTCCACAAACTACTTATAATTTTAAAATCTGTATAGAACTATGAGTTACAATATCTGGTAGGGGAATTATTGTTTTAATAAACTATTTTGAAAGTGCATTCTGGCTGCCGTAATCATGGATGTGTAATTTGTACAAAAAATTTCCTGTATCCTGAAATAAGACACAGGAGAAAACTGTGCAAAAAAAAGTGCTCTACCTCTCAGTAGATGATAAATTACCAAACAAAGGGGAAAAAAAAAGAGGAAAAAAATCAGAGCATGAAAATATCTATATTTAAAACAAACACCAGTAAACAACACATTTTTAAATGAACTAAATAAAAATCCCACTGGAAACAGACAAGATGAACTAGAAAAAGAACTCTTACAGTGATTATGCAAGAAGTAACATAGACAAGAAAACTCTTTTTCAAAGAGCCAGATGATTTTCCATATTAAAACTTTTATGTCATTGAAAAATATCTCAATGTATAAACCTATTCTATGATGCAATGTTCCTGCTAAAATTAAGATTATTAACAAAAATAATAAGACATGCCTAATATGTACAGACCCTACTGCAGGTTTGCAGTATTAATTATATAAAGCCAGTAGTGCCAAAAAGTAAGTTTGAATTCACAGTTAATATAATTAAGTAATGAACAGGCACAACTATGCCATGACTTAACATGACTCCTAATATGAAAATCTACTAAACGCTTTCTCATGGATGGCTATAAACACAAACTAGACTTCTTAAATTCCAGGTAGACTGTTTCATTTTAGCACATTAATTTTTGCTATCTGTTAGCACAGAAATATGTTTTAGTGGTTAATTCATGCATTTATTTCATTGTATACACCTCCCACTAAATAATCTGGAGCTTGACCACATCAAGTAACTTGCGTGAGATAATCATCACACAGGAAAAATTTCTTAGTATAAGCAATATAACTTCATTTCCTAAAACCAGATTTAGTTGAATATATGCAAATTTGTACATTCATTTATCTTTCAGGAAGCATTTGGAACATCCATTGCAAGTGAGGATAATTAACTAAATTCTGAAGGCATCTTATCCCTACACTTGATCATGTAATGAAATCTATTGTAATTACAACCAATTCTATATGGGGAACTCAAAGATTATGAACTCCATTAATATGACTATCAGTATATCAGTAGCAGACAGAAGTACCATAACATTTGTGCTTATGATAAAATTTGTCCTATTTTGAGAGTATATCATTAAGCCAAATTTATTAATTCTTCTATCTATGAACTATCTATTTCCAAACAATAAATTGGAATTTCATCTGTGACAGAACTTAAATACTGTGAACAAGTATAGTAATGAAGAAAAAACTGAGGCATCTTATGTCCTAATGTTTAAAAGAGCTCGTAATAAGATAATTGCAATTGCTGACTTATTAGATAAAGGGAGAAGACTTGGTTTCTCTATCTGATTTTTCCACTCTCTAAGACTTAAAATGAAGAGAACAACGTTCATATGAGCTGGTTTCAGCAGATTTACTAAATGGGCCCATGAAACCATTATAATTTACTAAAAATTAGAAGTTAGCAGTTTTTTGCTGTAAAAACTTGTATTTTGCTATTTTACACCCCTTTGATATTAAAAATCAGTGCTAAAATTACCTATGACAATGAATAAACTCAATTTTTATTTGTATTTGATATTTATCCTATTGGATAAGGTTTAAGTCTTAGTATACATATTGACTTTTGAGAAAAACATTCAAAGCAATTACCATGAAAAATTCTTGTAAATAAACTTATTTTTCCTGTTAAGGATCAATTAAAATGGATTCTTTCTGAATGGGAATGAAAAAAAAACAAACCACCAAACAGCTTTAAAACAGACCTATTCATGACAGTTCTGTAATTTGATTCATGCAAGTCTGTCAGGGATAAAAATCAACCACAATTTAATTTCAAACCTTTTCCAACCAGCTGCTGAACAATTTATGCACTACTTTTCTATTTTTACTGCAGGATAATGACAATGATGAATGCTTTTCCTTAGAAATAAATATTCATTAAGCAGCCTCAGATCAAAACTATACCCTTCCTAAAGCCCATGAATGTGCAAGAGCCATTTGCCTCTTCTATGATATTTATTTAGGAGGGAGATGGAACTGTGCCCACAAATGCACCTCATAACAATTTAATCGTTCAGTTAAATTAAACCTATGGCAATACTTGTAACCTCAGTATCAGTATTATTAAAGTTGATGTCAACTCTGATAATACCAAATATATGTGGGTGAACAACAGATTAGTTACGGATATAAATCAGATAAGCCCAAAGGTAAAACATTAAGAAGAACTAAAAGGAAGCAAACTGCCAGTAAAACGTGTGATGTAAGTCACTGTTTTTGCTTCCAATCTAGTAATGAACATAAGTTCATAGACAATGACCAAGTGGTAGCTCATTAGCCATGATTTACATGGTCTATGACTTTTTTTGAGCATAAGAATCCTTCTATTAAAAGAGATTGTTTAGAATGAAGAATGACAATACCATTGGCATGTTTTGTGATTCAATGCTCATAACCACTTTAATCTGCTGGTACTAAATCAGAAGTGGTAAAAGGAAGGGTCCACTGTTATTTCACACAGTCCAATTATCAGTTATATGCTTCCTTTGCTCCAATAATTTACTGTTATGCTTCACTACACATACTATGTTGCCTTGATAAGAAATTGAAAATACCTTAATTTTCAAAAGCTGATAAGAATATCTATACTGAGTTTGTGGACATATACAGATGCCTAAAATGTGTAGGATCATATGGTAAGAATCATAAATAGATGTGATTTTATAGAAGCTAACACCAGCACATGCATGTGGTTTTGTTACATGCCCTCCATTGGGGAAAAAGGCTGCTACAGAGGACAACTCAGAGCACCTAGCCAGAGCCCCTGATTCTCCTTCTTTCCCATAACTCAATATAGGCAAATTCCAGCCTCTTTAGGCTAATGTTTCCTCATGTTAAAACCTTTCCTCCCCCAAAATTGAAAGGTGGTCTTCTCTTCATGCTGGATAACAATTTGAAATTGCTGTAATTATATACAGCATGTAAGCAGGATTTTTTACAAGGCTTTCCTCACATAAACATTATTATGTAAAAGCTGATAGCTCATTCATCTATTTAGTCTTACAACTTCAATCTTATTCTCTTTTTGTGTCAATTCTGTGTTGTAAAAATTCCACCAATTTCAAAGGATTTCACTGTTGCAAGCGATGAAGAAATCAGCCAGTAGTATTTAAAGTCATATCAACAATACTCAATTATCTTTTTTTAAACTACATTACCTGGACAATATTTTCTGGTTAGCTAGTTAAGCTGTAATAATTGCACACAATACAGCCCCAATCAGAATTCAAGCTTTTTTGATTTAGCATGGAACAGAACAGCTAAATTTTACTTGGTTTTATTGCTATTTTAATTAAAAATATTTTTGAATTAAACACCCAAAATAAAGTTGCCAAGATCGGATGTGGAGAGGGTTACTTACTAACTACTTCAAATTACAAATACAGAAACAAAACCTTAACCACAGTTAAGGTTAACTCACAACTTTAAATATATAACCACCCCTTTCCAGTTTTTCTTTCTCATTCAAGGACAAACTTTGCAACTACCGTAATACTCCTGTCTCCAAATACAGGTTATACAGATAAAAATAAATGAAACCTTCAGTGTTTTGCACTAATGTGCCTTCATATATAGATATCCATATATACACACATCACAAAGAGGTGCTGAACACATAAAACAGATGTCTCTGAGGGGAAGCGCAAGCTGCCAATATACAGAAGCCTAAAAATAACAGAAATTCTAAGAAAAGTTTTCTATCTTACCTTGAGACACTCTTCTTGTTTGAAAAGATCCTCACAATCCTTAGCCTGAAGGACAGGAGAATTAAGGCGCTCTTCTACTTCAGACAAGGCTTGCAGAAGGTGAAGGATCTCTGCCAGGTATGCAGAAGGCACATGAGTGGTTTCCACAGTCATAGTTTCAGTCATCACAAAAGTTGTATCTTCATGAACTGTTTGCTAGTATAGATATACAACAGAATGCTTCCTTTAGTTTCTTAATACTACACAAACTTATAACAATGCAATTTCCAGTTCACAACCTAGAAACAATTAAAAATTATTTCTAAAGACAAATACAGGAAATATTTGAGGTTTCTGACACAGATCACTCCAGTAATCTGTTTGAAATGACAGGTACTAAAATGAATCCATGCAAATGTGCATAAACTTTTCTCCTGTTCACCTATCAAAGAAATTAAAATAGGAAATGCAAGAGTACTCTGAGATTAGAGTATCACTGAAATTTTAGTGCTAGCCCTTTCATTTTAACTCATTGCACCTCTATAAGAATCTGTTCTTCCTTATAGAAATTCCATGTATTCCAGGCCTAAAATACTAAATCATTTCAAGGTGGCAAGTAAAATAATAATTTCTGTAAGAGACACAACTTCTTACATAACACACAATACAAAACAACTAGGTCAACTCAGAACTTTCAACACTTACTAAAACCTTTCTCATTAAACTAGAAATTATAATTTGAAATTTTGTTATTTGAAAGATCTTTAATGCATCCATATTTCTAAAAGAAATCCCAACAACATACCTCGTTGGTAAATTAAGATTATTTTATTTTTATCTGGGAAAATATGAAATAGATACCCTATTCTGAAAGCAGATGTATACAGCAAATGTAAAGAAATTCCAGAATTTTTTGGTTCCAAGGAAATAAATAGCCGATCTATGGCATTTGGAAAGATACTGACATATAAGATGACAAAATAGTGAATGTTTATACACATTCTCTACATTTCTGATTTGATGTGTTTATGGATCATAGATAAAAAGTAATACCAAAAATGTGATTTGGAGCTGGAAGAACTGTGATTACTTCTATTAACTAAACTCCAAATAAAAGATCACCTGTATTTCCATTGGAAAAGGCAAAATGTCAAAGATAGATATAAATTATTTATGATTTAGTAAGCATAATACAGGATTCCTACTGTGAGACTAAGATTCATTGTGCTTGATGTCTGTCTTCTCAAAAATATAAACTTTATTTATTGAGGCCTTCAAAGAACTTCTACAAACAATTGCTGGTAAGTGTTCTTTCAAAAATCATATTATTTAGATATGCCAGTCCTAACACAGATAATCACCGATTTTGGAGCCACATATGCAAATGACAATGGTCAACGGTCCTGAAGAAAACAGTATCATTAGTTAGCTACATAAACAAATATATACCCTATCTTGTGCATATTACGTCAGCAAGGTGTTTCATTTTAATTAAACTATTTGCCCTGTCCATCCTTTCATAAGATGTTTCTCTCCTCAGTTACTGGGTTGAGTCATCTGCTTCTTTAATTTTCTTTAGAGTCTTAAAGTATGCATATACATACTCTGGAAGATGTATGCATATCACATAGAAATCCCATAAAGTTATCTGTGGACTTGTATTATTCTGTTGCATTTCTTGTGCAAATTTAGTTACTTTGTTATATTTTTTTCACTAAGTGACTTTCTCAGTACATCTGCTAACACTGAAACCTCTCTAGTTACCACATCACTGCTATAATTTTTATTATTCAAAATAAGTTGCTTAAAAAAATGGTTTGCCCCCCCATATGTTTCATGAATCACACACTTTGCAATAACAGTTTGCCCCAGTAAACCTGAAAAACAAGCTGCCCCAGTTGATCAGAAAATAAGAGATTCTCAACAGGCCACCGAGGCATGCAACAATATATTTTATTCCTCATGAGTACACTTTAACACTTTTATATGTAGCAAAGAACTTTAGAACCATGAGGAACACTTTAACCAAAATTTTATTTTTCTTTATGATAGAGAATAATGAATATTTATATTCATAGTAATAAAAAGAGCATGCTAGGTATGCTAGGTTATTTACTCAAAATGAGGTCACATGAATATGTAAAGTGACATACAAAATAGACATAGTTTCTATAGTTCTATTAGTTTAGTCTAATTTTTTCAACCCAAATTTAAGCTAATAACTTTGTACACATGTACACACATACATGTAAAATAAAATCTGTGCCTTCTTGCTCTAAATAATTCCTGAAAGCACAAAAAAACTCAAGCAGAAATCTAATGTGTGAGCACTTCATGGATATCATGCTTAATCATTAATAGCAGAAACAAAATTGTGTATCTTTCCATTACTGCTACAAAAAACTCATACAAAAGTACTCTTCAAGATAAAATTAATTAAAAGCTGAAGATGGGGCTGAATCTTGTATGATAGATATGGTTTAGTAATCCCTCAAAACTCCCATGAATGTTAATGAGATGTATGTGACCATATAGTCATACTGTTCTTTGCAGAAAACTTTACATTCTTATTTCTTACAGCCTGATGATTACAATTATGATTATAGTTCTGCAGGAAACAAGCAAACCATTAATGTTTATATTGTCAGTTAATCTGTAATCTGTACTATAACTAGATAAATAAATAAATGGATTGATATTTGAAAGTAGAGGCCTACCAGAACCTGCCCCGATATTTTGCAATATTATTTAATACCTTATTCTAAAAAAAGAGTAGCAATCCAAATGAATTAGTTTCTGAGTACTATTTAAATAAAAGAGTTGGAAATTTGATACAACTTTAGAAATCAGGGATTAAATTTCTTAGATTTAGTGTGTTTTTCAATAGGTCACTGGTCTTTCCTTCTATCTTTCCCTTAATGAAACTAGCATAACAGGCCCCAAGGCAGAAGTTGGCATCTTGCACTAAGGAATGGAGGGTAGGGATAATGAAGAAAAAACAATTTTAATCATCAAAGAAAGGAAAAAATTATTGGATCATCCCTTTTTGCTGGAATTGCCTTACTGTAAAAGGTACAATGGGCAGAGTCCTTCACTATATTCTGGACAAGCATCTTTACTAGAAATGCACAGCTGAAATGGAATTATATACTGATATAGTAATGAGAAAAAACTTTTTTTTTTTTTTTAAAAGGTGATTGTAGCAGCTGGGAAGCACTATTATTAAAAATAATATTCATTCAGTAATGATATCTGCCATTGCTAATGCCAAAATAGTTCATTGGAAGCAAGGCAGGTTAACATTTTATAGGGATTAAATTTATAGGTAATTATGTAAGAATAGTTTTGAATAAGTTGAATCTGACAAAGTGGCAGAATGCATTAGATTCTTACTTGAAAAAAATTAAACCATATTAAACTAATATTTAAAAATAACACATAAAATAATTAAAATCTTAAGAATGATGGGAAAATGCTGGTCTAAATGGCTATTTCCTATATTGTTATTTCTGCACAATAAATTTTTATTGATATTAATTTATTGTGTATTTTTACTTGAAAGTCAGTGATATATTGATGTGCAAATTATGTCTAGTCTCTGAAAAACCAATTTATTTTGGGTAAGGCTAATATTTCATGCATTGCTTTTCACCAAGCATTATCATCACTACAGTAGTAAATTGTATTTTCTCCCCCATCATTACATATTTTTTAACTAAGGATAGGACTTTCCATAAACATAACTCTACCTACATGTGAGAAACTGATCTTATTGATAGCTACCACATCCTACCAGGTGACACAAAAAGACAAGAAATACATCCATGAACTGCCCCTTATTGAGAAGGCTAAGAAGCAAAAAACAAACAAAATCAAACAAACAAAACCCTCCAAGAAAGAACTATTGGAATTATGCAACTTTTGCCCACAAAATCAAATATCGCCAATATGTGATGATCATTGCCTACGTCTAGAATGGTATTACCTGGTGGCATCAGAGTTAGCCTTGGAGAATGCTCTTAATTTCATTTAAGCACTGGAAAACTCAGCGTTAAAGCACATTTCACCCATCTCAGTATATTCATTCCCTTTCCTCTTTCTGCAGAGGGAATGATTCCAAAATCACTTTTGCTGTTCAACAGCTTACACATAGAAAGCCTCCGACCTTTTAGTGTTATGCTCTGACAACTTTTCCACTTTTGGTCCCTCCTTACCATAGGCCTCCAAACTCATAGTGACCTTAGTGTGCTCTGCTTTTGAATTAATAACTTCACACAAGCAGAAGATGTGAGAGGAATAAGGTAACAAAACACACCTATCAGCACTACAGTGCCATGACACTGCTCCTAGCAGCATCCTGAGGAGATGTTCAGGAAAAACAAATAAACATGTGCTTCCTCCTGAAGTGAACTAATGCTTTAGAAAGTATTCTTTGCAAGCAGCTGTAAGATATATGAGAGTGTAAAAAGTCAGTCATCTCTGAGGTATAAATAAGGGTGTGCTACACATACAAAAAAAAAAAAAGAAAGAAGCAGATAGCACCTTCTGAACAAAGGCAGTCATGCCTCAAGAGTCCAATAAACTTTGGTATAGTTTACTGCCTTTAGAGCGCACTGTAAACTACATGATATTTGCTACCCCACGGTTAGCATATCAAATAAAAAATTAAAAACACAAAAGTATGATTGAATGCTGTCAGAGATCAATGAGATGTATGGATTTATACATAAAGAAGCTTTTATTCACCCCTCCCTATGCCAACTGTGAATGATGATGTCAGCAGACATTCTGAAAAATAAATTCTGTGTCTTCATTATTGCTAGCACATCTTACCTGTAAGTATGTACACATGTAGCAAGGAGACCAAAATTATATCAATAACATGGAATTTTCATTATGAGATTGGATGGCTTTAGACAATCACAAAAAAGTTATCTATCAGTACAGAAAGAAGCATCTCTTTAAAGTAGAGACCTAAATCGTCACTACAAGATTAAAAATTCATAAAATGCTTGCATAATTGGCATGGCATGGTCTTAAAAGGCACTTGGCAGCATTAAAATCTGCTAAAAATGGTTACTTAAAAAACAAATATCATATTTTCAAGTAGAAATACAAATATTTTCTCATGTATGTGATTTTTCTAGACATGTATGATTCCAGTCCACAAAAGCTTGCATGTCACAATACTTAAAACAGATACTTTAATGCTTGTATCTGACTTCAGTGACTTTTATGTAAATTATAACTTTAAAAATACATGATAATATTCAGCAATGTTTTTCAACAAAGTGCTTTATGTCTTCACAGCACTTCAGTGCTAAAGCTGATCTTACTCGTTGAGAAATGCTGCATTAATGGTTTTTAGTCTATGATAAAATGAACCTATGTATTTTACCTATACATAAAATGAAATAAAGCCAGTTAAAATTAAACTATTCTTAATAATGCCATGAATTAGAAAATACTTCAGTGAATTTTACATGCTAGGAATAGCAATAAAAAATTGCAGACTTTGATTTTGAAAACCATCAATCAACAAACATTAAACAGTATGAACTTACTTCCACTGTTTTATTTTTAACCTTCATAACCTGATTGAAATACAAAACTTTTCTCCATAAGAAAAAGTCTGCTTAAAAACCCCTCAGATAGTCATGCTACACTCTGATGAGCTCTGAATAGTGGATTGGATAGATACCTGTGGTTGTTGGGCTCAAAGACTTGGATGACTACTTCATTCCACCCCCAATTTTTCTTTTTTCCTTTTTCTTTTAGTATGATATTTTCTCTTTTGGATGAGAAAAGGACAGACAAAAGCTATAACAATTGATTTTAAACATTCAACCCAGAGTAACTAACAATTATATTGGTTCTTTCTTTCTTTCTTTTTTTTTTTTTTTTTACCCTCTAGGAGGTAAATATATTGTTTAAAAACTATGACAAAGCATTTTGATGCTGCAGCCAGTCTTCTGTGTTCTATACACTCTCATGCCTTTAAGCCTTACAAGATGTAAAATACACTCAGCCGAGTGGTAAAATGAACAGCTTTGGCAATGCCTTTTTCAGCTGCTTAAGAGGGCTTTTGTTTTATTCTGGTTTAGATAATTGCCCTCCAGATATGGACTCTCCTCAGGCTGAGGCACTGCTGTATATTGAGCTTAGCTGCAGTTTATTTGAAAACTTACCCATTGCTCCTTACTAAAGAGCTGCTAGCATTCACACAAATAAGAGATTAACACAGCTAGCACAAATTGGAAAGTTTAGTGGCTCTGCTGTTAACTTTTAATCCTAACAAATTCCATTGGTATCTATTTGTTAAGCTCCGATTAAAAAAAAATAATTCATTTCAGCTATAATGAGACTGGGAATCTTTGATGCTGTACTGTGTTGATATCAGCCAGCTTTTTGAGGAAAAAAAATAAAAATAGAGCACTGTGTATCACACCCCAACTGCAATGTTACCATGTCCTGAAGAATAACAAAATCTAGTAGTGTTATGCCATAATTGATTAATTGGAACTTGTGGGAATTAGATAGTGTCTCTTATTTTAAATAAAACATGCATATATGTTAATTCTGATAAAGATGGCATATCTCAAATAGTTGCAGTAGTTCAAAATTGACAAATGAAAGGAAATATTTATTTCTCCATCATGTGACTTTAAGTAGGTATTTGTAACACTATCAAAGGAATTATTAGAAAAATTGAAGACTTTGCCTCATAACCATTTGACAAACACTGCTCAGGCCATGTACAGTCACCAGCACTTTTGGGAGGAAGGGCAGACAGCGATTCAAAAGAGATAGCCATTCTCAGTACTAGAAATCAGTAAATAAGCAAATACTTAGGTACTTATGTTACATTTTGGAATGAAAAAAAATAAGAGCACATTGCAAAATCTATATCCTATCTAAATATAGCAGATATTTAAAAATGTTATTTAGGATTTTATAAGGGTTTACCTGGAACACACTTTGGTAATTGATTTCTATGTGTTATCTTCTGGTAGACAAAATGTATTTGAAAGTTTTTATATGCTAACTACAGAGAATACATAAATCCATAGAGTCGTTTATCATTTCTGGCACTCATCTTGTAATATTCTTCACAACTGAAAAATTACACATACATTGTAAAGGAAATGTCATACTTAAGGAAGTATCTGGTTGGCACTGGATTAAATCTTCTGCATAGTCCTATATCCTTGTAATCATGATGTCCAATCATGCCAGTCTCTTTTGATTCAGTTAAACCAGCATTATGTATTCAAATTTGCCCGCACAGCAGGGAATACCCAAAACTATGGAAGGAATTTAAAATGATTTTTTACTCAAAATAGAATTTCAAAAATGTGTTTCTCAGCTAGTGGTAAGCTATAGAGAAGAAATAGTGTATTGAGCTATAGAACAGTTTAACATCCATAGAGAAGAAACAGCTTCTGCACAATATGTTGGAAGGCAATGCCAGCTTATTTAATGGTTGATTTATTATGACTACAGAAGAGCCCTAATCTTGGACAACATTTATTCATGAAGCTTTAGGGCTGCCTTGAATAATAATGTGGAACTCTACTGACTGATCACCAAGGAACCAATTAATGTTAAATAAAGCATAGATGTTAGAATACAGTATACTGATGTCTAAATTGACTAACTCATTTTGAATTGGCTGTTGATTTGTGATGTTAAATTTCTAGATATTTATGCAAACTATGTAATCTAAAAGTACCATCAAAGTACCACATTAGTGCTGAATGCTAACAGCTTCAAAGAGCGAAGTCCGAAGCCTTAAACATTGACACAGAACAAACAAAAAACCAACCAAACACACACACCACCACCACATCCACACCACACAAAACACTAATCCATATCCGTGAGCACCATGTCAACTCTTCTCTTGAATACCTCCAGGGATGGTGCCTCAACCACCTCCCTGGGCAGCCCATTCCAATG
>JAOXNG010000001.1:125710382-125722619 GCA_028566535.1 Scolopax minor | reverse complement strand
AACATATGGCCTAACTGAAAGAAACATTAGCATCAGGTGTGAATCCATGTGGGTGAAAGATCTTGCTGATGTCAGGTGCATAGGCAAATAAGCATTGTTACTTTAAACACAAAAGTCTTAATTGTTACAAGTGTGTGATAATGTCTTGGCTGAATTTGCTTTGACAGTAAAGAGATCAATATATTTCTGTACATCTACAATATTTTATTTTCCTCTGTGTACAGTCTACAGAACTATTTTGGAAATATCTGTGTAAACATATAAACTGGCTGAATTCAAGTATGCTTATTCAGTGTATAACATAATTTACAACAAATTTGTAATGTATTTTTCTCCATTGCTACAGAATTGCTCTCTTCTGAGTGATAGAAAATTAATACAATTGTAAATGATTTTGAAAACCTTGACAATTTTTTTTTTGACAAAGTTCACATGTTTAAAGTGGATCTAGAAATTTCTATTTGCAGGTTGCTTAACCAGTTTTATAGCAGTACTTCGATGATTAAACTAAGAGGCACCAACTTCTGACTGGTGCACACTGCTAAGAAATTCCTCCAGTTTTATTTTACCATAACAGAAATCAGCAGTTGTTTTGGTTTTTTGGTTTTTTTACATCTGATAAGCAAAGAGCCATTTCTAGACTTACTGCCATTTCTTATGCCATGAGCTTAGTTTAGGAAACAGGAACAATATATTGGCTTTCTGATGTAAGTCTGCTTAATTTTTTGGACATCATATGTTACTTTATGTAAGGTCTGGGTGGTTTTGTTTTGTTTTTTTAGTAATATGCATGCAATTATTTTCCTCCTTTCAATAACAGAAGCAGCAGTGCCTCCCTGGGTAGACAGCAATGAAGAAGAGACAATTCAACAACAAATACTGGCCTTATCAGCAGTAAGTATTTATTTTCCTGTAAGATCTAAAATTTTTCTGTTGGAGAGGTTAAAATTTCCTTTTTTTTTCCCAAGTAATTTTGGTTGGCATCATGAAATTATATATTTTCAGTATACTTCTTTTAATGTGTCTGTCACTGTGCTGATTATATACAAGAGTAAATACTTCTTTCAATATCAACTTGAGCCAAAGTAGATCCTCAATATGATTTTTTTATTTTTATAAAGCCTTTGCAGCTTTGTGATGCAATAGAATTATGTGAGAAGTGGGGTTGCTTTGCTGATATTGTGTATGAAATAAGATATCTTTTTTTCTGGAATCGGTTAATGATCATAAATATGTTCTTCAAAGGATAAAC
The DNA here is from genome assembly GCA_028566535.1 of Scolopax minor. Taxonomy (NCBI): domain Eukaryota; kingdom Metazoa; phylum Chordata; class Aves; order Charadriiformes; family Scolopacidae; genus Scolopax; species Scolopax minor. The sequence continues at coordinate 125,721,367 of JAOXNG010000001.1, read as the reverse complement.
GAAATTTTCTGCGGGATCCTCCAGCAGGTGTGCAGTTTAATTTTGACTTTGATCAAATGTACCCTGTTGCAATGGTGATGTTACAAGAAGATGAACTTCTCAACAGGATGAGGTTTGATCTTGGAAGTAATATTCCTGCTTTGCTCAGTTTTTTCCCAAGGCTAGAAAAATGTTTTTCTTATCAACTAACAATTAACTTATCACTAAAAGTTTTAGTAAATGCTAACTTAGGAATTTTCATTTTATAATATATTAGCACAGTAAAATTTTGTCCAATTCATATATGAAGTTTTTTCTAACACAAATATAGAAGTTTCTAATTTTCACTCAGATTTTTTCTCTCCCTGTCCACTTTAGTCAGACTTCCATTTCATATTTACCATATCTTTATTGAAGTCCTCCTCTTTCAGATTCACCCCCTGTTGAATTTCAACCTCCAGTGGTTCAAGCATTTTTTGTATGTCAAAGTCAAATTGCTCCAATTCCTTCAAAGGAAAAAAGGGCTAAAATGGAAGAAATACAAAGAATATTTATTTAAGTCACATATTTAATAGTTTTATTAATAGTTTATTAATGAAAAGAGACATCTGTTCTATCTCCAATTGCTAAAACAGTGGTAGATTCTCCATCATATGGAAAAATATCTACACCATACAACTCAAAGATACAAGTAAAGATAGGTATTTAACAATAGTGTAGCATTTCCATATGAGAAATGAATCATGAGAAATCTATGGTGTGTGAAAATATTTTTTTAAAAACCATATAGTCTCACATTTGTGTGTAAGAACAGGCACAGCTAAACAAAAGACATATAGTCTTTGTGAAAGATATTCCCCTAACAACAAATTTTAAAGTATTAAAAAAAACCAACAAAGCTTCATTAAAAGACCTGTTTAAAAAACACCTCCACAGAAAAGGCAGGACCAAAAATTCCTAAACCAAACAAAATAGACACAATTCACCCAAAATGAATCACAGTACCATTATGGTGCCTTATCTTAGTGCTCAGTTTTAATCTCTAAAAGAAGTGTCACTTATAAACAACACACCGCTCTTTTTCTACTGGATACCCAAGCATCTGTGGCTAGTTTAATGTACAATATGCAGTATATTTATTAAGTGCATAGCAAAGGATCAACAGAAAAAACTTTCTTATTTCACAGCTTTAAATGCAAGAGCAAGCAACTCATTCTTGATGAGATCTTGCATAAAAAAGATTTAAAGGTAATTAATGCTTTATGATGTTCTTGGAACTCTTAGATATACAACTATTATAAAGCAAAAGTTTGTAGTGAACATCTTAACTATCAAAGTTAATTGGTTTAAAAAAGGGTGACTGGACATCAATTGTCATCTGTTCTCATCTGTTACATAGATGACTTGGGAGAATGAGGGTAAAAATGCCTTAATTGTATCTGGTTGATTGGTTTAATGAAAACAATTCTATGCAGTTATGAACATTAATGGAAATATAATAATGTATGATATTTATATAGATAATACTGTTCTCACAATTTTTTATCAAGAAGCTCAGTGGGTACTCAAACTGAGGTAGGAAAAATAGTGAACTACATAGTAATTTCTTCTTAAATGCTTTGAAAGATGTCTTCAAAAGTACTTAAATCTCACTAAAAGATGAATCAACTAATAAAACTGGAATATAAAACTAATAATTTCTGACAAATGTTAAAAAAATAACAAAAAAGAAAATGGAAGGAAAAATACTAAATGAAATTTCAATTATTGAATAAGGTTCAAAGACCAATTGGAAATGTTAAATATAATTTTAGCACACTATGATAACTTTTTTAAGTCAGGGCACAACAATTATATATATTTACATTGACTAGCTTCACAGGTCATTTCTTGTTTGCTGTTGTACAGATAATTGTTAGTATTTGAAAAAAAATATAGCTAATTTGAAAACAGATGTGAACTGATTGAAAATAGATATGAGAGCTTACTATCCTTTTGAATTGATTTTTTAAATCTATTATTCGATGAGTGAATAATTTTATTGAAGTATTAAAAAAAATTAAAACACTTAGGAAGCATAACATCACCCAGTAAGAATAATGATTTTTTAGCCGATGAAGCTGAAATCATGACTAAGGAAAGTGCCGTACATTATACAGGTGGACAAAATGAGGTACCAGCAATTTAGTCCTTTATCCAAATGCATACATTAAGTCAGTAGAACCACCCAAAATTCAGACAAGCTTTTGCTTCTTTATCTTATGCAATACCTATTACTATCGATATCCTTTGTGAATCATACCCTAGCTGTCCATACCCCAAGGTCCTGGAAAATGTCCCCTACATTCTAATTTACATTAAAATTATGTGCTGTAGTAATTCCTCTTGTCTTGTTAGGTACAAGACATTTCTACACAATGTAGAAAACATAGTGAGGGGCTGCCATTCCAGTTCATCTTGCCTATACAATCATAAACTGGAGAAGCTCTGCAAGAGAAGGTTGCCAGGTGGAAGATGTTTTCATCAAGCATCATTTACCCCTTCTTGTGAGCCCACCCCCATGCGTGAGCCCACAACATGCAATGCAAAGAGTTAACCCTGATAAACCAGGGACAGGCAGTCCCATTGTTCCCTAAGACAATAAATAATTTCATACAACCCTAGCAAAGGCTGCATCAACCCCTGTATTCTCACACGGTTGTGGAAGTGCAAGGCAAAACTGAGAAGGAAATCCAGACTGCAGGTAGCAGATGTTCAGAATAAAAACATCACACAACACAGTTGTTTGGGCTTTGTGCCAAGATGTTCTCTATCTGCAGTTTGTACTTGTGTAAGAAGTATGGTGTGCCACACTGGAATGGCTGAATGGCCAGTAGGAAAAAAAAAAAAAAAGATTACTTTTATCCATAGGACATATTATTTCCTGTTCCAGAAATGAAACTTGAATAAACTGACCACAAAGAATGTGCTGGTTACACAATGTATTGAGCCCTGCACAAACCCCAAAGAACTCATGCCCCTTTGGTTATGCTTTTTGCAGAACTTATTTCTTGCTCTGCCACTGATCCCCTGCACATTAATTTCCAGTCCTATTATACTAGCCAGAAAATAGTTAAAGATCAAGATCCATGCATTCCCATTATCTTATATAATTATTATATAATACCCACATGGCTGCCTGCTTTAATCTGCTGAACAGCTCTCTGACATAAAGGCAACAAATACAACTGAAAAAGGAGGCAGTTTATGTCCTCCTCATTTCAATTCAGAAGTCACAACTAAAAATTACCTAATCCATATCGAATTCACATTCATTAGTAAAACCAGTTGTATAGATGAGTAGCTAGACTGCAATTGATAGAATCTCCATGAGTGTGTATATATCTATCTTTATCTCCATATCTATATATATAATCTATGTCATCTATATTTATACCTATATCTATATCTATGTCTCAAACCTTGGTGAGTCATAGCCTCATAGGAAAAGACTGGGTGCACTGATTGAAAAATTAGCTCCCAAAAGCGAATATATATATAAAAAAAAATGGCTACTCATACATTGAGAAGATTAAGAATCTTACTTATTCCTATTCCTATTTCTAGATGTTGCTCATTCTTTATAAGTTAATCAAGTAATCATTGCCAGGTTCATATAAAGTCAGACATTGCTAGGTTCACATAAAGTCAGAGAATACTTCTAATTGTGAAACAGTGAAAAAAGACCTTAGTGCCAAAAACCACACTTTAAAAAAAAAAAAAAGTATTAAGATCAACACTTTTTTCTTTTAAAAGCTTTGGTTTCTGGGAAAAAGGCAGCCTGCTATGTAGTTGCAATTTTGCACCTTACATAAATATCATTTTGTATGCATCTCCATATGGAAGCAAGTCCTCCTACCTTTCCACTCTTAATTCTTTGTGATATAGCTGCAAATCGCTGGTTGAGCTCTGACAGTTTAGGCTCTACTACTTTCCTGCAGTGCTCTCCACGGTTTGTCATCAAGTCTACCGCCTGGTCACGCACAGAGTTCACCTTTGGATGCGTATCATTCAGCTCAGCCTTTAAGCGCTACAGTCCGTGAGCAAGAGACAGGGCTTGAAGTTAGTAATAAATGCAAAGAGAGAGAAAGAGAGAGAGAGAGAGAGAGTGTGCAAAGGAATAGGGAGCAAAACCACAAAGCAATCGCAGATAATTCTGCATGAGTCTGTAAATCCAGTAGAAATACATTAGATAACATGTCCAGTCATAACCCCCAAATTTATAGCAGGAATGTATCTACATGTCTGTTTTACTATCTCCTAGAGGAAATTAATGGTGAACATTATTTCTAGGCAGGTTATCTGCAATAATACAATCCTCAGCATATATCAGGATATGCTAAATTATTTTATGGTCCTAAAGCACAGAAGAGCTGCTAATTCATGTATTATGGAACTGGTTGTATAGTTGCTTTCATTAATGTTCATGCCTATAGTTGAGGCAGAGAAAAATGACCAGATGAAAAACAGTGGGAATTTTTTCTTTAAATATACCAGAAATTACAAAAAGCTGAGGGCAAATACTTTCTTCCTCTGCAACAGTAATCTTAACAGTAGATCCCCCTTTTGGGCAGAGGCCGCAAAAGATAGCCAGGCATTCAGGAATCATAAACACAGTTGGGCATTAAGAATTACAGTTCACTGTCTGTATGAAATGCCTTTGTGCAACACAAATATATATACCTGTATTGATGGCAGAGAAAAATGTACTTTGTATCTGATGATGACAAAATTGCTCATTCAACTACAAAAATCTGTCCTGCAATCCTGCTGAGATCAATGAAGCATTGATGTATTCTCTGCCTTGAAATTTGTAAAGTTTTTCTTTAGTAATTGGTATTGTTATGTTGGTGTCAGCAATACAATTCTGATTTTGATTTGCAAACTGTTCTTCAGATAGCACATTTTGACTAGAGCGTTCAATATGAAGTAAAATTTCACACCGATTTCAGAAGAAAAAAAAATCCTTATAGATAATTTGAAGTTGTTTAATCTTAACAAAAAAGGTATTTTAAGTGCAATACTTCAAAAATTTAAAAATCATATCTATCCTGCAAGTTAATTTTTCATCAGTTGGTTAAACAATGCGATAAATCCTTCTGATCAATACATTTACCTGCTATTATATATCTAAATCACTATATAATATTCTTGCTCGTGGTGTTCATCAGAACCCAATGCAAACAATGTTTATAGAATTAAAACAATCATATGACAGAGATATCAAATGCAGATACCACAGATATCAGAAAAGTATCAGAGAAAATCAGAAAAACAATTAAAAATGAAGAACACAGAAAAAAAGGATTTTGTTCTATCAAATGTGTTTAAAGAGTATTTTCCAGCGACACAGGCTTAGTATGCTGCTGTTCTACTCAGCAGGAATTCCCAAAGACTTATAATAACATATCTGGTTTTATTTCTGCAAGGGTTTAATTTCAGTAATGCAGTAGAAATTTATTAAGTAATTTACAAGCTGCCAGAGGGTAGCTTTATCACAGAAGGGATGTTAATCAATTTGTGATACCTTTTAAAATAGGCTAGTTTTGACACAGTCTTTTTAGAATAAAATTAATGCTTTCCAGAAAATCACATTTTTTTACCTTAAGAATTTCCTCTTTTTGCTGCGGTTTTTGTTTATCAGATTCATCCAACAGTATTTCAGCACGATATATCCAAGTTGTGACATTAGCTACATTCTGATCAAAAGCGTCCATTTGCTTTTGATATTCCTGTATGTGGAAAAGGTAAATACTGCATACAAAAAAAGTAATGAGAACTGAAATGATAGCTATAATTATGCCAACTGTGGCACACATGCATACATTAGGAAGTTAAACTTGTTTATTTTACACACTAACTGCTTGTTTTGTGAAAGAGAGAATCTGTTGTTTGTTTGCTCTCACTTTACATGTTAATTTTCTTTAAAAAGACATTCTAGGAGAGAGAGAAGCTTCCAAAGTGACAGGCAGGAGGGTGATAAAGTCACAGCAAGACGCATGTGTTTGCAGCTCGGCCAGACTGCTGGGAGGAACAGGAAGCTGACAGCCAGACCAACTGGAGGTGGAAAGAAGAGTTTCCCAAGAACCAGTCGCAGAACTCATTTTGGAAAGCCACTAAGATGATTGAAACTCAGATAGTAACAAGGAGTAACAAGCAACACTTGCAAGGTCACAATCAAGAATAGAAGCTTTGTATATAAAACTCTTATTTGCACCTCATCTAACTTCTCTGCTATAAGATTCTGCTTTTTAAAATGCTGTTCTAGTTGATATTCTAATAAATCTTTTTTTTCTCTCCACGTTATCTTTTTTTGTGATCTCACTAGAATGAGGCCTATGCATATCCACACAATACATATGTGTACCACATGCCTGAAATCAAAGACTTTCCTAGTCTTTTTGGCCCCCCCATGTACGTACCTTTATTTTATACTGTTCTAAAATCAGTAAAAGACCAACTCCCTCTCTTATACCTTTTAATCATGGGTTCTAGTAAATATTAACAAAAGAATCCAAAGCAAAGAAAGAGAGTAACTGGAGGAATGCATAACTACACCAGTCTATAAACTCCATTATAGCCTTCTTATAATCAGTTTCACATTGAAGCTGAGCACCTACATCACACTGAATGAACTGCTTAAGTTTTCCAGATAGAATAGAGACAACTAAATGCTTTCACTTGTATACTGCATACATCCAAAGCAGCCCCGTATTGATGCTGTATATCTGTCACAGAAGCATTTGTAATGTCACCACACAAACAAAATGTGTTAGAGTGGAGCTCTAACACATCAAGCTCAGAAAAGCCAATGAATTCATTCAGGGATCCTGAATCTGTATTAAATATGTATTAGGGATTTTACTTTTGACTAGGCTCAATCTGGTCCCTTTAAGTAATTATCCCCACCAAAACATGCAGTATAAAACATCCAAAGCAGGATCATGCGGTTCCAAAAGACCATAGTCCATGAGCACATTAGGTAAGCACCTGGAGTAGAGCTCCTGATTTAGTTGTCTCTGAAATTAACCTAGTTCACACACACCAAAACTACCCTGTGGACCACACCAACATGCAAGTGGGGACTCACTTCCCAACTGTACTATTCCAAAGAAAAATGCTAATGTAGCCAAAAGCAGCTGAGGTTGTTGGTATTAATACTAAGACTTACTGAACTTAGTTAACTATTTCTGTCACTTGATTCATATTCAAGTAGTCTAGGTCCATGGGGAGAAATTGCATTGCATTCATTAAGAAAAAAACAAAGAGCAGTCCAGGAACTACAGAGGCAGATGAGAATGGGAGGCAGTAACAACCAAGATTCCACAGAACCATCACTCTGTAAGCAGTTAGATTCTTAAAATATACCTCATGTACTAAACAAAAATCAATCTGATTGTCTGTGTACTTATGTATTCAAAAGCATAGTCCAGGCCACCAGAAGCAGCACCCCTATAAGGCTGAGCACCTATGACTGGGCACCAACATGTCCTCTATGTGAACAAACGCGTTTTTCTTACCAGTAAAAGATTGAACCATTCTTCAGCGCGTGAAGTAACTGCTATCCAATTACTGTTCAGGAGGCTGAGTTTATCCTCCACTAGACTTTCCTGTCCTTTCAGCACTGTCTTCAAATTCTCTCCTAAATCACTGATGCTCTTAAGATGGACCTGGCGTTTCTCAATCTCCTTCCGTGTTGCCTACATGAGCAGGATGAAAAATAAAAGCTCAGGAAATCAAAAACTCTCAACACTAATAACACAAAATATTAAAACAGCCAGTAAGTTCATATTAGAACACACAGTCTTGATTCCTACAGGAAAGGAAATTCTGTGAAGAGCAGTAAGTAAAAAGTAAATTGATCCTCTTTAGCTCTGATAAAATTGTAAATGCTTTTTATATTCTCACAATCATTTCTGATGATAATTTCCTTTTACAAAGTGGGAATTAAATCTCCATCCAGTGTTCAAAATAAAGGTTTAATACTTAATTATTAAACAAGAGTCCAGGTTTTACAATATTTATATCGGGATGTTTAAATTTACTTTGCACATAAGAAAATGGCATAGTTATCAAATAGCATATAAAGCTTATAAAATAAATGGGACAATAATAAAGCATCATGATGATATCTTAAGACTTGGAGAACTCCACTGGAAATAAACTCATGAAATATTTTAATATTTTAATATTTTTAATGCAATCTTTTTCAGCAAAAAACATGTTTTTCTTTCCTGTTACCTTTCTTGTTTCATAACTGTAGAAGTGTACCTTTTCATTGCATTCACTTGGGATTTCATTCTGTGAACTAAAATAAGCTATTCTCCATAGCACCTCTAAGCTTGAATGACTAAAATAGATGTGCAGTGCTACACAATTAGATTTCCAGCATCTCCACCCACTATTATCTTACCTTATATAAATAGATTAAATGATATGTAAGGTCACATAATTTACTTATTCTTCATGCCTTAATATTTGTTGCATATGACATGTAAGAAGTCTAATAAAAGGAGCAAAACTCATCATATTTAGACAACATGTAAAAAAGCAGGAATTTAATACTAAATACTGAGATGACACAGTACAGAGTATAACAATCTTGCTGAACACTCAAGGAGAGGCACAAATTACTTACACCTAATATCACATATAATAATTTCTACAGGAATTTTTTCCCTGAGATCCTAGTCAGCTGCTGGCAATGATCCAGGTATGTGTCTGCATATAAAGCTTCAACTAGATATCAAGTGGTCCAAACTGAAGACAAACAGAAATAAGGTGGGAGAAAAGTAGGAATCACCAGTCTCTAAAGACATTGACTTGTCATAGCTAACTTGAATACACTAAAAGAAGAACCACTTCAAATCAAACTGCAATCACAATTCTTCCATCTCAGGATCAACACTGTTACTGCAGTAGGAACTACACTTTTACCACCTCCATGCTCTCACATTTCTCAAGGTCACACAACAGTATGATTTGTTGATAATGTGTTATTAGAGAAAGTAAAAATTTCAGTTTATGAAGATAGAATAGAACTTACTCTTTTTGATAGAATACAATCTTAATAGTACAACCAACTTAAAGCAGCAGCTCATTTTCTATGCTTAACGGAATTAATGATCTAATTTTACAATGATATTTCATAGAAAAGGTTTTACACTTGCATTTCATGTAAGTATGAGAATTTTTCCACATTCTACCTGTTTTTTTTCAAATACAGAGGATTTGTAATAGAACCAAGACATGATGCAAATGATTTACTATAATAGGATGTATAAAGTTGATCTGCTGATGTTTTTTCAAACAAACCAAAATTGTGACTAAATGCAGAGGATATTTTAATTGTGCTGATCATTAACATACGTAGATGAAAAAAATTCAACACCAACAAATAACTGAAGAAAGATTCTGTGTGCCTCCATGCTGCCTGTATGCTGTGCTTTACTTGGAAGTAATCTTTGCAATTTCAGTGTCTCTAAAAGAAATTAGTTAGGTGGCTCAGCTCTCATGGGTGGGATTACAGAATTAATCAGCAGCTGACATTATGGCCTTCTCAGTGGCTGATTACACATATTTATTTGTTTATTCACAGAACATCTTTTATTTTTGTTGAGTTCTGGCCACTGACTATGAATCAGTTGACACAGTTTTCAAATTATTTTCTTTTACTGATTTTACTGATAGGAAATATATTGCTAAATGTGTTAGCTAATGTAATTCTGAGTACTTCAAGTCAACTTTATAATCGTTGGTATTATACACTATACTAAAATATTACATTAAATCACTGGCAGAATCACACTGATGACAGTAGGGACTGAGAACTTTTCCTGGTAATAATATCTGCCATTTCCTTTTTGAGAACATGGCTTCCTGGCAATCTAATTCTTATCAGACCAGTTCCTGATTAAAAGACAAATAAACTCTGCAATGGTTAATGTCCTCAGTGATAAATATGTTCACTGAATCAGACCTCTAATTATAACAAATTTCTAATATACAACTTCTAATGACTATCCACACACATGTGATTTTTCTTATCTATTATAACAAAACTAAATTCAAATGGAAAGATTTAGCTTGTGTCTACTGAATAAAAAGGCAGGATTTACAGTCATCATTATATTGCCCATCTCATTTTGAATAAGCCCACCAAGTTTTTGCTCCATCCTTAGAAAAATTCTAGGCATGAATAAATAACTCACTTCCCTCCATGTGTTGATTAATTCTATGTCTTATTAACATAATTTCTGACTCAAGATGGACATTCCTTTTTATTTCTATGTGTTTATAATTTGAAGACAATGTTCACGTGTTTTTTTTTTTTTATTCTAACCTTTATAATTATCTTTGAAACTCTCTGAATTCTTTTAACTTTTGAGAAGGTACTGAAAATGAATTAGAAATAAGTGCAGTAATAAATATAACTTATTCCTTGTGCTGTATAGAAAAAAAGATTATAAGTTCTCTGCTTAGTTATATTACCAGTGGCACACATCCAATTTTCAGTTCATTTGCACTATTGAGTTCTCCTCTCTCCCCTCCATTTTCCATCTTTTTTCCATCAGTTTCTCTGCAGACTTTCCTCACAATGGGAATCTGCTGGGCTTAATTCATCTCCCAGTGCGTTTCATTAGAACGGTTACTGTCTTTGGCAGTCCACTTACCTGGGAAGTCCAAAGCCCAAAGCTGTGACATTAATCAGATACACTGGTTCTGGGGACTGAATTATTGATGTACAGTTTTGTATGAAGCCTCATTGAAGTCCACACAGGAGTATCAGTATCATACTTATTTATGAAGTCCTCACAAGAATTTCAAATTGTCCACGAGAACATGCAGCATTTCCTGCCTCTTAACGGCAGCAGGTTCTTTGGGAAAAAGCATACTCACTTCACATAATTTCTGCAAATACTTAGATGGGTGGCTGGTATCTGCCACCTATACTATCTGTTGGATTG
>JAOXNG010000001.1:125694365-125704764 GCA_028566535.1 Scolopax minor | reverse complement strand
CTCTAGCTCTGGGCAATCCTGCTTCAGCGGGGGAGTTGGACTAGATGATCTCTATGGTCCCTTCCAACTCTAAAAATTCAGTAAAAAAAAATCAGTAAAAATTCAGATCTCCAGATGTCCCTTCCAACCGCATGTGATTCTGTGATTCATGCTTTGGAAGTGTATTTGGTTAAAAATGAAGGGCAAAATTTGATTTGTCTGAGCAGACAAAACTCATTCCTAGACCAAAGCAAAGTTTAAAATCTGATGCTATCCAATCAATTCATTTGTGTCTGTTTGTGGGTGGGTGTGGTGGAGGTTTGGGGGGATTTTTTTGTTTGTTTGTTGGCTTTCTTTTTTTTTTTATTGTTAGACTTGATGATCTCAAAGGTCCCTTCTAACCATGAATATTCTGTGATTCTGTAATTAGGACTATTCCTGGGTATTTATATCTGAATGTGTATATCTGAATGTATATACAAAACAAAACAAAAAGAAAAACAGCCTCACACCTTTTTCTGAAGGGGAAGATTTTCTAGGCTTACAGTGTCTAAAGTTATGATACCTAAAATATATATAAAAAATAGAATATGTACAGAAATTATCAGAAATTATAATAATTTTCCTGTCCACTTGAGAGCACAACACTTCAGCATTGTTCAACATGTTTAAATTAAACTGTAAGTTCCATATGCTTAGAAATGTGCTTGTTGATTGTTTTAAATAACCCTCCCAAAGCAGTTCATATGAAATCACACAAATGAATCTACGCTTGGGGATGTGCTTTTCCCTGACTATATGTTTCAGTCCTGAGACTCACCATTAGTTATAACTATCATCAGTTTTCTCTTAAAAAGACTTTGACTCAATGCAATCAATTAGGGCTGATAATGCCTAACATTCTTTCACTTCTATATCTCTTGGCTTTTAACTGTTAACTACCATGCCATGTACAAGTAAATGTGAGAAATTACATCTAGGACAACAAAGCTAAACACAGCACCGCCAATTTTGGAGACACATTAATTTTCAATATGACTCACTTCAGATCAGCAATAGCTTCCTAATGGCACATTTTTATCTTTTCATTAGTTAAGAAAGGTTTCCCATAACAAAGGCACCTGTCTGCTATTACGTTAAACATAACATTGAAATAAATGCTACAGTCCTTTCTAAAATATTGGAAAAACTCAAATGATAGCGATCCACACCTTAATGAAGCAAATCTTCATCTTCTTGATGTTCAAAGGATTGATGTCTCTTAATACCTTTACTTTCTATCAAGTTCCCAAATGAATATTATCTCTGTCAAAAATAACATAACTCATTGTTTTATTGTAGTCAGTGGGGTTTGATTATGATTATGTGTTTAAACCACATACTGACTCTCAGTATTACCATGAGCTCATTTTCCTAGCTAGTAATAATTTATGGGTTTAATAATTTATAATCTGACAAATTAAAGAATTTGCATTCTGTCCTGTTTTGTCTATTTGAGGTGTATAAATTTTAGAGCTAAACAGACAGTTATATCTGTCATTCATAGTCTTCATCCAGCCAGTTACAGCACCAAATTTACTCTAATCCTACAGTTTTTAGAAGTTCTTAGGCAGTTTTAGTGAGGGCAAGAGGAAGAAAACAGAGCAATGAAAGATAGTTGTTAGTTGAATTATTTGCATGGTCTTCTTTAGGACAATGCCGCAATTCCTCTTTGGAGCTCGAAAGTCCTTGTAAAGCATTGTACTTCAGGAGCAGGCAACACACTCCATAAATAATGCAGACTCAGAATAAACAGGAATTCCTAGGAATTGAAATCTGATTTTTTACCAATCTCAGTCTTCTTAATATTGGTTAGTGGCTTGTCTTTTCTTCCGTCTGTTTAGTTGGCTTTTAGAAAAAATGAGTAAACAAAATATTTTCCTGTTGGGAAGTGTAACAAAATTTAAGTGTATATGAATTGATAAAGAAATAAATGATGTATAGATGGAAATTTTACACAAGGAATGCTTGGGAAGTTAACAGGGATTGATTCTACAAGTTTGGTTATATTTAAATAACTTTTCATTGGCATCATAATATAAAAGTATGCCATGTTTTAAGAGCTATTTATCTTTTATGGAGATGAACCTGAGATTATATAAAAAAATATTGGAAAAATATAACCATATGCCCATATTCACTAATTGGTCAAACTGAGTACTGTATAAATATCAAATTTAAAACAAAACAAAACAAAACAAAAGTTATATTCCAAGGCAATGCATTCCTCATTTCAGAGGTCAAAGGATGATGATTTCCTTTTGCCCAACACAAATAAATTTAGTAATGCCTGTGGAATGGACAATGACGAATGACTAAACAAGGGTTCGCTGTCATCTGAGATGTGTAGCAATGGACCAGTTATTCCACATACTGCTAATTAAACACTATTCTATGTGGCTTATATATTAAGATACATTGTAATTTGGTGTTGTACATGACATTTAATCCAAGGAACAGTTATGACAATAACTGAAAAAAATGTAGTCAAGAGTGCAGAAGCAGCAAAGCAGAGTGGTACAGAAATGCCTCCTGAGGAAAGCTGCGGTAGCAAGAGTTTTTTGGTCAACAGATTTTTGAACTTCAACAAATGGAAATGATATACTTAAAGTCCCGCACAGTCAAACGCAGAAGGAAATGGGAAGGTAGCATTCTCTTTCATGAGGTAGCTCTTCAAGTAAAACATGAAGAAAATCACACAAAAAAACCCTGTGTTTTGAAACAAATTACTGTTTGAGGAATTAAAGAAAAAACAAGCCCCTACTCTGACCCCAAGAAAAACAATGAACTACTAGAAAAAAAGCTAAGTTAAAATATTAAGAAAGTAAAATTTAATTGTAATAAAGGAATTTTATATTTTTCTCAAAGGTTATTTTTTTCTTGGAGCAACTGAAAAGACATGTTGATGATTGCCTTTGCCTCCATTCTTTCTATCCCACTGTTTAGAATATGTAATGGCCTTGAAAGGAACCAATAAAAAACCCAATTTACTTACCATACCAAGATTATTCTTCACTTTGCCACTTAAAAAACAGTATAGCTATGTATTGAAAACTGAGCTTACCTTTGCACCCAATTCATTATACTGCAACTTCAAAGCTGTAAGTCTTTCATCCAGTTCTTTTGGGTTCTCTGTCTGTTGCTTTTGAACAATCTGCCTCCCAGTTTTTATCACTGTTTCCACTTCAGACTTCACCTCACTCAGGCTTTTATATAATTTCTAATCAAATAGAAATATGAAAGTGAAACACCATAATTAAAATAAGTAAAAAGAAAAGTCTATTGAAGGTATTATAAAGACACACTAGAAGTCTTTGGATTTTTTGCCGTACAAAAACACCATCATGCATGACCTTGTGCACCTTCCACTCTCATTCGAAAGCTAAAGGAGTTGAGAGGTATCATGGTATGTGACCTAAGGATAGAGAAAACTCACTCTGAATGTGTGCCTGCCTTTAAAAAAAAAGGTTTATAAGAAAAACTCTTTTTTTTAAAAATCAGAATTCAAATTAACATATTCAGAACAGCCTATCTTTACTAATATCAGCTTCAAAGACTTTTCACCAAAAATAATGGTAGAAATGTTATAGATGAGTACGAACATGCTATCATTAGTTGTTTTAAGATATGACAAAGGTTGTTTTCAAACTGATTTAGATAATGCAGTATTTAAAACAACAACAGATGCCTTCTGTCAACCCATGCAGTTTGTTGGATGTATTTATACTACAAATAGCCACTAAACTCATCTAAAAATCTGACAGTTTTTCATACTACTAAATCAGGAGACTGGTAGGATCGAAGATTTCCCTACAATTACTAAGTGTGATACTGTTAAATAAATAAAAAATTAAAAAAACCATGAAAAAGTAGCATGATAATGTTAAGACAAAATATACTGTATAGTTCACTGCATTTCCCTGCACTATTTTAATGACTAAACAAAATATAAGGGATAAACAGCTGTTCAGTAAGTGACAGCATGCAAGCAATCTGTAAGCACAACACTTTTCACTAATATTTCAAATGTGTGATACTAAGAAAAACAAAAGTGATCTTTATCTCTGTACTCAGAAAGCTGGTATCATCATCTGAATGTATGACTTGGTAACTCAAATCATTTAACAGCCAAATAAATGACCAATCAACATTCATGTAAGTAGAGCAGAAGTTGAATTTATTTTTCTTTTAAATATAATAAATTCTGCCATGGCTTGGAAATTCCACTAAACTCCACAGTGGAAAAGACTACACAGAGAAACACAGGTAGAATGGCAAACGTGAAGCTGTTAAGAAGATTTATTGTTGAGATATCTAGCTTAATTCTGTGTTCCAGCATCTTGCCATCATGCACTGGAAAGTAAACTTACTGTCCTGTATACTTAGAAAGAACTGCAATATAAATGACACTGTAATTTTTTAATCTGTATTTTTTAAAGTGTTTTTTTTAGTAGCAGTATCTCCTGCAACATAAAATCTATGTCTAGTATGTCTGGACAGTAAAGACAAGACTTTTTTACCAGCAGAGCTGAAAACAAAGAAGACCCAAATGCACCTTCTCCATAATCTAAAGTTAATTACCAAGTCAATTGTTAACATGGTTATTTTATTTTATTAAATAAAATTAATAAATTAAATTAAATTTATAAATAAAATACATTATTTTCTTAAAGGTAGTATGTTTATAGTACAACTATTTTCTCGATACTTTCTTCGTCACTGAAAACCTGAGACCAAATTAGGAAGCTTTTGCATGATATACACTGGCTAACATCTGATGGGATACTATGACTAAATTTTTAAAACAGAAACATTATGAGATTCTTTGTACATAAAGATGCTCAAAGAACACTGTAAGTCTTCCACAGAATATGACATAGCTGCAAAAGCCAGCCATTGAGTGAAGACACTTTAATTCAGTACAGGACTTCTAATTACTGTGTCATTCTGATAAGAATGTGAATTTCAGGGTAATTGCATTTAAGAAAAAAACAAGATGTAAAGAACTAACATTGACATTGCTTATTTTCAAATTAAATTCTTCCATTTAGATCTGAAAGAGATTGAGGGAAAAAAAAGCCACCCCACCTTCAGGCATGCCACTGCTCCAGAGAAAAAAAAAAAAGAATCAGCTGAAGAAATGGATCTGATTTTCCTGATTTTTTTGTTGTTAAAATCTCAATTAATCTCCATTTTATTATCATCAAGCATAGGATGTTCATCTTTATCTTTACTTCCCTTCAATAGTAAAGGGGTAACAGTATTACAAGAATATTAAAATTTTGCTTATATTCTTTAGGACACATTCAAGCCATCTTTTGCTCTTGAACTGTGAGAAAATCACCTCATGGAAGCATGTAAGCATGCCACCTCATGGAAGGTGTGATCTATGGGTTTCTTTTATTTTTTGTGTTTCCTGGCTAGAACAGACTTGTGCACTGTAGTATCTCTTCTGGTCATATCACAGAGTTCCATGACAGTAGCATGTTATGGAAAATAGAGCTAATCCTGGGAGACAAACTCATATGACAGATGAGAAGAGGGAATTAGCAAAGGGTCCTAACTAGCTTTCTCACATACTGAAAAGTGCATTACCATTGCTTGGAAAGTTTACAAAATGAGACTGTTTAGATTTTTTTTTTTTCAATTTTGTGAGTACTTTGTTTCATCCTGAATTCAGGACAACAATATGTAATTTTTAGCTTTCTCCACATAGAAGCATATTTTCAAAACTTTTCACTCATTTAATTAACATCTCATGCTTCTGAGAAGTTTTTACCATGACAGAAGATGACAACAACATATAGAAAAGAAAAAGTTAAATATATTTCGCTGTGTTATTATATACTGGGAAACTTTGAAATTGAAATTGAATACAAGTGTACCATGTCCTTCTAACTTCATATGCAAACAAGAGAAGTAGGACAAGGATCAACCTCTTCTCTATTCTCCACCCGTTGAAAAAACTTTAACTAGAAAGGTTCCTATAACTTTCATTGTAACCTTTGCTCTTAAATCTTTCTCAGAATCTTTTCTAATATATCCCCAAAAATATTGACATTGTCATTGAAAACACTAAATTCCAAAGGCAGAACAGGCAGAAAACAAATAGAAAGACATCATCTTTATATATTCACCATGCAATGATCCAACTGTGACTGTACTACTTCCTGCTCAACGCTCTTCGTCTCCAACTTGGGGACCTGCAATTTCACTTCATCCAAAATTCTTTTACATTCTTGTAGGCGCTGTTCAAAGTTTGCTGGCTTCTGAAATAAGCGAAACTTCATGGAGACATCCTGTAGCTTTTTCTGAAAAGTAAGCATGGGTGAGTAGTAAATGTGAAATTAGACCAACACTGAAGACAAGACTTAGAATTCAATGTTTCAGAATACTTAGAATCCATTATCAATAAGCAATTTCTTATTTAAAGAATTTAAAACTTTTGGGGAAAATACTTTTTCATAGGAGGAAAAAAATTCTTTTATCATCCAGTGCACTGGATGCAGCAGAGCCAGGGAAAGAAGAACCTATATACTCAACTGAAGAATAGGAGAGTTCTTGTATTTTCCATTATGCAAAATGTTGGGGGGATGTGGTGAAAATGGAGGTTTAATGGCTTGAACATAACACATTCACCTTCCAGAGTTAATGTTCATCAACTCTACCGTCTTGCTGTTTCTTGGCAAGAGGAGTGAATCTTTTAGTTCCTCAAAGAAAATAAAATGGCTGGGCCAGTAAGTATGTCTACCAAAAAACCTGAGATGTAGAGTATAAAATTGATCTCTATTTCAATTTAAAAACCTGGAGTAAAAAGCAAACAATTTGAAGGCAGAAAAATCTAGGACAGACATGGCTTCTAATTTTACAATTTTCACAATTTGTTATCTTTGTGCATTAATTATATTACTTGCTCACATGATCCCTAGCTCAGAGGGAGGGAAAATAATTGAAAATAAAGCAAAGAAAGGGCATTTTAATTATCTACTTGAATAAGAACTAATTTCTCTGTAGAAGTACAGAGAAAAGTACTAGTAGAATAAGTTTTCCTACTATTTGGAAAAAGAAAGAAAATAATGTATGTCACTAAGAAATGGATAAGTAATTAAACTTAGCATCTGAAAACACACTTTTGAATTTTTATCTTCAAATCCTGGACACTAAATACCAGTACAATATTGTCTGTACTTGAGAAACTTGAGAAAAAGCATAATAAGGAATAGAATGAGCCTGTACATTAGGCATTAATACAAATGTTTCCCACATTTTTCAGATTTCTATGAAGGAGGCAGGAATCATGAGCAGAAGACAATTCTGGGTAACACAGAAAACCGTTCAGATATACAGCAGCTCCTTCTAACAATTTTCCTCATCAAATTCTCTTAATGAAACTGAGATCTGATGGGGCAAAAAAGGAAATCTTTTCCTAGCAAACTAATTAAGTGAACAGTTGAATAAAAACAGGAAACAAAGGGGAGGAATAAGTGGTCTTATTTTTCTTCAGAGTGTTTGCATACACTAAATTCATACATAATTAGTTTTTCAGCCTCTTGTTACACTTCAACTTAAGTCCTGTGGGAAGCTTGCAATGCCATATCAGTATCTGCTACAGTTTGTTTGACAATACATTAAAAAATGATCTAGAAAAGAGAATGACAATATTAGTTGTCGAGAAAAATTAAAGCCATTTGTGAAGAATCATAGAAAGACTGCTGTGCACTGAGGATCTGTAGGAAAAAACCCAAGCAAATTATATTTAATTCATCTAAAAATTAAGTAATTCACAACACAAAAGAAATAATAAGCTCGATATACAAGTGGGTTCTAAATTACTGATTAGCACTCATACTGGAGTTACAACAGATCATGATAAAAGTTATATTATATACTCATATTTACACCCAACATTTAAAAAAAAGAAAAATAAATCAGCTCAATACTTAAAACCAGCCAAACAAGCAAAATGGGTATTTGAAATGATTTGGAAAATAAAGAACAAAAAAGATAATACCTGTCACAGTATAAAAGTAATTGTTGAAAGCCTGAATAATTTACGTATCTTTGATTACCTCATCCCAAAAAACATTTTGAAAATAGAAAATGCATGAAGAATGACAGGACAATCAAATCTATATATCTGATGGTCAGTCTGGAAAAGAGACAACTGAGAAAGAGTAAAATCAGTCGTACGCAAAAAGTTGACTAGCAAATGATTGTTAACTGTTTCTCATAATTCATGGAGAAGGTAAACTGAGTTCAGCTCTTGCATAGGGAAATCAAAATGAACTTAAGGAAGGACAATTTCACATGGCATTCAGATAAATTGTGTAACTAGCTGTTAAATGAAGTTGAGGATTCCAACAATTTACAGGACTTCAGAAAGCATTTAGACAAAATATCTTTGACCCAGAAGTTACTTATCTGCAAATCACTGTGAAGCACTAAATATTCACCTTACTGTACTTCATCACTGTCTTTTGGCTACTAAAGATACAGATTTGGGCTAAACGGATATTTGGTGAGAAGTAACATCAGGATTCTTAAATACTTAAAATGTCTAGTCAGCTGAATGTACTTTACATTGATTGTGGCAATATCAATTTAATTGATGACAATATTCAAACTTCATGGCCAGTAGGCAAACCTGGCTGGTGGAGATAAAAAGCACAGCAGAAGAAAGAAGAAGAAAACTGACAGAAGAAAAGTCAGTACCATTCATTTTTGATTTGAGGAAAACGTTACCTTTAGAAACAAAGGATCTATAGTTATTCAAAAGCAAACTGTAGGTAATTGAATGTTTTTAGAGATTTAAAATTCTTTTATATTTTATTACATTAAAAAATGTTATAATATGACTTGGAATTAATAATGCAGTAGGGGAAGGGAGTCAACTGAGTATCTTTTTACCCTGACAAGTGTGTCTACCTTAAAAGACAGATTAAAATAATAAAGACACAAGAATGTCACTAGTCTGCTGTAGAATTTCTTCCTGCAAAGAATTTACAATTGAATTTCCAAAAATAGTCCATTGTCAGACAAGATTGCACTTACATGTAATAATCCTTAGTCTACTAGAACTAACTGGATCTTAAATCACTATGGCAGAAATAGATTTGTGTTTTGTTAGTTGTCCTTTTTCCCTTCAATTTAAAAATTACACCTTAACTTTCAACCCACAGTAAGACAAGGTTAAATTTGGTCACAGCTGTTTTACAACCTCATTGCTATCAATTATTTTCTTACAAATAATTGTTTACTTTCTGTCTAAGTAATTGAACTAATATTAGAATAAATGTATGTCAAATTAGAAATACTACTTAAAAAAAAAAAAAAAGAAATGCTTGCAGTATTTAAAAGAGAATGCTCTTCAGGAAAAAAGTGAAGATGAATCTTGTGAAATATGATTTACCTCAATGGTAAAGAATTCAAGAGGCTTCACTGGCCTGTACTGTGAGGCCAGGGAATTCAAATATAGCCAAAAATATTTGGAACAAAAGATTCGGCTTCTAGACTTTTTTGGTGGTTGATGTGCATGTCAATTTGCTATTTTTTATTCATATTTTATCTAATGTAACCAAAAGAGATTCTCAAAATGACTCCACTAATTTGTCAAAGCTCAAACTGAATCATATGGTCATCTAGAGAAATCTTTTGAAGAAAAGATACCTGCACAAAGATGGATTGAGGAAAAAAAAATTGAAAAAAAAAGGCACCTAGAAAGGGTAATGTTCCCTTGCATGCTGTTGAATTCATAAACATTTAGATACAAGGTCATCTGATGCCTTTGTTTCACTGATGAAATACAGGCAACATCACAGCTGCCATGGAGACCATCACGAGGTGAGTTAGTGTGAAGGAAGACAGAAAATAAGGAAAAAGAAATATTCTCAACAAAGAAAAGCTAGTTTTCTAAAAAAGCGGAAACAAAAAAAAATTCAACTTGCTCATTTCAAATTAATTAACTCTTAAAAAAAGCCATTAATGCTCCCCATAATGAAATGTAAAATTGAAGCTAAGATCCCTATAAATATTTGGTGAGACCTCATCTGGAGTACTGTGTGCAGGTCTGGAGCCTTCAATATAAGGACATAGACCTGATGGAGTGGGTCCAGAGGAGGGCCACAAAAATGATTAGGGGGTTGGAGCACCTCTGCTCATAGGACAAGCTGAGGGAGCTGGGGTTGTTCAGCCTGGAGAAGAGGAGGTTCCAGGGAGATTTAATAGCAGCCTTCCAGTACCTGAGGGGGGCCTACAGGAAGGCTCGAGACACAGTGTCTGTTCACAAAGGCTGGCAAAACCAAAAGGGCTAATGGCTTTAAACTGGAGAAGAGCAGATTTAGATTAGACATTAGGAACAAGTTCTTTACTATGAGGGTGGTGG
>JAOXNG010000001.1:125678122-125694265 GCA_028566535.1 Scolopax minor | reverse complement strand
GCAACCTGGTCTAGTTGGAGGTGTCCCTGTGACTGCAGGGGGGTTGGACTAGATGACCTTTGAAGGTCCCTTCTGGCTGAGATGATTCTATGATTCTATGATTTGACAGAGATGAAGAAAAAGATGGCCTTGTTTACTGTTAACAAAAATCTTTCCTAATGAATTATGACAATTTGTTTTGCCGCCTGAGGAACTTTGGCACTAGTTCCAATAACAAAAGCAGCAAAACAGTCAAGAACCCATCATAGACTAAGGAGTAAAAATGTATATTGTTCCTAATTGTTAATTAAGTCTTCTTGAATTGCATACAAGTTTCTCTATGTTTATTAAGCTAGATGCATTAGCTAACATTTTAAAATGATGACTGCAATGCACTGCTCAGCATATATTTGTCTATCAAATGCAGTTCTACCAAATATTTCCAAATACCTTAACATTCTTTTAACTGCAAGTATTTATAAATACCTCAAAAGGTATACCAAAATCCCTTGCTTCAGTTTTATTTATTGCAACTGCAGCACATTCAAAACACCTCTTTACACAGTATCCCTATCAGCTGGTTACAGCAGCTCGGCGTACCCTAGAACTGTTGTCAACTAGATAGGAAGGCTGTAATAGAAAAATGAGCAGTAAGAAGATATGGATGGTATGTTTTATCAACTCTAATTTCCTGGCTAGAAAGGGGCAACTAAAACAGAAGAGGTAGCTTAAGAACACTTCATATCATAGTAATAATACTACTCATGCCGTTTGTTTGCATAAGTGAAGAAAAAAGGGAGGAAATAAAATTTGCACACCTGTGCCACATCAATTTGGGAAAGCACTCTTTTGGCAGCATCTTTACCCCGGTTTCGTTTCTTCATTTCTTCCAAACTAATCTCATGGCTTGTCAATTCAGATTGTATTTTCTGTTGAAAAAAAAAGACACTAATCATCAGGGTTTGAAGGAAATTTTTGTGTTGCTAGTATTATTTAGAACAGTTGTTATGAAAGCTATTAAATAGAAGTACTAAAACTATACTATATACTGGATTTTATTCAGTATTATTCAAAGAATTTCTTGTTCACTACCCTGTAAATTATTCAGTTTAGTTCAAAACAAACCCTTCTTCTCCTGCTCAAACATATATAACTCTGACATTGTGACACTAATTACATAAGCTTGCCAAGGAAATTGTGACTAAATTGTAGGCAAAAAAAAAAAAATTTCTTTCTTCTGAATGAAACAACTATTTTCATTGTGAAGGAAATTAAAAATTAATCATAGAAAAAAATGCAAATAGAAAAGCGATTTGCTTCACTGTTCTTTTCCTTATAATTTTCACAGTATCATCAGGCAAGTTGAGAGAAAAGTGATCAAAGTATCCTGTATGTATAATATTTTAATCTCATAGAGCAGAGCATATCTAAAACAGTATTCAGTTTGTGGCATATTATTGACCAGAATATAAGTTCAGTATCTGTAGATATGGTAAATGCATACTGACATGTAGGTCATTAATATACTAACTTCATCCATTTTCTAATACACATTTCTGGTTATCTCTGCAAAACCAATCTGCAATGAAATCATCACATGAAAAATACTGGCACTGTTGGTTCACTGTAAATCAACCTTAGAAGAAACAATTAACTTAAGCAGTGTTGGCTAGTGCAATGTAATGGAAAATAATCCCCATAAAGTATATTGAAACAACATAATTTAAAGCGATTCACATATTTTTATTTTTAAATTGCTAGAAAATGAGAAATAGTTGTTAGCAGAATTACTAGACAAGTACTAGTGATAACAATTATCCTGTGAAATAAAGACAAGGTATATTCCCACCAGGAAAATTATTTGAGGCCATTACTTCTGCATGAACAACTGATTTTAGATTCAATACACTTTTTTTCCTATGGTATACATTTCTCAGATACTCTAAAGACTAAGTTTAAATATATGCACCTGCATTTATATTACACTACAGTAACTTGTAAAATATGAAAGCTGTGTAGTTTAAAAGTCTACAAAGAATTATGCAAATAAAGGAAAAGTGTTTTTTTTTTAAATACAATTTAATTCTTTAAAGTTGGATTAAAAGTAAAAATGAATAAATAGGTATTTTTAATCACATTGTCTGAGGTTACTAAGTACAAAGCTAGATACAATGTATGTTGTCTACTTTATAGAGATATTACATGTCATAATGAATTTTATAACGTTATAACGTTTCGTATATTACAGCATTATGTTGAAAGCAGGTTTTCACTGCTATATAAGTAAGTTTTAAGAGAAAAAGAATAAAAAAATGCAGAAACTATGAAGTCATTAATAAATTTAATTGCAAAAATATATTTATGCGCCTAAACTATCCAATGCTATTTAGAGAAATAAAATCTTTTTCTGAAGAAAATAATTTCTAAAGGCAAAAAGACTGACACAAAGCTGTTGATTTAGATAAAAAAAAAAATCATATTTTTGTTTTCTGTTTCTCATATTTTGAGTTCTCCTTGTCAAGGCTATTTATTGCATTGCCAGCAGTATTCAGAGCAAGTAATAGAATTTGTCTAAGCATGATATTTTAGTTTTGAGAAAAGAAAGATGGTCTATTAAAACCCAGCACTAGTTAGTTCCTGAAGTCAAATAATTTCTTGATGTTGCAAAAAGTTAGTTTTGCAAAAAATTTCTTTATATATGTATATATCACATAAACTATAAATATATATAACTTAATTATGTTTACAAGACCAAAGCACAATCAGTGCCTGATTCTCACGAGGACCACTTCTAAAACAAAAATATTTCATTCCCAAGGACATGCAATACATTCTTTCTCTTAAATACTGGTATTAATTTTTAAAATGTGAAAAGTGAAAAGGAGAAAGTCTTGCACAGCTTGACAGCAAAATGAAGAGAATTGGCAGTGTAGCCAGTTTGTGGAAAAAGCTTACCTATCTTGTCAGAGAAAGAAAAGCCAAAAAACCCAACACAACTACTTGCCTCATTAATTTTGTAACATTATTTCCAAGAGAAAATTGAACTAGAAGCGTTAATTATATGTCACTTTCTATTAATACCTGCTACGATAATTAGAAAATCAGTCACCATATTTACAAAAAAATCCAAAGAAACACAATATTCAGCAAAATCATAGCAATGAAGAGTATTTTTTGAAGGAAAACAACCCTCAAACCAAAACCCCCAACCTTGTGTATTTAATTAAAAGAAAGTTATTATTTATAATTAAAGGTTAAAAATACAACCCCATAATGTACATAAAACTAATATTGTGGAATAATGGCTGAAAAGACAAGATTAGAGGGAGTGCACATCTAATATGCAAACATAGATTTTAGTATGAGTAACATTGAAAGGACTACACTACAAGACCAGCTAGTAGTTACAGTTGATGTAGTAGTAAGTTGAAAAAAAGTCTGAAAGACAGTCTGGAAAAAAAAAATTGTGAAATTATTTTCTCATGGCACATCAGGGATACCATTTTCCCAAACTGGGAGAAACTTCTCATCCCTTTTGTTTGTTCTTTAAGAAGGAAAAAGAATGTTAGTTCTTCTATTTAAGGAATGGGTCAAGGTCACAGGAGGTGTATAATATAGACCATATTATTCTCCAAGATATCTTAATTTAATGGTGCTAGACATCATTGTATTAGTTGCAAGAAATTTGCATATAAAAAAATAATCTGAAACAATTTCAGAACTGTTAGTGGTTACCTTTGAAAACTCTGAAAGTATAAAAAAGTACCAGAAGATTAGAAAAATGAAATTGAAGTACCCATATTTAGAAGTAAAAAAAGTATATGTGCCAATGATACCGCACCCTTGCAAAAAAACAGAAGAAAGGCATATAATACATATAGAAGATGGTGTTACAGCAGGAATGACATGCAGGTAAATCTCAACAAGAACATTGTACTTAGTTTTGGACACTACTCTTCAAGGAAGATTCACTGAAGAGTCCAAATGAGAAGAACAAATCATTAGAGAATAGAAACATGATTGACAAGGCCAGACTGAACAAGTCGGACATGACAAAGGCAGTTACAATTGAAACACAGCTAATGCAGTGTTCAGCTGTTATGGAGATATGTAGTGTGAGAATCTGTATAGTACAGAAATCTGCACAGATATTCTAATTTAATATGTAACAAAATATAAGCTTACCCTTTTGAATAACACTATCAGCTATTCCTCTTTGACCACTGATCTACATATGGTTGAACACAATAATTTTCACAATTTCCAGCAGAGGAAAAGTAAATGTAAATACCTTTAACATTACACATTTTAGTAAGTAGACAAGTGTGACTTTTTTGTCCCAAAATATTAGTCTGAAGCCAATGAAGCATGGCATTATTCTTGTCAAGCAACACATTGTGCAACTGAGCAACTCTTCCATTAAGTTTTTTGGATTTAGCACAATGGTATTTTAAAAAAATATTATTAACCATCTTCACTTAGAAAATAGTCAGGCAAGTAGGAATTATCACTACAGAACTGAAACTGTTCAATGAGTTTATTGAAAAGATAAAGTGAATTACTTTTGGTTTTCTCAGAAACACAATATTATTCATTTATTCTCCGCACTGCATTTTACATAAGGGGAGAACAACAGACAAGTGATTGTTCACATGTAGCTGAGAAGTGAAATAAATGTATTTTCTGTACCATAATATAAAACCCCCCCATGTAATCACTCAGAGTAAACGGAAATACAAAGTGGAGATTCACTTTTCCATCAGAAGTTATTTAATTACAAAGCTACAAACAATTATCTGTAAAAAAATTTGTCATATAAATGTAATATTTTCAGTACAGGTATATTTTCTTCCTGTCAATTAGAGAGTACTTGAAAAAAAGTCAGCAACTGGAAAATTCCTATGATGACAACTTCATTCCTTGTATTTTCTTGGTAAATGTAGAGAAATGAAATCCTTCAGTTGGAATCATGAAACCTAGCACACAAACAAAAAATTTTCCTTCTGGAATATTGTTTTAGACTTTACCTCATTACAGATTTTTTCTTCATTACACCTTGAGGAATCTGACCTGATTTATCTATGTTGGTGTTGTTAGATTGTTTTGATTGAGTACAGCATCTTTAGTTGTACTCAAAATGAGTTGGTTGGCAGCGTCTCTCTAGCATTAAATTCTCAGTGCCACATGGTGGAGTAAGAAGCACACAGAATTTACATTCAAAAACAGATCCAAAGGAGAAGCTGACCAGCATATACTGAACTCCCCCTTCTTTATGTTTATTTTCTGAAAAAACTGAACTGATCATTTCACTTAAAAAGAGAAGCTCGGTATAATTTCCATTTTTCACATTCATTTCCAATCAGCTGAAACAAAGATGATTCCTCCTATCAATGCTCTAGACAGATTTGAGTTTTTGAAGTAAACACACAGAGCTCCCAAACCCTCAACAGCTTTCTGATTATAAATTCTCCCATATGTTCTTTTAGAAATGCAACACATATTGCTAAACAGTGTGCTAAATCCCTCAGCATGGATAAATTGACCCTTGCCCAGAAACCAGCACCACTGACTGAAAGATTCCCATTCCAGCTGTGCAGAGACTATTGTAGGGTATCTTACATGAATGAACTGTTTTTAGCTCTACAAAAGAGCCGTGCCAGCAGAAGCTCCACAGGAGATATGGCCATTCAGCCACCGGTTGGCATGGGCATTCACTAGAGGAATGATTCAGTATATTTACCCACATAAAACTTGTTGTTTATTCCCTTTGCCTCTAAGGGTTTTAAAGAGCTTCATGACTGAACTTTAGACAACTTCAATATTTGCATTAAATCTGTTCATTTCTTAATTAAATTTTTTTCATCAGGTCTCACTGGCATCTTAAAATAAAAACATGAAAGGGAAAAACTCAGCAGCCTCTATGCTAGTTTTCCCACAGTGGATATAGTATAATTAGGTAAACCTGACATCAGACAATAAAATCTCAAGAACAAAAACAAGTTTTGCAAAAGATGAAATTTTCCCATGAAAGTGTGTTAATTAAGGTTAGTTGAGTTTTGTGTTCTTCAGTTGATGAAGTTCTGAATTATTTCCTTTTGCATAGTCTGTAACCATTGCAAATATTTTACCTGAGGACACAGATACACCAGATGCATCCATGGCATATATGAAGCACAATCAAAAATTGCTATAACGTAAGGGTCCAAATATACCAGAAGAAAAGAATACTTGCATAACACATTTTTCTTATGTATTAGTTATCTAATTACAAGATGAGAAATTAAACTGATACATCTTTAAAAAATGCTGATTTGTATCCTATTTCATAAAAGAATTATTTACATTATCCATATTTCAAGGAAAAGGTAAAATAATTCAAGCAGTCAACTGATAACTAATATAGTTTAGAATTTAAACTGAAATAATAAGTTGTCTGAATCTGATCCTATTCTTATACAAGCAAATAAATTAGAATCAGTTTCAAAATAAGACTGAATCCAAATATGATTCTCTTTTCTAAATATAACTATTTAAATTCATACACACAAAAAAATGCCTGCAATGCACTTGCAAACATTCACACAAAAAGCAACTGAAAGGAATTTCTGTCTACATTTAAATTCAAAAGACATGAAAACCTTTATTTTTAAAGGGAAGACAACATGATTTTCAGGTCCATATATATTCAGCTCTGCATATATTTAATATCATTTAAACCACTCCATACAAGACACTCATTTTTTAGAATGATTAAAAACTCTACAGGCATGCCAGGAAAAACATAATTGAGTGCCTTTTCTAAAATCATAAAGCTTTCATTTTCAATTTCCCTCTAGTATTTTTTCGTTGTTTACTTTTTTAGTCTAGCAGATGTTATAGAAGAAACAATGAAAGAGTAAAAATATGAATTAGAAGTAAATTTTTATTCCAAAGACTCAATTTCTAAAGAATGGGAAAAGCAGTTTCTGTTAAAATTATGTGAGTTATAAAAATGTAAATTCACGTTCATGTGCACATCATGAAATAATTAATAAAGTTGTCTATGCTTCAATAATTTAGTAACAATCCCTAGGCTACGTAATCAACTTTGTAAAGGAGTCATCTAAGAGTAGTGAAGATGATGAGATTCTTCTTTCTAGGATGGGACCTGGATTTTAAACAGTCACATTGTTAATCTTTGTCATTTTAAAATTACTGTGTAGACTTACGTGACATTTATAGTCCCTTACATCTTCTGGGCAGGTATATAATATAAATCAGAAGGAAAATATGACTCTACTAGACGATTAGCTTGAACTCAGAGTAATCCTACCTAAATTCACTTGCACTTCCACACTGATCATGTTGCAAGTGCCCATTATTAATATGAGGCAGAGAGACAACCAAACTCTCTTTGCTTGATTTGAGAACACCTGTAAGCACATCAGTTCAACCTGTATATAACTTACCTGTGCTTCCTGAGGGACCTGTGCTGCATCAACTCTGTCTGCAATGTAGGCAGTTAGCTGTTTGTCAATAATAGCAAGAGACTCTTGGATTAAGCGGAGGGTTTTGTCAGTCTCCTGGGCAGATTGTATACTCTGTTCAAGACTCTTTTGTCTTCTCACAGCCTAAAAACAATGACAATGTTATCAATATTCACAGTAATAATGCATATAATACATTTTTACCCACAATATTTTTTTCAAAAAAAGTAGGCTAAGAATCAAAAATAGCACTCCTGACTTGTGCTCATCCACCTTTTTGTATGACAAGTTGCGCATCTTTTTGCCACCCATTCAGTTCTTTTTAGTAAGAAACAAACAAAACCTCAGATAGCATAGACAAGTTCTAAAAATTCTAGGACCCTGAAAAAACAATGCATGCATCAAGGATTTCTATACAGAGTGAAAGTTGGCAAAGCCGCATAATAAAACCATCCTGATAGTGCAGTCTTTCATTCTGAGGCATAGTGGTCCTCCTGATCTTATTATACAGTTCAAGGGATTTTGTTTACTGAGAATAGGGTTACTGTCATCACAATCCCATCTGAGACAATCCATTTCAGTAAGTGAGAGGGATAAAGACTCTCTTGAGAAGGAGCTCTCTTATATGAAGTATGAATAGCTGTTTGGAACAGAGGAAATACCTACTCCGGAAAAAAAAAAGGGACGTATCCTTGTCTTGTGGGTTTTTTTGTGGACTTTCCCAATCTATTATCATCTTAACCATAGTCTCTTTTAACCTAGGAAGCTGAGACTCTTGCTTCTACTCCACCATCAGTGCCACAGTGGATTGATTGCCCACCATCAGGTTTTACAGAATCCATTTTTTGAGAAGGATGCTTTCCTTTCAAAGGAGCTCGCTTTATGGTTTAGCAAATCAGAACAAAAAATTCTCCTTAGAAGTTGTCTTTAAAACATACGTATATTTAAAGCTAGACATAAATGAGTTAGCTTTAACTATTATTTGTAACAGCTTAATATGGTGTTTACCAGGTAATAAATGACCTGGTACTTTCTTCCATCTGTCACTATGTTCATTTGCAGACTCATTTTACTTAGACTACAGCTTCTGCCTAGCAGAGTTTCTGCTTTATGCAAAGCACATAAGAATTACCAATAATCTCAAGTGCAATGCAGTTTTTCTCTGTGCAAGCCCAACCATACTGCTGACCACAGAATAAAGTGGCTACCTTTCTTTGACGTGAATCAAAGGAAGAGAGAAAGCAAGCAAGCAGTCTTTAAATAACATTGTTAGGTGTCCTGCCATTTTTCAAGTCAAATCACACTCTTCCTCTTTGGTGAGCCAGCTAGGCTTTAATTTGATTTCATGCCTATTATGAAACTCTTGCCTTGAACAAAAATACCTCTCAGGAATTCAGTGAGAATATTTGATATATCTGTACCTTCTTCACGGAGCTCAGTTTCTTTCAGAGCTTCACATTTAAGAAATGAAACAGATTATTTCTTGTGAGCATTCTTGCTAGCTGTTTGAGTTAGTTAAAGGATCGGGATCCAACCAGTATTTACTATATTTGTATTTGTAAGCTGCTTTGTGCTATTTCAAAACAGCTGATCAGATAACCTTGTATCACTGCCAGTTCCAGGAACCTTCTCTGGAACTGAGCAGCTTTACATATCAGACCCACGCTGTCAGTGTTAATGGAAGCACCTGAGCCACTAAGGTACTATTATCCTACCAAATGAACCATTAAAACTCTAACTTCACAGTACAGTACTGAGACTTGCTATTTAAATGATTCATTTGATTTGAGATTTTATAGTACAATGTTCTCAGCGTGTTCAAAGCAGCGGGTTAAAAAACACAGCTTCCGTTTACCTTGGCAATCCTTACTACTAACTTGTAAGCCTGGTTAAGAACACTAACTCTCTACCTTCCCCTTTGCATCACTATACAGTAGACTGAAAGACACATTAGATCAAGAACAAGGTAAGTAGATTTCTATAACTCATGGGTAAGGGTATCCTTCCAGAAGCATGGAAGAAAACTTCTGCCTTTACAGATCTCTTTGGGTAACTGGTAGGGCTAACCTACATACAAAGTCCATTCATACTGAGGGCTGCAGCATCCTGATGTTCAGAAAAGCTCACTATTTAAAATAAGACACTTAGTCTTATTTGACTGTAGGTGAGTCCTACAGTCTAAAACCATGGAGAAAGTTCCATGGTTTTTAGTCATTAAAATAAATGTCTGCACTTTCTGGAAAATTCAGTATACTGGACACAAATTTTGTGCTAAGTCCTCCTGAAAAATTATTTTTATAGCAGGACTTGAAGCTTTGAACTTTTGTTAAATGCCGACCTATACTATTATTTGCATCTAGGCACTTGTTTAAGTATAGACAAATTGTTGCCAGCCTCAGGAGCAGCTTGCATGCATGCATTCAAACATGTATCACTGCATGGAAACTCACAAAAAGTCTTAAAATTGTATGACAAATATGTGGTGATTGAAAAATCACCCTGTGCTGATACCAGCAGAAATTATGTATATCATGCAAAATGGAACTGGAAAAGTGAAAACATTCCCAAATTCATTGATCAAATATTAAATCACATAATGTTAAGAAAGAATTACAATAAATCCTTGCCTGAGTCTGACTGCATTTTTATGGCTAGATTTGAAAAAAAAAATGAAGTCAGAAAAATATATATGCATGCTTGTGATATCTTTATGTGCTCAGAAAGTAAATATGTGCACACATACTTGCAAAATATTCTCCTTTCATTGTCTTCAGAGAGAATTTGATTACAGCCCGAGAAACCTGTGTGACATTTGTATCTTCCAAGTGAGCTGAAAGTATATCTTTTCCAAAAACCCCGAACAGTTTAGATGAATGAATGGACGATATCAAACCAAGATGTGAATGCAGTGGTACATGAGAGGAATTACTTTGGCAGCGGGAGCAGAACCACAGAGCCAAATGCTGGGAAACAGCACCATTACATTTGTGATGATTTTCTCAGATATAATTGGGTGCTGCTTTTATTTTTTTCCTTGCATCGCCTACTGGGAACAGACCCCATCCTGCACACTCACCTACAGTCAAGCCTCTACTCTGACCCTATTCAATTCACACAAAAAATGTAACAAAAAAACCCAATTCACATAGCAATGTAACAAAAAGATCCACAATGATCTCGTAAGAGGTAAAATGCAGTCATTTAACGTGTGATGTTTCTCCAGTACACCACAGCTGACTCAAAAACCTAATCCTGTTCACTAAGTAGGACCCTGACACTGCCACAGGGTTGCAGAATACTTATCAATTCAGTAAAGGCAAATGCCACAATATGGAGCAGGCTGCTTCCTTTGCTTTGGTAGGAAAGAATTGCCAATGGAGGTAAGCATTAGGTGGCTTTACAAAACGGGGCAGACATACTATACACTTACATCTGTGAAACTGAGTTTCAAATTTATCCTTAAAACTTACATGTCTGTGAGTGTGAAAATCTATATATGCATATTTTTAAAAGACACGTGAAAGTTGAAATTTTATGTATCTGTAATATAAAAATATCTTAATTTTTGCTGTTCTGGTCTGTTCCTTTGGGAACCCCTCTGAGGTTCCTTTGTTTTTTTATTTTTCCGTTGTTTGCTTTTCACTGAAAGATTACAGGTTTTCTATTCCTCTGTGGAAGAAATAGATGGTTTAAAATCACAGCATATAAATGGGTCTGAGGACCTAACAGAAAGTTCTAGCTCTGCTCTCAGATCATAGTCAATAAAGCTGGAGGCTCTGGTCTCTAAAGGGAAGTGTCTGACAGTTGATTGCTAAATAGGAAATCTCAGGAAAATAACCAACTCTTTAATTATTTCTGAGCCTGTGAAATGTTGTCAGCTGTCAAGGAACATAAAAACGAACAACAAAATCTGCTGTTAGGCACTACGAGAATGAAAGAGAAAAGAAAAAAATATTTATGGGCTGCTTTTTTTTTATTAAATTCTCTACAGGTTTTCATAGATTTTTAGTTATTTTTGTGACTAAGTATAACCTTTAATTTTCATTATATGGGGTACTGCATAAATCTGTTTACAATTTAACAAAGATCAATGGTAAATGCAGGAAATGGTAACATTGCATATTATCCATATAAAATGCCATAGCAAGGGAAAGGCTGCATTGAGAGACGATCAAGTATCAGGAAAGCTGGATGTATTCAAAGAGCTGCTTATGACTATAGCTTGTTCTTTGATGTTGAATGTTATAAAGCTACATTTAAAGACACTGCTACTTTTTCCTTGAGTAATATATTTCATGTATTTAATGACATTAGTCACACAGGCCATTACTAAGATGTTGGTTAGAGTTTTATGATTAAAATAAAGTAGAGTTTAGCTTGAATTCTTCAGGCAACAGTGTTTTTTAGATCCAATATATTGAGTCATAAGTGAATCAGTCCTTGAAAAGTAAAAATAGGATATATTTTGCTTATCGATTAGCCCCAGATGTTCAAAAGCAAACTAAACACACTCAGTCTTTGTTAACTAAAGAAGATAAGGTATACAAACATAAAGCCATTATCTGGCTTTAAAAATGAATCTCTGTCTCAGTAGCAATGCTGAATTGTCTTGCAGCATCACTCATATGGCAGCAGTTTGGTTTGGTTGCTCTATTAGTAATGAATAAATATTTCACATATCAGTTTCGGCCAACATGAGTTTATTGCCTTGGTAATTACCTGCATAATTATTCAAATAAAAATAAATAACTTAACCACATTAGGATATCCTATTAGTCTGTCTGAAGTAGAAGTGACCTTGAACACAAGCTGAATAGTGTTATGTATCTGTAACGTAATTTTCTGCAAGGAGAGACCATGCTGTTTGGATTTCAACAGGGCTACACAGAAAATTTGGTGCTGGAAAGCTGTGAAAAACAGTGTGAGAATTCAGTGGAAAAATTAATAAAACATTTTTTTGGTAGAAAACATGCAGTAAAGAAGTGGTGTGACCAAGTCACTTGCAATTGAAATAGTTTCTTTACAGCTCTTACATTTATATACAGACCTCACCATTAGTATTTGACTACTAAACATCAGATCAAGCTTTCACAGAAGGGCAGAGGGCTTTTCCCTCACTGCCTGCTTTTTGCCTATGTTTAAATTACAGTGGTTTGCTATGAATAAATTTCTAATATATTTTGCTTATCCAAATTGTCTCCAGAATTTCACACATCTTCATGTTGTAATTTCCACATTTAACCTCTGCAGCTGGCACAAATTTTGATTTAATGCTTATTACTGAATAGTATTAATCCGTCATTCAGCAAGACTATTTGGAAGTCCTTTTTCACACTCTGTATATTCTCAGTTTTCTCCTCCAAGTCAGTATAAAACACAGATACCAAGAAGCAGAATTCCAGGGAATATATCTGCTTTCAAGCAGAAATTAGATGTAAAAAAAAAAAAAAAGTAAAAAAAAAAGTATACAGCAGGACAGCAGGCTATGTTTAATTTTCTGTTGCAACATTGCCCATCAATATAGAATGATGTGAAATCCTGCACTGCACCAGAACTATCATCAGGTAGTTAAAAGAAGGAACCAGGGTCTTTCCCTTCCCATCTGTCAAATTTCATCTCAGAACAGTGGAGGACCCTTCCTTAATTTTTATTGTAGTGCTTTTTACTTCCACTGTTTTCAGGAACAAGTACATTTCAAGTACCCTGAAAAAAGGAAAAAAGTTACCATTGTCACGGTAGACAGTCATCATTCTAACACAGCTGCTTTCAAAAAATTTTTACTTCTGCATCGTTTATATCTTTGAAAAACCGAGTAACCTTTTACTATCTTTGTAGCTTATCTTTGAACACATTCTGGTTCATACAGAGGGTCTCTCTGTCCTTCACTAGGTCTTTCTCTAATAATTCCTTTCTGATTTTTACAAAGTACTGAGGTGATATATTCCTGATATTTCTCTTCATAAATCCAAGATCTTCTGTCTGAACAGTAACAATCGCACAAAAGTTACAATTTCTTATATGGAGTCAAAAGTCCTCCATAACTTGCCATGCGTTTGCACTGAATACTTCTGTAATTTAACTGCCTCATTACTCTGTAATTTGTTGTTCTGTATTTATTTAGAGCTTGCTCTTATTTTATTACTAGTAAACTAATAGTAATTGAGCTATTTTTTTACATATCCTTCGGTTATCTTAAAATTTTTTGAATTCTGTTTGGACTTGCCATTATAAATGTACACACACAATTAGTATTAGTACACAGAAATATATGTTAAATAAACAGCTAGTATTAGAAGAAAACATTCATGACTAAGTATCACAGTTTTGATTTACAAGCAAAAAAGTCTACTGTCCCATTAGTGGAATCTGTTAAAAAATTAGTAAAATTTTCTTCATGGAGTCTCTGGCAAAGATTGCTAATCTAGCCTGTTGCCAGATTTGAATCTTCTTGTGCAACACATGTTTATATATTGAAGTTTCTTTATAAAATCCTTCATTGATGCAAAGACTTATTGTTTACTAAAGAATATTTATGTAAGAGAACATTACTCTTATATTTAATTTTAAAAACAGAATATTAAATCCACTGGATGATCACTTCAGTTTTGAAATTTTGGGGTTGCCTATTGTACTTGTTTTGGCTGGGATGGGGTTCATTTGCTTCACAGCAGCCCGTATGGTGGTGTGTTTTAGACTGGTGACCAGAACAGTTTTAATAATACAGGGGTGTTTTAGCTCTTGCTGAGCAGTGCTTACACAGTGCCAAGGCCTTCTCTTTCTCACTCTAACCCTTCCAGTGAGTAGGCTGGGGGTGGGCAAGAGGCTGGGAAGTAACACAACCAGGACAGCTGTGTTTGACCAAAGAGATATTCTGTACTGCACAGAATCATGCTCAGCAATAAAAGAGGGTTGGGGACGAATTTTTCCAAAGTTGCTGTTACTTGGGGACTGTCTGGACATCACTCTCCTGGGGGTGAGTAGCTGGTTTTTCATCACTTTCTTTTTCCCTTTTTTTCTTTCACTTATTAAATTGCTTTTATTTCAGTCCATGAGTTTTCTTGCTTTTGTCTTTCCAATTCTCTTCCCCATCACAGGAGGAGATGTGGTGAGTGAGCAAGCAGCCATATCATGTGTTGCTACCTATTGGAGTTAATATACCACACCTATGTAAATCATCTACTTCTAAAATAAATCTTTGTTAGTTTACTGTTTATAAACTATACGAACAAAATAACATTTTTTTTATAGTAGCGTCAGACTGTAAGCTGTTTAATAGAAGGAAAGGTCAATTATAAAATATACCTGCTGCTGAAGTTCTTCCCATCGAGTATTGAATTTCTCCAGTTTCTCATTGATCAATTCATCCAAGATTCCACCATCAGTTAAAGTCTGAGCCAATTCCCGAATCTGATTGCGATTATCTTCTGGATGTCTCATTAAACGTTCCAAAGACTGAAACAAGGTCAAAAAAGTAGTTTATTTTCCTTTCTGTAAATAAGATTCTATAGAGCAATCAGAATTCCCCTTAAAAATATATGTAAGAAACTTCACATTTCACGCAAAATAAAAGTAGAGAGAATTACTTCATATTAGAGTATATTAGAGTTCCATACTACTTATTACCAAAAGCAAAAAAAGATTTTTGCAAAGCAATAAACTGGGTGCTTGATTTTAAAATCATGGACTATGCTCATTGAGTTCAGTGGGAACATCTGTGTACTCAAAAATAAAAATTTTGCTTGAGTATCTGAATGGACAAAGTTCAACTGTAGAAATACATTATCAATGTAATGTTCTGTACTTTGATCAACTAAGACTATTAACTTAATTTCTATAAATTTGAAAGCTTCTATGAATAAAAAAATAAGTAATAATAAACAGAGTTGCAGTACTAGGATGAAAGCTTGCACTCTCTGAAGTCTTCAAAAATTTTTTGACTGGCTTAAATGAGGCCATGATTTTTAAGAAAATGTATTTTATTATCACTCAAGATTGCATATGACATCATGCATAACACATTTATTTACCCTGTTTCACTTATGTGGATTTGAATTCAAGACATCATTTGTTGAATCAAGTGAGAACATAGGACTTTCCAAATATCCTGCATCTTGCTTATGTGTAATGTTAGTTCCTAGTTTATTTTGAATGTCATGTGACTTACTTACAATTTATCAATAAATGTGATTTGACATTTAAGTCAGCACTTACATCAAGAAAATTGGCTACAACCCAGACACTGTAGCTTTCGTGCCAATTTCTGGTTGGAACGGAGACAACATGTTGGAGCCCAGCTCTAACGTAGGTTTGACATTGGTTTATGTTAAAGGAAACTGGGAGGGTTGCTGGGATAAATTGGGCAATAGCAAAATGTATATATGTGTGTGTGTGTGTTTTAATGTGGCTGTTTTTTGGGGGTACTGAGCCCAGGGCTCACACGTCCCACACTCCTACTCCATGGTGGTGGACTGAGATGTGCCACTTAAGTCTCTTTTTCCAAGACTGTGCTGTGTCAAGTGTCAGCTGATGGCTGGGCTTGTTCTTCTTGCAGATGCCCTGGTTCAAGGGGTGGAAGGTGACCCGGAAGGACGGTAACGCCAGTGGGACCACCCTCCTTGAAGCCCTGGACTGTATCCTGCCCCCCACGCGCCCCACGGACAAACCCCTGCGGCTGCCTCTTCAGGATGTCTACAAAATT
>JAOXNG010000001.1:125658340-125668430 GCA_028566535.1 Scolopax minor | reverse complement strand
GAGGACAGGAAGTAAGGGGGCATCTGGCTGCTGGCCAAGGTTATCCCACTGTACCATTAAACTTTATTTCATGTCCAGCTTCAATCATCAGAGATGTAGCTATGGAGCCAAAGTTACAATTTAAAGTACTGTGGCATTTCAGTGGCTAAATTATTAATGCCACTGATAAAATGTTTCCTCCTTTTTTCAGTCCATTTTGCTTATCTAAAAACTGATGAAGAGTAACAAAATAATGAGTACTTTTTTCTTCTCTTAAAAGCTTTTTTTCCTCTACAAAAGCAGAAGTGTAAGAATACTTTGACAGAAAATGTATTTCTGACCAGACAACTCTATTGAATTAAGCTGAAAATATCAATTATAGTTCACATTGCATTGTAAACTATTGCGTTATAATTCACAATATGGAGCTAATCACACATCACATTCTACTACCAGCAAACCAAAGCCAAGGATAGAAATATTTGATGTTGTAAATAGAAAAAATACAGAGACAACACTGAGAAGAAACACGCTGGGAGAACACAGCTTTGAGTATGGCTGCAGGACCTCAATCTTCAGAATTTTCTTTGCGATATTCCCTGTGAGTATGCAAGTGTTCATTTGCATGGGGTGAGGAGAGAAAAACATATAATTTATCTTAATTCCTCTGAAACCTGTCCCTTAAAATTATATAGAAATGGAAGAGGAATATTTTAAGAATGGACTTATTTTAAATCTTTTAAGATCTAAGTCATAGACATCCCCTGTAAAGCTGATACACGTGATATTATAAATAAGTATAAACATGAGATCCACCCAATGAGAGAAACAATGTAAGGTTCTAATACTGATAACACTTTTCTAAATACCTGAAATTCACACAGTTGTGTAACTCATATGCACTTTTGCTTTCTAGCCACTGCTGCCAACATACTACCATATTACAAATTATTTTAATTATGTAAGTGAATTCATTAAAGTCAACTTGGTTACAGCTACTTCAGCTGCATGAAAAAATACTTCAGCTACATTGAAAAAGTAGGTAGGAAAAAGAGGAATATTAGTAGCAATGCCACTGAAATAAAAGTTTTACTATTGGCACAATATAGGCAGAAATAGCCACAAAATCAGAATTCAAAGTAAAATCTTGGACCCACCAAAATCAAGCAAACATTCTAGTACATTTTATGTACTGTACTATATTTTCACTTTGGTGTTACTTGCTTGAGGTGTGTACATGTGTTCTGTGCTAGTCCCACAGCCACAAACCACCACATAGTAGTTGAGGCTGAAAAAGTTTGGTTAACCTGGAATCGCTGGAGTTTGGTCATAAGCTCCTCAAGTTTCTGGCAATGTTCCGCCAGCTGCGCTGATAATTTCTTCCAGCGGCCAAAGACTACCTCAATCTCTGTCCGGTATCTTTGGCTGACTTCTGCAGGGGCTTTCCTGGACATGTCTTCAACAGTTGTGCTGAGATAGTTCAGGTCTTTTTGCTGCTCTTGCAGAGAACTTTGTAGAGCCTAATAAAGAGAATATGAATAGAATCCTGAATTATGTGCTGCACAAACACATAATTTGTTTAATAAACATAAGTGAGACTGCTGAAGAATAAGAAAGTAGGTCACCTTGACTAAAACATCCAATGACATATTCTACCTAACAATTTGGAATTGTTTTTCTCACACAAACTAGAAAGTAGATTGTTTTTAGTTGAACTGAGAATATAACCAGAGGTGTTTACACCTGTTAATAGAGGTGATCCACATACACTTCATCAAACTAAGATATGAATTTACCATGGCCCTGATGATTACACTTTCAAAAGAATCAGACTATACATGGAGAAAAAGAATAAATTTAGAACTGCTTCTATGATTTAAATTTTTTGATAACTTCTCAAAACTTCTGCAATTCTTAGCCCAAATTTGCTGCACCTATCTTTTTTCTTGTCATGCTGGGATGGAGTTGACTTTCCTGCTAGCAGCTGATGTAGTGCTATATTTTGGATTTGGGATGAGAGTAGTGTGGTAGCACACTGATGGTTTTGGCTGCTACTAGGCAGTCAAAGCCTTTCTGTCTCCTCACACTGCCCCATCAGCAAGCAGGCTGGGAGGGCACAAAACGTTTGGAGGAGATACAGCTGGGACAGCTGATCCTGGCTGACCAAAGGGATATCCCACACCATATGACATTATGCTCATTATATAAAACTGGAGAAAAACAAGGAAGGGAGATGTTCAGAGTTAGGGTATCTGTCTTCCCAAATAACTATTACACGTGCTGGAGCTGTGCTTTCCTGGAGATGGCTGAACACCTGCCTGCTGATGGGAAGTGGTGAATGAATTCCTTGCTTTGTTTTGCTTGCAAGTGCGGCTTTTGCTTTACCTGTTAAACTGTCCTTATTTCAACCCATGAGTTTTCTCACTTTTAGTCTTCTGATTCTCTCCCCCATCCCACTGGGGGAGAGTGAGCAAGTGGCTGCCTGGTGCTTGTCTGCCAGCTGGAGTTAAACCATGGCATTTCTATATTCTACATTTATTTCTGCATATTCATTACTAGTTGCATCAAATAACATGTTCATTAGCCACCAAATAGTAGAACAATATCAATCATTGAAATGCAGGGAAGGTTTGTACCCACTGGCAAAACATATTCCACATTTGTGTCTGCTTGTAAATCCAACAGGAAATCTGACAAAGGCTGTGCTGCATTTTGCAAATCACAGTCATTTCCATGTCAGCACTGGAAAATTAAATGAGCTAAATCTATACTTAACTACCCGCTTTCTCAAAGGAATATTCTATATTATCATGGGGACAAACAAAGGC
The DNA here is from genome assembly GCA_028566535.1 of Scolopax minor. Lineage (NCBI taxonomy): Eukaryota > Metazoa > Chordata > Aves > Charadriiformes > Scolopacidae > Scolopax > Scolopax minor. Next base: position 125,665,623 of record JAOXNG010000001.1, on the reverse strand, counting down.
CTTTCCTTAACACATTCAATGTCTTATAAAATTGGTGTCAATGGAAAAGTACACTTTCAATCGTGTAACTTTAGGAATAGATATAAGTAAGTATCCACTGTCTCTTGAAGCCCTTTACTATAACCAGATGGGTATAATTGACTCAAGATCTTAGTGTAGACTTCAGCAGACTCATGACAACTCTGCATTCTGTTCCTCTAGACTATTCATTTGAGAAATTCATTCCAACAGCCTGACCACTCACCTTGAGCTCCCTGAGTCTTTGCTCCATGATTTCATATTCAGCAACCACAACCTGAGGCACGGAGAGTTTAGTTTCTGACTGCTGGATCCACACAAGTAGAGTGCTCATTGTCTCTTTGTAGTGTGCAGGAGGCAAACTGTCAAAAACTATATTCAATGGGGAAGAAAAAAGAAAGGAATAGAATAATTTTGCACTTCATCATTTGGTTTGCTGACAGAAAATATTAGTTAAAAGACCGAACCTTACTGAAATAAATGGCTATTTTGCAACAGATTTCAACAGGCCCAATATTTCAGGATCAGATTTATCCAAGATTTGTGGAAGCAGAAAACTTATGGAGAGTGAATACACTCATTCTAATGCTTATATCTCCATAATTTTATCATTTGTGTGTCATTTGACTTTCTTGCTATAGGTCACACAACAACTTTTATGGCCAAGACAACTAGTTTACACATGTGTGTTTAGAGATAAACAGATAAGCCATTGTACTTAACCTAAAACCTAATTTCAGAAATGCAGTAAGAAATAGTATTCCTTTTTATGGCCCACAGTTGTATGTTTAATGCTTCTGTTCAAGTAAAATTTCTGTTTAAGACATCTGTTAAAAGCTTAGAAAATTAATCTTTCTTCTGCATTAGAGCTGAATTTTACTGCACCGTGCTTATAGTGCCAAAAGTACAGCTGCTGTAAATAGACAGCATCTGGCACACACATGAGCAACTCATTAGCAGAGATACTCCCTCTGCCCTCAACAAGAGTTGCTTCTATATTCATTGAGAAAAGTACAGACAACTGCATGGCTGGCTGGAAATGAAACATTTCCAAATTCTACCACATAATAATGAAGTACATAACAGCTCAAAGAAATGTTACACCTATTTCTATCTCCTGTATGTCTCTGTTGTTTCAGAAAGAATTTTACTGAGAAATGATAGAGCTATCCAAAAAGCAATTTTGACAAAAAACACAGTTAAAGTTTTTAAATGCAAGCCTGCTTACATTCACATACAGCAATGCTTGGAAGAATGTACTTCAGAACTTAACCTAATTTTTTAGTCGATCAACAAGAATATAACTTGAAAAAACCTTACATTTTCAGTTAGCCATCATAACAGCATACTGAAATCAGGGCAATTTTAGCTCTCTTGTGGAGTACGCACAGTGCATGGCATACTTGCCTCATAAAAATCTTGCTGGACCTGATATGTCACACACACCTGGGGATTTACAGAAGATAGGACTTTGTACCAGAAAAGACAAGAATTTCTTCCCTCATGATGCACTTTCTTTCCACAGAAAGCAATAGTAATATGTTCTTGGAAACAGAGAAAAAACATTTTCCATCTTATGGAATATAATTTAAAATCTTTTTCTTTCATTACTGAGATTTGTACTGTCTTTGACTCATTTAATCCAAACAATTCCTACTTTAGAATAGAATATGCATTTAAACACATCACTCCAAATGAATGGAGATATAATTTTAACAGCTCAGATATCTTAAAAGAGTATACAACTATTTATTTGTTTTTTTATTGAGAAATATGAAACAGGGTTCAGTGATGTAGTGATATAATGTTTGACTTTGTTAAATAATTTTCTCTTTTAAGTGAAAAAAAACTCTTAGGATTAATGTATGACTTCAAGCAGCTATATCAAATACTAGCTATTTTCAGTAGTAGTGAAAAGGACCTCGGAATAGGTAAAACCAAGATTTGCTGTTACAGCAAACTCCACCAAACTGTATGAAACTCTTATCCTAAAAATTTGCCAGTAATAATAATATATTTTAAATGTTTTGTTCAATTTTAATGGATTATTTTCTCTACTATTTTAAGGATTAAATAAGAGTTCAAGTGGGGTCACAGATGTTGATCTAATCAAGCTAGAGGCTTTCCAATTTGGTTATGAAATATTCCATTTAAAAAGCACTTTTGAGTGAAGCAATAGTTTTCCAATTTCACTTTTCCAGATTACTAGCAGTGAAAATCTACTTTTCAATGCCTTTTGATGATAGAGTTTTTGGGACTCATTATTTGTTGGGTTGATTTTTGAGGGTGAGTGCATTGTTTGTGCATTGTTTTTTTTTAAGACAGACAATGGATCACCCTTTTCATCTACAAGGAAGCATATTAACATGCTTTTTGGATGACACTTAAGAAGAGCCTATGTTAGTTTTGTGGCTCATGATGCCAGCAGTGAAAATATGGTCAAACTCCTACAGTGGGATTCAAGTTACCTAATTTTAGATGTCTAAATAATTTAACACATTTACAGACTGTCTGTGGGCAGTATGAATCTTTACATTCCCCACCCTCAAAACATAAACACAGACCAATTCTTTTTAACCTATAATTTGCTTTGTGATACTAATGTTTGTGGAATAAAGGTCACATGATAAGCACAGTGCATTAACATGGACTCTGCCATAATATGTGAAAAATCAAATTATTAGTCAGAAGGATATAGCATTTCTGCAACCCAAGCTATAGCTGTGCAGGGCCCATGTAAGAACTGTAACAGAGAGGGAAAATACAAATATGTTATTGTGAAATATCAAAATACAGTTCCAATCCCATAAAAGGAAAATGTTGCTGTATTAATTTATTGCTCTTGTAGGGAATGCATTTTGGTGTCACTAATATTATAACCCTTGAGAACTGAGAGGCAAACACATTTACAGGCATGTTTATTTTAGAGAAAGTGCTTAAATTTGGAACTACAATGTGCAGATAGATATTTGGATAGGACATGTTTTTAATAAGTAGAAATATTTAAGCATGTGAAAATAGCTTTCCAAGTAAGTAAATTTTTTTTGTTGCTTTATTCCCAGCTTCCTTTTTTGTGACCAGATTTTCCAGTCAAAAATATTTTCCCAGTTCAGAAATGAAATGAGAACACAATTATTTCAACAATTATCAAATCACACTGATATGCTGCAATTGTATCTCCTACAGTCAGGAAAAATCCCACTGTTCACCATATTGTTATGAAAGAAGGCAGGCAATAAACATAATCTATGGGATCATTTCAGTAAAGACTTATTCCCTGAAATGAATGAACTAGATTGAACAGCATGTATTTCCCATAAAAATTTCCTCAGCGGTAATGCACTGTTTAAAACCATGCTGATATTCTCACAACTTTGTTTTGCTTATTTTGTAATACAAGCACTTGAAGCTATTTTTCGAAGTCTTTATACTGATGACTTCATAAAAGCTGTGATTCCCTATTCCCACATCTTTCACCAGAAACTCTCAAAGTGGAATCATAAGGAATATTGTATAATACATAATCAATGTTCTGCGAGTGTTTTAACTCTTCCAATTCTCTTATTGATTAACATCTTAAAAGAAGGGAAGCCCTTCTCCAGTTCTGCAAGATTTAATGTAACAGCAAATATCTTCAAAAGATGAATTTTTTTAGCTGTTTTTACTTCCCATCCTTATGATTTTTCATTTTTACCACAGAGAAAAAGGATAAAGTGACCTAGAGGGTAGAGGACATTATCTCATACACATTCATTTCACAGGTAGCTTTGTCCTTTCACTATTGAAGTAAAAAAAAAATTATTGGAGGAAATGGATGCAAACCAAAAGTGAAATTATTTGCATGTTACTTAATAAAATACTATTTTCTCACACACATCTGAGCTGCATCTTCAGCAAAAAAAGGCCCAGTAAAAGAAAGTTAAGAAAACTTTATCCCTCAAAATCAAGGTACTTAGAACACAAAAATAAGTTTAAGCAGAAGCAGACATGTGACAAACTAAAATTCAAAATATTCATCATGCTATGGTTACTGCGGTTTGTTGTCTTATCAAATTATGCCCAGACTGACTTGCATGAACTCTACATAATGGAACCCTCTTTATGATCCTGTATCAGTGGTTTAGGGAGAAAAGTGGTGTAAGCACTTACTGTAAGCATAGGGTGGGTAAATAAAGGAATTTGAAATGATACAGAAGGCAAAAACTTTCTAAAGTCCTTCTTGAAATAAATAAGATAAACATCAATTCAATGCAGATGAGTGTTTCCTCATCAATAATAATAACAACAATGGCGACGACGATTGCTTCACCTTCAGGAATTACTGATCCAACAAAGGTACAATCAGAATTTGAAAGGAAGCCCAGTGCATGAATTTATGAAACAGAGGAAAATGGAAATAAGTATGACTTTGCCATCTTCATCTCGATATTCTTAATTTCACCTGCTGCAAAAGCTTTTTTTTCCCCTTATCTTTTTGGTGGTTATTTTCTAAAAATCTAATGACACTCCTCAAGCCCTCTCTGAAGAACAGTCTTGTCAAATTGAGAACATGTACCAGAATGCTTCTCACTGAAGACCACAGCTGGGTAAGAATTTACCGCAGCACGACTGAAAAACAGAAGCACCTTAACAGAGTTTGGTCCAGTCACAGCACAAGGTGAGTACTGGAATGAATCAGCTGCCACCAGGTAAGTATTTTGAGCCTTGTCAAGACTCTCAGATCTCCCTGCACTGAGAGGGGATAGGAGGCTGACCAGGCTGCTCCTTAGAAATCTCTGACACTGAGGCAGTTAATTTCAAGACAAGCAAATATAAAGTTCAACTCATCACTCTTCACCAGGGCAATTATAAACCTAAGAATTTCCTTGGGAAATCACATTATTCATATTTGAATTATTGCCATAATTGCCCATTTCACTCCCCTGTGTACATTACTGAATAGTTTGAAGCACTGTCTGACCTCTATTTTTTCTAAATACCAGTATTTTAGGAATGACTCTAAATGTGCTTAGGGAGGAGAGAGAAATGGAATGATGGATACACAATGTTCAAAAGGACCAATTACTTATGGATATACAAACATTCTATAAAGCAGGAAAAATTAGGTCATATTTCTTCATATTTTATGAGGTTGTATTTCCTTCATAAAAGCATTACAAAATAATGAAAAAACAACTGCATGGGTTTTAGAATTGGCTTTAAATTATGTTTTATAAATATAAATGCTAATCAAATAATGGAGAAAAAAATTGAGAAAATCTGAATTAATCTTTAATAATATTTTATTAAGGAACCCAGTAGTTTCTCTCTGCTCCACAGTAAGCACTCCCAAACCTAAAAGAAACACACAACAAAACCAACATCACCCACTAAAACCCGTACCAAAACAAAAAATATCTGAGGGCCATAATCTCCTAGAACTAGAGAAAAAAATTTCAGCATGAAAACACTCTCTTGGAAAACAGAACAGAATATCTAAATACCCTTATCTATCAGTAAAGACAATGGAGTAATGGAACATTTATCATAGAATCATAGGAAATTTCCATCCAAAAATAATTGAGAGAGCAGCTTTTCACCATTCTTACAGCTTTGTCCTCCATGATGAAAGCTGTACTGGAACTGGACTTGCTCCTCTAAACGGGTGAATCCTTTAGATTTCTATCTTCACTACATACTTCTGTTTGCTTCTGCTACATCAGGTTGGTCTTTCTCATGTCCTTCATGTAAATTTTCTCAAATTGGAGGGAGCTTTGATGCTGCCTGCCTCTTGGCTAAAATCCTGTTCAGATGGTGTTGCACAGAAGCTCATGCACAGACAAGAGAGAACTGGAGGATGTGGCTGATTCATCATCCAGGGTCATCAAGTTATTGTCAAAGGTGATTCATGTCAGGGCTGCATTTCTTTAAGAGCAATCCCAGGCGTGTTCATGCTCTCTCTTCTTTTCTCTGTCTTTTGCAACATGATAGAATTCTTTTCTCCCCTTCTCCAGTCAATAATGGATATGTATCTTTTCTAGCTCCTAATTTAAACACTAAATTCTGCTTTTCCAGGTCACAGAACTCAATAATGTGAAGAATATATTACGAATGCCAAAAAGCACAAAGAAACATGCTGTTGGGATTTATTTTAATGATGATACATCCAAAACCTTTGCTTGTGAGTCAGGTAAGCAAAGTGGCAACGCACATTAGAAAGCATAAGAGCATTAATTGTGAAATTATAAATGTATTATACCTACACGCAGATTTTCTGGGCATTTATACAGAACTTGAGGCAGATGAGTGGTGCAAGGTGCTGCAGATGGAGTGCCTTGGAACGCGAATTAATGACATTAGCCTTGGAGAGCCTGACTTGCTGGCATCTGGAGTAGAGAGGGAGCAGAGTGGTAGGTACATAAATGTTGACCTTTTAAATCTTTAATTGCATTATTTTAAAGTCTTTTGGACTGTGCATATGAGTATCAGAAATAAATTGGTGCAAAATTGTTTTTTTCCAAGCCTCCTTCCTGTTTTGGGGTGGGGGGGAGAGGTTCATTTGTTTGTGTGGGGTTTGTTTTTTTTGCTTTCTTTGGCTTTTGGGTGTTTGTAATTGCTACAAGAGATAGTAAGGTAACTAGAAATATTTTAGAATATCACTTTACTTTCTCAGACAGCTCCTGGAGATGGGGACTATCTTTTGTTGTGTGTTTTCTTGTATGAAGTCTGTGTCTGAGGCTCTTTGGCAGCATTGTAAAGCAAATAATAAATGATAGTAATTGCATGCAAAACCTGAGCCCATGGCTACTTCACTTTCCTAAGCAAATTAACTAATTACATGCACAAATGCAATTGCAATGTATTTATTCATGTACACAATTTTGTTAATTGTTTGCAAATAGCAGGATTATGTTGGTGCAGTTCTCTTCAGTTTCTGAATGCACACACAAATATTTGACGCCCTTTTGAGTACATCATTCTGAGTGCCCAAAATAATGGAGTTTATTGAATTACTGGGAGGAATTGAGTTTTTGTTTTTGAATTAATTGTTCTAAGTAGAAATTAGATCTTGTAATAGAGGTGGAAAATAGGAAATTCCTTTAATGACTTGCACATTTAATGAGCAGGGATTTTAGACTAATCTTTTGTTTTTCTCCCAGAGAGATTCAATGTGTATTTGATGCCATCCCCTAATTTAGATGTACATGGGGAATGTACCTTGCAGATAACATTTGAGAATATCTGTCTTTGGGACATCCAGAATCCCAGAGTAAAACTCATCTCTT
>JAOXNG010000001.1:125627586-125640438 GCA_028566535.1 Scolopax minor | reverse complement strand
TAGGAGCAAGCCACCACAAGAAGAAAAAAATCATCCAATTAGTAACCTGTCCTAGAAGAGCAGAAAAGACAGATATAAGGAAAAGATGGGCAAGATGGGTATTCTGTATGCATGAGTACATGGTCACATGCCCGCAAGAGTAAGCACAACACTGGGGTATGACTATATCATTACAATATGTCAGTACAATGCAATCTTTTTTAATTATCACTAACATATGTTTTCCTTTCTGGTGTTTCATCTTTTTAATACACCTTCTACAACTTTACTACAGATTAAAAAAATATATTAAAACCCACACTATCTTCTTTTCCATTGATTTGAGGCACATTTTAAGGGAATTAGAAACAAAAAGTGTTAACAAGCAACAATGAATCTGCTCAAATCAATGAACTGGACAGTACTTCCTGGCTACTAGTTTTATGGATGGAATCAGAGATCGCATCAAGAAAAATCAGGTCAGGGCAAGCTTTACAACCTGGCATTTTAAAAACATGTTGTTTTTTTGTTTTGTTTTTTGTTTTTTTTTTTAAGTTTTTTGAAAAGCATATTAAGTGCCATCTTTCTGAATCTTCTCTATCAAATTAATACACATACTCAGAATGTTTTCTCCCTTAAAACATTTAAAAACTTCTATATGTAACTTCCTTTTCTCAATAAAATGTTATTGGTCTTTCAAAATATTTTCGATGTTAATGAAGGATACACGTTCATTTGTGTTACTGCTATCTAGAATTACTGGTTTGTCTCAGACCCCTCTTGATCTCAGATACAAAACAGATCCTTTTTCTGCACTACTTTTCAGTAAAGAAGGGGAAATTGGTTTCTTAACCACTCATTTATTCCATTTCCAAGGAGGTCTGAAATACCTCCTGCTATCTACTGTGTCTTAAATTCAAACTTACAATGCCCACACACTGGTCAAATTCCACACCTCTGTTCACTCCCTCTTTCTCCACTGTTGTGTATGTTATGATCAATCTAAATGAGATCTGAACAAATGTGGTAGGCAGTGGCCTCCCAGCCCCAATGTTCTTCCTCAACATCAAGAGAAGCAAGGCAAGAGATGCTGGGATCTCCCGCTGGAACCAGAGGAGGGGCTGTGGTTCACCTGCCTCCATACCTTTACTTACAGATCACCACCTCCTTTGAAGCAAGGAACACAAAGGAGGAGGAAGGTGAACCATGGCTTCTGGGTCCTTTGATGCTTTCACAAAATCTTAAAAACTGAAAATATGAGGTAAAACAGTTAGGTTAGGACTGGTTAGAAAAGTAGTGCAGGTGCCCTCTGTAATATGTAGGTCAAGAAGAGCTAATTTGCCATCCTTGAAATTGTTATGTTCCTCAAAAAGGAAATATATGAAGGGGATACAGCAGCATTTTCTTTTTATTATTATTCTTTGCTTCTTTCTTAATTTCACCTACAATGAAGATTGAGGCTCTCAGAAAATTAATTGTAAATCTATTAATGTATTACATGGATCCTATTACCCCAGTATTGCAGCATCTGAACACATCAAATCTTCTCTGAATATTTGATTCATTTTGCATATTTTTATACATATATGTATATATATATATTTATGTATATTTCACGTACCATAAAGTGGTGCCATGAACTAAATTGAGGAGACCAAATTCTAATACTTACCAGTATCCAGTATTACTGGATACTTGCCAGTAGTAATATTATGACAACATTAACAATTATGTTTAAATTACTGCAACAAAAGTATGATTTAACATGAAAATTTAAAATGTAGATTTACAGTCACAAAATTCAGTGTTCCTCAATCTTATCATAGCTGCTTTATGACAAACAAGCTGACAGTGAGAAAAAACAGCAGGAAAACTAACTTTAATAGAGTAACTTTGTTCAATCTGTGTTCTAGGAGTATGTATCACCACATATTTTAATGAAGTTACATACTATACTAAGATAGTATAAGAGCTAATTATAAAAATAACTGACCTTTCTCTTAGTCAGAAAATACAGGAATTTTTGCATCTATGTACAAAAAATTAAATATGTAAGAAAATGTATAGTAGTTAAGGTTTCAAGGGCTACATTCAGAGTGTGTGAAACACACAGAAACACGGCTACTCCTTAAGCAGTACAGAATCATTCATTTTGCTAAAAGCAGAAAAGAACTGGTCTTGGTTGAGGCACAGTACTACAATAGAGTAAAAAGAATTAATTAAACAAAAAATATATATATGTAGAGACCGGCGATTTTCATATATATTTTACATCACTGTGAAAAGAATTAGATACCAATTTTCTATAGGATACACTAGAAGATGACACTTTTCATAGCCTTCATTTTATGCATGTATAATCTCAAATTAATCTACTAGTGGTGATGGATATTTAAGAAGCAATATATAGGTTTTGATTCAACTTTACCAAAAACTTTCATGAATCTAGAATACCTTAATTAAATATGAGTATGGATGAATAAAAAAAAAAATAAAAATTAAACCTCTCTATATTTAGACAGCCTGTGTAGCAATTTTGGTGCCAAATTCTGGAATTCACAGAAATAGTGAGCACTTCTAAATTTCTCTTGTACATGTGGACAAACAATGCTTATCAGTCGACGTTTCAATGTATTTAAACTTGGACTTTGAAGGCACTTTGACAAGCTCATACAAACTAACAGACATATAGACGAGTACTTTTTCCTACATTGATTCTTTCTCTGAGATCTGAGAGATTGCCTTCCTTTCGATATATCGCAAACTCAGGACTCTGAAGCACTGCTTCTGAGCGGGTCATCCAGCTATGGAGCTCTGTTGTATCCGAGTCAAACCTAAGAGATGGAGAATGTCAATAAGACATTTCATTTCCACAAAATTCATGAAAATAGCATTGACAGTAACCATGTTTAACTGGCTGTTTAAACAAGTGAACAAGCAGCAATTTCTCTCAACAAAAGACAGTTTTAAATCTCCCACATTTTCTTAGATAGCTCATAAAACTATTCACTCTAAAATTTGTAAACAGAAATACTTATTCATTTTTAAGACAGTGATTCGACAGCTGAACAGATGCAACAATTTTCACAATAAAGATGCTAATTTTACAAGCTGCTGTTTTTGAAAGACATGAAACAAGTGACTCTCACAGTAAAGAAAGTGTTTCACAAGTTCTCTTGGCTCAGCTGAGGATGTAAGGCCTATCTGGCTCACCAAATGCAGCTCTCATACCTGTAAGATTTTGTCCCACCTTGTGCTGATGCTATTATGAAGGATATTCAAACAGAAAATGCAACCATTAGACCAGAGTCTTTTCAAATTGACTCAATTTCATTGTTGAATGTAATTACTCATCAACAGTAGATTACAATTTCCCTACAGCTAAAATTTTAGAAACTGCAAATTAAGATTTCCAACTCTTTTAAACTAACTTTTACTATAAAACCTTTTTTCTTCCAGTCTGGATTCTCTCATCATATCCTTTAAAACTGATCTCAATTTTCATTATCTGTTCAGAAGGTAGCAGTTCAAAATGAAGGTTCCATATGCAGGTATTTCAATTGCTGATGTATAGAAAAATTAAACTGTGATTAAATATCTCATGTAGTTATTAAAACAATATTTTTTCTAAGTTGTGCTAAACTGCATTCTTGATTGCCCTCTTCATTGCACTATATGTTTTTATATCTAGTTTATAACTGGTTTTCCTTTTGGAACAATACAATGAGAGCAACAGAACAGAAAGACCTAAAAAAAACAAACTAGAAAGACCTGTATCTTTCACTTTGTTTTGTAAATATGGGTCATATCATTTACATGCAGTTGAAAATCTCTAAAAACAAGACCTTGAATGATAATTATATCTGTGAAGGAATTTATTCTTTTATAACAATACACTCGATATATATAAGAACCAAAACACAAGGATGTAATGTAAAATCGGGTGCTACAGAAATCCACATATACAGAAATAAAAACAGAATACACCTAAGAATTTCATGACATATTTATGCCTCCCTTTTTTTCCTTCTCCACTGTGATCTTTGTGACTCCATTTAGCAGTATGTTGTGAAAGATTGAGCAATAAATAATGAAAGCAGAAGAAAAAAAGAGTCATATACTGTCTTAATCCTGGCCCAATATTCTATATTCAAATGATAAACTTTTAGGAATACTGTTGATAAAGCAATTCCCAATAATACTATTTGAACACTCATTAAAGCAGAGGAAATATGATCGTGAAGTAATGAAAAGTGCAGAAAAGTTCATTTTATAAAGAACTGTAAATTCAGAGATGGAAGAAAATGAAAATTCCCACATGGTTCAGGGAATCTCTGTGCTGGTACCAGAGCTGCACTACCAGTAAAGAGCTTCCTACCTCAGCATTATTTCTGATCCTACATGACATTAAATCAATTGTAATTCTTGAAATATAATGTTACCCTCTGTTCTGCGTATAATCTGCATATAATTCATAAAAGTTCTCATGAAATTTTATGACTAGGAGACACCAGTCCCTGTACCAGGGGTACCTTGGTACACTGGTACCCTGTACCAGACTCTCTTGACTGCAGGAAAAAATTTATTACTTCTGGTACTTGTGTCATTCTCAAACTGCAGGTTAGTAGGAGATCACAGAGACTACCTTTCTGAAGAGTAGCCTGGTATTAACCTGGCATAGGATGGAAATTGATAGAGTAAAATGTTTAGCAGTAATCATTTCTAAGCCCCTACTTCCACAACATCCCTCCTTGAAGAGGAATGGGAGAATTTGGGACAGTTTTGACAGTGCAACAAAATAATCAGGAACACATCCCACGGCCCAGAGATTCATCAGATGTTGGTAAGTACTGGCCACAGCAGACAGCATCTTGACAGAGCTGATCTCAGATAACAGATTGCTCTGTCACTTGCAGTTTCTTCTGGAGATAAATATATCTCCACAAACAAAGGCTCCTGCCCTAAAAAGGACTATAAAGAGGGGGCAGAAAAGGATTAAAAGACATGGAAGTTAATTCTAAGTAGCTTTTTACAGCACATAAATATCCTTCATAAAGACATTTTTCAATTACCTTGAAAAAAAATAATTCTCTCTTATGTTCAGCTTGTATAAAACCAGGAAATACAGGTAGAATAAGATATTTAATCATTCGACTATGATGATTGGACATTTCCTTTCTGAGCACAGCTGCAGTTACAAACTATATTAACTCTAGATTGATATCAAAAGATCAATATAGTCTTTAAATTGCCTAAGAACAACAATACTTTTGTCATAAAAAAGTAATGCAGTGTTACCTTTCTGACCCAATAAAGTTCATGTGCACGTAGGATTTGTTGAAATTAATCCATGGAAGACAGTAAAACCAAATCACTTGAGATGATTACTCTAAATAATTACCTTATTCAACATGCATGTTAGCTTGCTCCCCACCTAAACATTCAATCTGCAGCAGGGGATTTATTCTTTATTCATAGTGTAGTTTTCCAGTTAGTCTTTCCTTTTGCTATTTCACAAGAGAGATACCATCTTTTACTGCTCTCACTGCCCTCTCTCGGCAGGCCAGCACATCAGATGAATCAATTAGAGCCTCTTACTCCAGAGCATGTTTGAAAAAACATCTTCACATTTTTAATCCATACCATTCAAATTTTCATGGAAGCCCCCCTCAAATTTATTTTCTGCACCGTACTAAGCCATATGCCCACTTCAGATTCCCACTCAGAACTCTCTTGCTGAGATCACATGTACTTGTTCAAAAATTATTCCTTGTTCTAGCTTTCCCTTCCTTTTCTGTATTAAATATATGATAAATCTCACCTTTAAGGCATTTCACAACTTATCTGCATTTTGTTTTTATCTTTCTGCGCTTGGAATTTCTAACCCAAACACCCAGCAGATTATGATACTCAAGTATGACACTACTACAAGCCCCCTATCTAAATAAATACTTTCCACAAACCACTAAGCAACAGCAAGCATTAATTTGGTTATATTTCACAATAAAAACAAAGGCATTTTTTATTAATAATCAAAGGGCTAACTGACTATAAACCTTCCATCAGCTCAATATACCTCATAAAGGTCCTTTGTGGTTCTTCCAGCCAAATGCCATCTATCAAAAGACAATGGTATATTTTAAACTCATAATTTTGCTTTATTTTAAACACACTGTCACGGTATTATGAGTGTGAAGAAATATCCATGCAACGGCCTTCCACATATTTATACAAACAACTCAAATGTTGTACAAGTTCATATAGGAACACAAGTCATGAATTACCTGGCTGTCATGTGGCCATCATGGTGTGTAATCCTTTGCTCATTTGTTTTTTCTTTCCCTCCTCAAACAAAGCCACACCAGGCATGTCACCACTGTGTATCTTGGGCAGACTAAGACCATTTGCCTACATATTGAGCTGGCAGGGAATGATACAACTCAGGTCTAAGAACATTACTGAAATACTGCATTTCCATGACTGGACTGAAATTCCCAGCTCACCAGCGGTGTTCCTCAGCTTTAAGCTCTTCCTTTCCTAGAACATGTCAAAGCAGAACTTTGAAGTATACAATATCCATAAGCAGAATTATTCTGTGATGAACTATTTCCCTGCTGTCTATATTCCTCTTCTATATTTGTAGCTGATGAACATTTGATAAATAGTAGTGGTTTTATCTCCTAATTCAACAGCTTATATGTCCTAATGAATATTTTTCCCTTCCTATTTTTTTAGTTCAGTCCTCAAACAATTTTTTCTTCTTTCTGAATGATATTCTGGACCTCCTTGTACACTTGTGATACTATTCAGCTTAGCCTCATCACCATCATGACTGGCACATTTCTGTAATGCACACTAAGGCATCAAAGACAATACTAGATAAATCCCAAGTGTAATTTCCTTCAGAAACTTCACTAGTATCATGTTACCAGCCTCACAGTACCCCTTCTTTAGCCAACTATCTTACCACTGGTAAGGTATGGTTATTAACTATACCTTCCCCAGTCTAAGCAGTAATTCCTGAACTGTAACATCAAATCTTATGCAGACATTTTGACAAAACCACTACATTTCTCATATGTAAGCAGATCACTTAAAATCTAGACGTTGTTGTAGAGTATGTTCATTAATACCATTTGTCTTCAGCAAATGGCCAGTGGCTAGACATGTACAGCAGTTTTAAATCCAGTCATCATACCTTCCAGTGGGTGCCAACTGCCAGCACTCCTATAATATAGGAGGTAACTTCAGCCACTCCACATGAAGAATATATATTCTCAGTGTATTTGCCACTATGCCATTTCTCACCTCATAAATAGGATCAAGAGTTAAAATGAATGAGCACTAAGAGGTTATAAAGCGTCCATGTTCACAGCCATCAACATACCCATAACCTCTTCTTACACTCTAAATGAAAATGTTCATAAATGATTCCACCTGTAAATGACAAAATACTATCCTTTACCTTTCCTCTGGCACTGACTGCACAGTTGCAAAAATGAAACCAAGGGCCACCAATAAAACTCAAGATATGGCTTTCCTCTTTTCAGGTTTGCTAAGTCATGTTGGATAACAATACAAGAGCAAAAGCTGCTTTTAGTAAGAGGACAAGGGCCAAACAGCCCATCGGAGTTGCTGGAAAAGTGCTAGAAAAAAATCAGCATTTGGTTCTGACTAAATTATTAACTGGACAGCACTGGCTATTTAAAACAACAGATATGAAAATACCACTTTGAATAAGTTATTGCAATTTTTCTTAGATATATTTTTCTAAAAAAGTCCAAACCTAAGTAATGAAGTATTAGAATCCCAAATATAATCATTTTCAGAGAAACTAATGCTACTCTCTTTCCAAAAAATTTACGTTAACATTTGTTAAATGAAAAAAACACTAGATGGAGCAACTAACCTATTTTAACAGGTCTTTCTCTTCAAAGTGTATAAAGTCTCTTCAAATCTGAAGATTAAAATTATCTCATTAATAATGTTATGAGAAATAGGCTTTCCTTGGAAACATCAGGAAACATGTACAAAGTCACTTACTAAATGGCAAAGACTAGTATCTTTGGATATTATTCAATAAAATTAATATTAAAAATATGTCTTAATTAAATGTTAAGCAGCTCTAACCTGTTTGCTATTTAAAAACTTACCAGGAGGAGAAGAATTTTCAGATTTTTTTATGCTATACAACCGACCTCTTTTTCCCAGAATATGTAAATAACACAAAAAAGAAAATGTCATCTTGCAACACTTCTCCCATTTATAGTTTTTTTTTGTTCTAAAACTTCAATTGTGTTACATTTGTCTCTAGTTCTAATGCCTAATAAATACTTTCAAGACCTTTATTATACAGCTACAAGGTTTTTTTTTTTTGCCAGTTTCAAATTGATTCCTTCAGGAAAAGGAGCTTTCTTATGAAGGAACAAAACTTAGCACATGCCTGAATTTTTCTGACATTTTTAATCATTACTTTTGACATAGTTTTTGACTTCTTTTTTTAGGGGGTGAAAGAAGATAAAGAAAAGCTCAACTGCTTCTTATCTCTGCTTTCCATCACTTCTGGTAAGAAGCTGCTTTAGGAGGCAAAAAAAATCACAAGCTTCTTTCCCATGCATTCATGCCACAGTGAACTGGGGCAACGGAAACATGGTATTCACTCCTGTGTATCCTATTGGTCAAAAAGTCAAATTGTTTCTCTCAATTCCTTCAGTATAAACGGAGACCTTCATACTTCTAATCCTTGGAAAAAACCTCCGAAATGTAAAAATAAAATGCATTCTAGAAAGCTTGATGTTTCAATCTTAGCCATCCATTGCAATCTGCAAAACAGGTGCAATGTATCTTTATGACATCCTCTAGTCTTTTGAAAACATTTAGATCATAGAAAAGCAAATGTGGAGCACACATCTTTCCAAACACGTGGCAATGGAGCCTGATCCATTTATTTCAGACACACATTTTTATAACAACAATGCTGACTAAAGCTTGAGAACAGATGAAAAAACCTGGAAGCATTATTCTCCACCTCAAAAAAGCCCCAGCCCCCAATATGTCTTCCCTCCTTTCCCTCCCTGACTTCAAAAATAACAGGCAAGACCATGCAGTGAAAAGAAATCAACACAATCTGGTTGCACACCTTTGAAAGCTTCTGGCAAGTATTCAATAATTGCTGGGGTTTCTTAATTAAATGAAAACTAAGCAGTACAGAATCATCAACTCTTAGTCATTAAGTGCTCAGGGAAAATTTTTAATATAAACACATACACAACATAAAATGATGTAGGAGAGGTAGGTTGAGAACCCGCTTTCTCTTAGTGTATTTCAATACCCAAAAGCTCTCCAGTACTCTTGGGTTTTTTTGTTCTTATGTGTAGGTACAATTAAATATACAACAAAAACCCCCTGAAAGATCTTGCAGCCAACAATGGATGCCAAAATTGATAGACTCTTTGGGAATACAACCATGAGGTTCTGTCACCAAAAAAAGCATTGATGAAAAAGGTATCTAGGCACAAATGCACACAGAAATTTAAGCTGAGCATCCAAACTGAAAAATGTATTTTCTTCTCCCATTATTACGCATATGTTTAGTATAAATATGCTGGAGAAAGACAGCAGCATACTGTCATATGTATTCATTTCTAAAACTGCATTTTTACATTTTAATAAAAGCCAGCACCATAAACATTAATCTAAGCTGAAACTTCTTTCCCAAAGCTTCCTTTCAAAGTGTTTCTCTGAAGCTATTTATTGACTGTTCATCTCACTCTGGAATACCTGCTTAGTGTAGATGGGAAAGGTACATAGTCTTTTTTTGGCTGCTCAGTCAGAAATACCAAAATAATTATCTAAATGGAAAAACATAGCCTTCAGATAATATAACCATCATTCATCCTGCTGCACAGCTGTGGACATTTCTAACTTTGCTTACTTTGCACATTACCATATTGTAGGTCCACTCACAGGTATTCAGTGAACAGGTATACTGAACATATAATGGTATGATTGCATTTTTAAGACAAATCTCATTAACTCCTGTACACAAAGCAATATACCAGCTAGTCAGTCCATATTAAAGTATATTAAAAAAATAAACTCCCTTCTTCCTGCTAGAATTAAACTTTCTTTCCTACTAGGTCTAAATAAAAATGTGATCTGTGCAGCAATGAAAAGGATTCTGATTTTAGGTATACATAAGAAACGACAACTTATTCAATTATCTAAAATCATCCTAGACAAAGACTGAGAACCACTGATTGTTCCAAGGTTCATATCTTGAGTCTTATTCAAAAGCTAAACAGAACTTATATGCCAAGCACTATACCTGCACCCTCCAGTTTGGCAGGCAAAGAGACTGCTGGAGTTCTGAAACCCTTGAGCCTTTAGCTTGATGTTGGAAGCTTGGTCCTATTGCAGTGTAGCTTCTTCTTTGAGAATTATTGGTATCTTTTAAGTTGTTGGTACTTCCAAGTGAGGAAGTTGGTTTAAATACAGTAAGGATCCTCAGGGTCTATGTTGCACAGAGCAGGAATACAGCTACAGCCATGTCAAACCCTAATTGATGTTAACTTGCCTTCCCATTTCAGGCTATGGATGCTCACAGAGAAAGACCTTATTCTCTGTAGTGTTCTGCTGACCTCCTTCAGGAGGCACGGGAAGACAGCAGAAGAAGATAGGCCACACTTCAGAGCGGCACCTCACAGCCTGCCCAGAAAACCTCATATGTCTACAAGGGATGCTTTTTATTTTCACATTTAGGGTTGGTTTTGAAGTAGGAAGATGCCATTCACATGAGAAATGGAGAAGGATTGTGTGACACTTACTGCAGTGAATGCCTGCTACATACCACTGGAGGAAAACCCAAATTTATCCTGGAGAGTAATCCCAGGGAAACCAATAACATCATTTTAATAGATTAAATTAACATATTGTTTCTGTAAGCATAATTCCTGATCCTCCTTTTATTTATAGCATTGTAGATTGGGGGATGCCATTAAATCAACAAAGTGACATGGCTGCTGATGAGAGGATAATCAAGCCCTCTGCAATGTCCCATTTCTTCTTCCAAAACGCTATAGGGAAGACATAAGAGTCTCAAATGACACGGACAAATATTGATGTGTAGTGTATCATGTCATTGAACTATTTAGTAAAGAGCCTCTTTCACTGATATCCTGTGACAATTGCGGTTTCCAAACAATACATCATTAACATCTGAATATATAACACAGATGAAGAATGAAATACTGCTTTACATCTGCATAATGGCATTCACCAGAGCTGGTGTGAATGTCTTTGCAGCCTGAAAATAGCCAGAGAAATGCTGCTGTAATTGTTGGGATTTGGAGAGAAGCAGGCAAAGGACAGAGTCGCAAACCTGTACCGCATCCATTTGAAACTACAGAGGGAATTTCAAATACATAGCATGAAATTATGCAGATGTGATTTTAACGAGAACTTCCCAACCATGTTTATTATCAGATTTTGTAAGTTTAAAATCTAAGAAAAGAGCCTTCATCCAGACTCAGTTCTCTTGAGCTAGTGGCATCATAATTTGTTCCATGGTTGCCATGACACAAACGACCACTTAACACCTGAATTCTCATCACTGCCAACCTGAATTGAATTCAAATTTATAATATCCTACCAGCAATCCACTAGCACCTCTGCAGAGAATAATTGACATTGCTTAACAATAAAAGAAAAAAAAAAAAATCAAATTACTGTTTATTACTAATTCCATGGGGAAAAAAATACGTAAAGATGAATTCATCTGACATCTATTTTATTAATCAGGCTATTTTTAGGAGATAAACCAGTCAAGAAAACAGCAGGAGTTTAATAAAGTACACATTAGTAGAACAATTATGAAGTAGTTGCAGCAGACTGTTCCCTCTGATAGCGAGCAGTGGGAAACGTTGTTCAGTTGGAACACAATATAGCAATGCGGTATTTAAGTGAATAATAAATTTCATGGTGAGTTAGCCTCTAGGTTATATTCTGCAAATCAGGTTTTGTAAAAGTTAAGGGATGTCTGATATATTTCCATTTTCCATCTACCCTTTCAATAGCACATTTGCTAGAGATCTAAAAATCATCAATGGTTTTATAATCTCTCGTGTATATGTATGAATATATGTACTTTACAGACAGGGGTACAGTCTAAATTTTATGACTTAGTCAAGTGAAGCCAGAGGCAGGACCTGAGCCCATATGTCCAGAATTCCTTTCCTTTTATATGAAAAAATCCCATTCTACACATTTATGTTTAAAAGTCCCAGATAAAGGCATTTCAATAGAATAAAAATAAATCAAGCATTGTCTTCTGTTGCAAAGTAGACTGTTACATACAAATGTCAAATACCATACCAGTATAATAGACATTTTTACCTACTAAAGTACTAACAGAGTCCTCAAACCCGTAGAAAAATGGAATGATTTACAGATATCCTAGATAATTCAAGGCATGCATGGAAACAAGATGCTTTCACCTTTCAAACTATCAACTGGGCCCAGGGTGAAAGTTTTAATAAATCCAGTGTTAATCCAGAAGCCCCTAAAAATAACAGATCTGTTTCCATCAACATCAGCTGGTGCTGGATCAATCCCTATGAACTCAAGTGCTAACAGATGCACAAAATGACTGTAAGAGACAAAACAAAGAGGAAGCTGCTCTGGCTGTCACATCTCACTTTATTCCCTTTGGTCTGTACATTTTGTTAACCATTCACTATAATTATTGAGGCTCATAAAAAATATATATTTTATGTACTAACATGTTGGCTACTGTGTTTTGTTTCAAAATACAGCTATTGCATTTCCCCACTGTAATATTAGGCCACTATAGTAATAAAGTTTTCACACACCCTC
>JAOXNG010000001.1:125586808-125605006 GCA_028566535.1 Scolopax minor | reverse complement strand
GCAAAGAAGGCATTCAGGACTTCAGCCTTCTCCTCATCCTTTGCCACTATGTTACCTTCCTTATCCAATAGAGGATGGAGGTTCACCCAAGTCCTCTTCTTGCTATTAATATATTTATAGAAGTTCTTTTTTGTTGTTTTTAACATCCAGGGCCAGGTTGAGTTCTAGCTGGCCTTTGGCCTTTCTAAATTTTTCCCTACATAACTTTACTACACCTTTGTGATCTTCCTGAGTGGCCTGCCCCTTTTTCCAAAGGTCATAAACTCTCCTTTTTTCCCCCTGAGCTGTGACCCTATCTCTTTGCTCAGCCAGGCTGGCCTTTTCCCCTGATGGCTCGCTTTACAGCACATGGGGATGGCCTGCGCCTGGGCTTTTAAGACTTTCTCCTTGAAAAACACCCAGCTTTCCTGAATATCTTTGCCCTTCAGGACTGCCTCCCATGGGACTTTTCGAATCAGTGATCCGAAAAAGCTAAAGTCCAGAAGTCCAAGGTGGAAGTTTTGCTAACCCCCTTCCTTATCTCTCTAATAATTGAAAACGTGACCATTTCATGGTCACTAAGCCCAAGATGGCCTCCAACCACCACATCTCCCACTAGTCCCTCTCTGTTTGTGAGCAGTAGGTCTAGTGAGGCACCTCCCCTGGCTGGCTCACTTACCAGTTGTGTCAGGAAGTTATGTTCCATACACTCAAAGAACCTCCTAGCTTATTTTGACAAGGGATGTTATTTTAATATGTAAATGTCTAAGTAATTGCACTGATAAAGAGATTGATGCTGTGACCTGCATTAAGCCTGTTATTTCTCATGAGAGATCATAACAACCATGACACCAAGATATACTGTTTGGTTGAATAGGTTTAAGATACAGTTTCAAGTCAGAAATACCACGTCAGGACTGCCTATTTATAAAGTAGATATTGCCTACTAAATGACAACTTTATTTGAGTTTGAGTTTATTGATGCCTTTTATTTATGCCAAATAGTAGACAATGCTGTAAATAGCCCATGTGATGCCCAGAAACTCAGACTGCACCAAAGGTTTTGTTCCAAACACCTAGGAAAAAAAGTCTCCACAGAAGCTGACTGAATCCATAGTAAAAAATAAAATGCCTTCCTGCTCCCCTGAAATGCTCCTTTTTACAGCCCTAGCTGGAATTTTCAGAGAAATCTACATGCAATAGGACATTGGTTGTTGGTTTTTTTTTTTTTTTTTTTTTTTATTGAGAGGATTCTGAAAGAATATTCTTTATGACTACAAAAAGCAGAAGATAAAATATTCCTAGTCTGTAAAAAAGGTCAAAGTAAGGAAACATCAGAAGGGGAGAAAATGAGTAAAATCAACACAACCCTTGGGAACGCTGCAGTGAACGTATAAAAAGTGAAAAAATATGCCTCAAGTCTGCAACTAATAGAAGAGGAAGTTTTGGAAAGATGCTTTTCTAATAAAGAAGGCTATCCACTCCCTTAAAGTGATGCAAAATAGTGGAAATATAGCTTTGTCTATAAGCAAAATTATTTTTTAAAAAGGAAGTATTTAGCACATTCGCAGAATTTCTCCCATGTACCAGTAATCACTGTGTGTAGTTCTTTAAAATTCCTCACTTATTTTGGCATATTTTTACAAGAAATAGCCATACATCATCTTTAATCAAGGACAGTAGTCTGAATAATATGAATATATAATAGACAGTGTAAATTACACTCTCGGCTCCTTTCCCTCAACAGGGGAAAAGGCCATCAAGAAGCATTTGATACATTTAATGCAGATCTCTTTCCAGCACAGACCCCGACCCCTGAAGCCTGTGGAGGGCTCTAATTTGAGCTAGCTCACAAGAGTCCTCAAGAGACCTATTGTCTGCTGGGTATAATTAGAGAAGAAACTCCCTGCCTTCATGGCTTCTGTATATTATCCAGCCATTTCTCTGGGCTTGAAGATAATTGCCATACTATCCTGGGAAACAAGTCAGACTACTCCAACAGACTTGCTATTATAATCCTCCGATTTTGCAGCACTAAATACAGATTTGAGCCTTACTCAGCACCTGCTTTTTTGTTGAGGCTCTGGACTAAGCCTAATGGGGTCTAGGAGCTACAAGTCTAAACAGTTCTCAGCAGCAGCACAGTTAGAGCCTCACAACACGTCACACAATGATGCGTCAAGTAACCAATAAAAGTAGTTTTACTATTCATGCTCACCTAGGCTAGCTGCAATCACTCACTTTTGGATTCTATGCCATTAACTGTCTCTTAAACAGATTTTTATTTTCTTTTTTGCATATGCAATGAATTTTAAGAGCTTCCATAATGTTCATTTGAAGCCAGTATAGATTCTTGTCATCCTGTTGAGAGTTTAAAAATCGGTAAGTAACCTTTTTTAGGGCTTTTAACATTGTTTTATACTGATGCATATACATATATATTTACATATATGAAAATACTTCAGGAATCACTATCTCCTTTTCAAAAAGAAAGGCATAACTCAATTGCAGCTGCTTAGAAAATGCGGCCTTGACTACTACATAGCAGTAACTGTTCACTTTCTTTCAAATCTGATCCTGACCAGTATGTCACTCAGGCAGCCTTATTAAGCTCTTTTGTCTGACAATGCATGCTCTTGTTTCATTCTACCTTTAAAAGTCAGACTGGCAGATACATAATCAAGCTTTGAACTTTGCTCCATTGTTCTCCATTGAGCATTGTCAAATGCTCTAATGGTTGTGGCCTGCCAACACATCCCATCTCCCATGTGTATATTCAGTTCACAAGTGACGTGACAAAAATAAAATAAAATAAAAATCCAAACAATCTTTCTGTGCACTCAAAAAAAGGAGATATAACATTTTGTTAGGATAGTCAGTGGACTGTGGTAACTTAACTCTCCTGGGCATAAAATATGAAATTTTGCACACCTCCCTAACAGCCTTAACACCATAGCTTTATACCTGTATTTTGTTCTTATTAACAGCTGTAATACTGCTCCATATTTTGTGAATTCCAAAACAATGGTATTATTGAACTTTTCTTTCAGATTCTTCTCTAAGACAGTGTGATTCAAGGAGGGAACTGAACAGCAGCTGGACTGTTCCACGCTACCTCATCCTCTGCTCAGAGTGTGCCTGAGCTTCAGGGTACAGAGCCTCAGGAACTACCTTACTGGGATCTTTTAAAGAATACACTTTTTCAATGACAGTTATAATTGGGCATACTTTATCCCAATAACAAGCATGTTCTCCACTATTACAGTTATGAATGGTATATTTCCATTGTGTTCCATTTACACTCATCATTTTTTATACTTCTTTAATGGGGTAAACAAATCACAGTAATATCTGAATTCTGTTTCAGATGGGTCAGCCATAGAAGATGCATGGGATACAAATAGCCCCTTTGCCATCAGCATAATAATAGGGAAATGCAGCTGTACCACCTGATGTGCTCTTAATTGTTCAGATATCTTTCTGAAGATGCAAAATTAGACTAAACATCCAATAATGCACCAACCTTTGTTTTTACAACTATTAAAAAAAAAATCTCAGTTTCTAATTCATTCAGTACTGTAAATACCAACTACCTTTAATAATTTTCCCTTTTTTGATCATACTTTACTATAGGCCTCTTTCTTTGCAAAAAACAACCGTTTGCCAACATTGAATAATATCATGGTTGAACTTTTTCCCATTCATTTTTGTATTTCATATTTCTTCTTCTTACACTGAAGGTATTTTCCTAGTTTAGTTTAGCTTCTAGAACCATGTGCTTGCAAGGATCTACTTTATTCCACTGAACAGAATACAAGGACCAGGCAAGAAATTCTGGAATGTTAACACTGTTTTCAGAAGGTACACACTTATGATTAATTTAAAATGAAGTAGTAATTGACAGATTGGTGAAGGATGATTGTTACCGTGGCTGGTTTCTGCTCCCTGAGTGACTAAGAAGGTGCAATAAAGAAAACTGAGATTTATTTCTGAAGAGGCAGCGCTCAGCATGTTAGCCAAGCATGTGCTACCTACACTTAATTCCAGACTATTTACGAATTTACTGGTATTGGTACCCAAATTACATAGATTCACGTAAGAGATACATGATCACAAAGATACCTGTCTGCACCTACAGCTATACTGTCCAGCTGAACGTATTGATAGCTTGTCTAGAGAAACCTTGGGCTTTAATGATTCAAAAACCAGAAACTTTCTTATTTTTTGGGCAATGAAACAAAATGAAAGCACTTTCTTCTTTCTGAAATAAAAATAGACAGTATCTTTTTTTTTAAATTAAAGAACCTTCTCCTTAACTACAACAGAGAATCATGTTACTTCTGTCAGGACTAATTAAATACACTTAAGAAATGGAAGATAAACACTTGTCCTTGAATAGATAACAGAGGTTGATACCGAAGGAATTTCAAATCAGAAAGATGCTCTCAGGTATTTGTTTTTTCTCCAAAATACATGCACTTACCCACCTATTCAAAAGTTATGTCCTACAGAAATATTTAAGATCATCCTCAGAAATACCTCCAGAGATACATCCAATACTACTAGCAGTTCTTCAACCTTATTAATGCTTAGTGCCACTAATAGCTTTTCCTCCAATAGACAGAAGGTTGGTCGTTACCTGAAGCTGCTCTTCCAGTGCGGCTGTAGCTCTGTCTCCACTGTTTTCATCCACCACCACTACCATATGGGTTAGAGAATTCACCTTGACTTGTTCCTGTTCCAAATCTTCTTGAAATGCCTGTAATT
This sequence comes from Scolopax minor, assembly GCA_028566535.1. Lineage (NCBI taxonomy): Eukaryota > Metazoa > Chordata > Aves > Charadriiformes > Scolopacidae > Scolopax > Scolopax minor. Next base: position 125,600,260 of record JAOXNG010000001.1, on the reverse strand, counting down.
AAAGCATACATGTTAGAAAATGTGTCTCAAGTTAAGAAAATGCTGTATTTGGAGTCCTACTGACTGATTAACTTGCATAACTAACAGCTATGAGAACTTTATAATCCTTTATATTCCTGTTAACACCAAGTAATTTAAATTTATTTTGTTATATATGCTAACATAAGCACATTAGGCAGATTTCCATTCCTTTCACAAAAATAGCTTACTGTTACTCACTCAAAAGTTCTAAGTCTTGATATAATATTCCAGACTGAAAATTTAGCTTGAGAAAGTATTTGTTGAGTTGATGTAGTTGACTTATAGATATCAGTATAGCATTTATACATACCAATAGCCTGCAAATTTTAAATAGCCACTGGATTCGAATTTGTACTTCATATTAACATATTAAAATATGTTAAAATATTAAAATAGTAAACTGCTCAAAGTGAAGAAGCTTCTCTCAAATTTGCACAAATGGATATTTGAATAATGCCTAACCTTGCCAAATTTCTATCTCTCTCTGACTCTTCCACAATTTCCCAGGCTTCATGTAATAAATCTAATCAAACGTTCCCGCCCTCCTCACAGCACATAGATAAGGGCAATGGGAAGTCTAGACATGTTCACTCTTCAGGTGATGGTTTGCAGCATATTCACTCTACACTTAACCTACATCACAAAAACATAAAAACATGTGCTCCTTCTTTTGCTGAGATGCAGCAAGAGGACAGGTGACAAAGATGGAAAGAGGAGGAGCTAAAGGATTGTTGGCACAGAAACTTCAAGCCACAGAGAAGTCAACAGTCAGTATTCTTTTAATAATTTTTGTTACCAATCTCCAGCTTTACATTAGTGTATTAACAAATAAATGTACATTTTTTTTATTCCCAATAGTTAACCATTGTTTTACATTACTGGATTCTGTGCTGTTTTTCTTAAATAAAACTTGACAGAACCCCTCATTTTATTCCCCTGAAAAAAACCCAAGATATCCATGACCACTTCCTGCCTGACACATTTTTAGGTGTCTATAACTAGCTTCAAACCAATAGAAGAACATGGGAAACAAGTCCTGGATTGTCAGCTGAGAGTGCTTTACTGATTAGTATATATATAGTATGACAGTCACAGTCTGAAAAATAACATGACTAACCACGTATGCCTTATCACAACAGAAGCCTTGACTGTATTAGAAACTATACTGAATTTCACTAGATAAATTTTTCTGCTGCTTTTTCAAGTAGAGTAACTCAGGTATAAAGAACAAGCCCTTGCTGAAGATTAAGTCATGCATTTTAAACCTGTTTGGTAAAATATCTTACTTTTATTTGAAAATTAAGAAATAAAATATAATGTGTCTATAGGCAATAGGAAAGGAATTCACAGACTACTTCATTTTTAAGACATAAATTCCTTACCCTAACACATTTCAGAGTTTTAATTCCTTCATGGGCATAGCCTTTGAGCCATATTTATAAGAATCCTCGTTTTTCTGACTTTCATGCCTGTGATTACCATTTTCTTCAGAGAGCTAAACTATTAAGCAATTTTCAAGGACCGTGAAGTACACTAAATTGGTAGAGCCATCTCCGGAATTCAGACTTCTCAATGTTTTATGGCCCTGCACTTGATCAAGGAAGAGGAAGCAGAGCACTCATGGGTCAGACCGTATAAAACAGCTCGCTTCCCATAGGTTGAATCCCCTCTTTCAGTCCTAGGACAATAAACACATTGCCCTGTAAGCCTACAGCCAGGGTGAAGGTGACTTATTTCCTAATTAGTGAGTATCTGGGAAATGGCAGAACAAGGCTGGAGTTAGCAATGCAGGAGGGAGGAAACTTTGGAAGTGGGTCTTACACACAGTGTGAAAGACTTGAGAAGTCAGGGAATTGATGAAACTAGACAGTTGAGTCATTCTCTGATCCACAGACAGATTCAATTCTCCTGAGCTAAAGGGCTGCTCATTATAATCCAGGTGTCTATTTTTACCATGAAATTCACTGGTGACAATCATTTGTATACAGGAGATTGTTGAAAAAGGAATTTACTGAGGGCAGTCTCAAGACTAGAACACACTGTTCAAATCATTTAATCTGGTTTCTAACAAGTTCTCCTGACCTTGTAGAGATAGTAAATTTTCAGGGGCTTAAAATGTAAGATGGATATAAATGTTGATGCATGGGGATTAGCAACAGAAACTCATCAAGCTCCACAGTTCCTTTAATTCCTATCTATCAGACAACAATCTACATGACTCTGACATAACCTGCTTCAAAGTGAATAAAAATACCTACTTAGGGTACCTAGGTACCCAAAGACAAATCCACCCCTGATACTTGAAGCTAGTAAGTGTCTCATTTTACCTTTGCAATTAATTTGAAGTACTGAAAAATTCTAATACTAAAAATTTTCCATAGTTTCTGAAATTTTCAAAAACTAAAAAGGTTCAGCCTTCCGGAAATACAAATACCTAAGCAGCTTACATTTTTTCAGAAAGCTAATGAACCTATAAAATCTATTAACATAAATTGTATAATAATAAGATAAATATGGAATAATAAAATAACTTCAATTAAAGGCAAATTTTTGTTTAATTATAAAATTTGTAATACAACATCCTGTCTAGACTGCTCAATAGTCCTCATATTTTTTTGAAAAGCAGCTTTCTACCTTTATAAAGTTATAAAGAAGGGATACAGCTGCAACAGCAGACAAAACACATAAAATACCACTGCAAAGACCAACAGGTTTTTAATGAAATGTTTGACTATTACTCCAAAGTAAATTGGCTATGCCAGATTTCTTACCCAAACTGTGTACCTTGCTAATGAAATAAAATTTTCTAGATATTCACTCGGAAATTTTTCTGTACTATCAAGATATTAACCTCATATACTACTGAACTAAGTAACATGTTGGAAAGATTGTTGTGTACATTATCTGGTCTCAGTGATGTTTGCCTTTCCCAATACACATTACTGAATGATTATTTTTTTTTCTCACAGGACCCAGCAGAGACACTGAAGTGTAAGTCACAAGAAATCAAACCCAGTATTTTCAGAAATCATTGAGAAAAATGTAGAATAAAAGAAATTGGATGTACGGAAGTTATAAGACAAAAGGGGATAAATAACACAAAACAGAGTGAAAAGGACTTACTAATGAACAAATAAAGAGAGAACATCTAAATACTAAAGGCAAAGAGGAGAGGGAGACAGGCTGACAAAAAACCAAACTTATCATCTTTGCTAAAGTCTGTTTAATTTGAAATAATCTTTCCCTTTAATATCTTGTAACTTCTGGTCCTTCCAATCAATTTCTACAACATTGTTCCTGAGATGTCCAGAGTCATGTGAGACTAAGAAAAATTATGGTGGGTGTTGTTTTTTGCTTATTTGTTTGTTTATTTAATAATGAAGTGATAATTGTGCTATTAAAACTCCATTGTTTTAACTCCTGTCATAAAAGGGAGCTTTACTGCATACCATATATAATAAAATCATCTTAATTTTTCAGACAATACACGAAAGGAAAACATTCTGTTCTTTGACTTATTCATAAGACAAACTATGCATGAATATAATTTTAATTGAAATTAAAATAAACCCATTTTATTTCCACCTTATTAACTAAATTTTCTCTTTTACAAAAAATAGATCTGAAATGTAATATACATAAATACATACTGTTGACTAACTCGTAACACCCTTAAGAACTAATATGTGGGAGAGGTATAGGTCTGCCATCTTCACTCAGACTATAAAAGCTAAATACCCATTTTTCTCAAGACTAGGAAGAAACAGCATAAAAAGATTGCATAAATAAAAGTATTACATTTTATGCTAGCATTCAAATACAAACTGCACAGAAACAGGAACAAAGTTATTCAAGTTGTAGTAATCATGCATTCAAAATCTTCCATGTTTCTTTCTCTAATTACCATTTTGTAATTACCTTCTAGCTTTTTTGAAAAAGAAAATTTAATGTCAGAATACATGCTTAGCTAGCAAACCTACATACTGAAATGCATTGTCTCCTCACAGGGCAAGCACAGATAACAGAAATAGCAGCAGTAGGTGTAGAATTTGTATTCTTTTGCAGTAGCACTCCTTAATCAGAATTCAGAAAAATCACCTTTAACACAGAAGTGGATTATGCAGTCTTTTGCAGCTTTGACCTCTTTTGTAAAAGACTGTAAAAGCTGGTTTCAGTTTGAGTAGGGTTTTTTTTTTGGGATGATCTGCCTTCTAGAAGCTGGACTAGCACTGACACAGACCATCAGGCATCAAATGTGAAAATCTCTCAAGATACTATGGAACTTAACTGCTTTGAACCACTACTGTAGAAACATTAACAGTATCACAGTAAATCTCCATGACCTCACAAATCACCTGCTCTCTATACTTTTTTGTGTCTCCCTATTATCATCACCTTATGTAATGGATACATATATAAGTATATTTTAAAATCTAAATTAATATGAAGTCAGACAATTTAATCTAGTAAATGAAACAAAGCTATTACACAAATTACACAGTCTCTCTTTTTTCAATTCCTAATTCTTCCAATTAAAGAATTACCCTCATGGAAAGTGGAAAAAAAAAAAAAAAAAAGGCCAAATCCTGTCTTACACTCCATTTATCTGTTTGCTATTATTCATTAATTAAATAAATTACTAGAAAGTATTTTCTATATTTAGATAGAAATTAGATTCTAATTTACAGTGCTGTACAGTTACATGTTCAGAACCCCAGGAGTCTTAACAAGACTATGCAGCCTAATTATGACTACTGCATCATTGCTACTACAACATATATAAAAAAAAAAGCAACATGAAAAGAAGAAAACACAGGTATTAAAAAATCTGATATAGTCTTATTCTACTGTGCAATGAAAGGATGTTACAGTTGCCTTACATACTTGTATGTTGTTTATATTTAAAAAGGAAGTAATTTTTTTTTTTGTATCAGGATATAAGTCATAATTGTGATAAAAGAACTCTACAAAATTATGTTAATTGTACAAAACAATCAATATTAAACCAAGATTCCATATTCCTGCCATAGCTATGTGCTAATAGCAGGAGTAGAGCTTTTAAAACATTAAAAACGCAAATTGTTTTTTATGCCTTTGGAAGCACACCAGATCATACCTTATGCTCCTCTACTTGACGCTTTAGGTCCTCTAGATCTGGACCTAAAGGCTCTGAATCAATTTTCTTTGTCCTTTCCTCTGTTTTTGTCAGCCAGTCAGCTAACTGGGCTAGCTGTTGATTCTGCAGATCCATTAGGATTTTATGTAAACTGTAAAACAAAGAAATAATAATTTCAATTTATACACAAAAAACAAAAAAATATTGGGCCTGTATATTCTTAACTGATTTTCATGAAGGTACATCTCAAGCCATAATTAAAAAAAAAAAACAAAACACTTTCACACAGGTAACTGAAAATTTGTTGAAACAGTTTTGAACTAGGCAAACCATTTTGAAGCTTTTTTTTTAGAGCCTGAGTAATGTTGTAATATACTGTCTGCTAAAGCTTTGACCTCCGGTTGCATTTCTGTTAGAGCTGTTTGGAAATTCAAAATTTCAACTATTTGGTTTCTTAAAGCTCATACTGTCTCTTACAAGTATTTTGAAAACTGTTCAGACAGATGTACTTAAGAGGCTCCCTCAATTTTAGAGAAGAGTTTATTATATTTTTATTTATTCAATGGAGGATTCTCTGGAGAATTGAACAGGAAATACTTCCGTTTTTCCTAAACAAAGTATTTTATAGCTCCAAAATGATCTGTCCAGAAAACCATTACAAATCTTTCACTTACACTTGCTACCTTTAAAAATTCTCTGAACTTCACAAAACAAAATCTTCATCTTACCAAAAGTATTTTTAAACAATGCGTAAACTATCGCTGAGTAATGGAATTACAAGTAGTTATTTGCATTACCCATCTTTCACATGTTACATACAATTTTAAACTTAGATTTCACAGACCAAAGTCACTCTCCTCAGTCACACTGAACTTGCTGAAACCACAACATGTTGTAGTGTTACATATATTTCAAGCACAAGTCTTGCGGCAAAAATAAGTTAACTACTTTCAGAACTCAACTTGGAGATTGGAAAATCGAGATGAACTTTCAGGCTGGAGAAAACTGCCACGTAATAAAGACTTGTTTCTCAGTTGGCTTCTTGCAAACGTGGCCCAAATTAGAAAGTTATTGTAAATTTTGTTTCTGGCCAACTACACCTAGAATTGTTCAACTTCACAATAATATTTCCGCCAAACAAGGATATTTTAAATGAACATTTTCTCATAAGTGCATTTTCTCCCACAGCACCCGCAGAACTGCAGACTGGCAGAAGAGTGATATGAGCACACTGCTCCAGAGAAGGGCAAGAGGTCTTGCCAATGACCAGGTAGGCAACTTAAGAAATGCTTGCACAAATCCAATCATGCAGCTTTCTGTCAAAATTTCAAGATATGCTCAATTAAAGAAAGTACTTCTGAGTTTTTCCAAACAATTTTGGATTTTCCCAAGACAGTTTGAACAAATCCAAAGTATGTAATTTTGAAAATCCATGTCTAAATATGTCCAAAGTAAACATAATTCTGTATTTTCCCAGATACAACTAGTAGTTTTTAAACTAATCGCCACATAAGATTGCATTGACAACGTAGATAATGAGATTTTGGGACACATTTAAATTCTTCTGATTTAACATCTGTCAATATCATGCAGATGTAATATGTGAAATCCCATATTACTTGTAGCCTGTTCATGTTTTAAGTCATATGTCTGAAATTTCAGCACTTCTATTGTTGGTTGTTATTTATTTCTTTTCCTAACTTTATTGAAAAATTATTTCCTCCCAGTTTTGAATATTCTCCAACTGAGCACTTAGCCTCTGATGAAATATTTATATAATTACTAGTTTTAACTAATATAGTTAAAAATAAGTACTGTATAGACAGTATTAACTCATATTGTAAAAATAAACCAGTATATTTCCAGTGCTATTTGATGCTTTCTTTGCATGCATCTCAGCTGACTCATGCTCCATTCTTAGATACTATTCCTCATTTTATAAGCAATCCTAGGAATCACCTATAAATGTAGGAATACAAAATACTCTGAATCCTGTATATATACTAACTGCCACATCTTACACTCAAAGGCAGAGCTGACATTTAGAAGCATCTAGACAGGCTTGAGGAACAGGCCACGAGGAACCTTACAACATTCAACAACGATAAATGCAAAGTTGCACACCTGGGAGGAAGAACCCCTTGAATGATATAGACTGGGGACTGACTGATGGAATTCCAACACTAAATCTAACTGAACCTCCATTACCCTGCTATTGTCTTTCAGTCCCTGAAATAGCCTTTGCTTTAAAAAGACCAGGACAAATAATACATTTAGTATTCATAAATCTTTGTTAAATAAGGATCCATTTTTTCTTATCGAACAGGAGTTTAACCAGAAAAGACAAACATATAGACTTTAACTACCTAAAAAGTAACAGACAACAGAAACAAATTTTCAAGCAAAGGTGCAAGAAGAATTATTCAATAATTTTTAATATGTGTGCACTTTAATCACAAAAAATCTTAACGTTTACAAAAAGAAGCTGTTTGTACTTTTTGTTCCTTGGGGCAGCCAACAACACTAATATTTTTTCTCAAGATTATCACTTGCATCTGGATAGATTAAAAAAACCCAAAATTGGCTGAGGACTTCTGAAACAAATAATCGAGTGGTATTAGTAAACACAGGAAGACAAGCCAAAACAGAGTTACTTCTAACAGTAGTGGTAAGGGAGAGAAAACGGGACCAGGAGCCTGAGAAGCAAAGAAAGAGTGCAAGTGGGGAACAAAAGAATCCTGAGGGGCACAGGAACATGAAGCGTACCTTCTAGTGCAGAGCAGCAGATACAGAAAATGGGAGAAGCTGCAGGCAAACACCAAGATGGGCTAACTTTATGAAAATAAAGATTTGCAAAAAAACTTTTAAAAAATTAAAAGTTTGTTCTGTTTCTTGAATGGTAGACCTCACTGGTCTCATGGAACATGCACAGTATAGGTGTTACATGTGGAATTCTGAAGCTATGCTACATTCTAGAATCAGTAATATTTTTTTAAAGACTCCAGCTTCTAGCTCTTGGAAGGAAAGGACCAAAGAAAATAAATAGTAGGAACAATTATAAGCAGGATCTGAAAGTTTAACAAAACTTGAGACACTGAAAAAAAATGGTTCCAATAAATGGGAAGGGCTCCACTAATTCAAACCTCTAAAGAGTAAATATGTATTACCTCTCAAAAGACCTTTTTCCTAAGAACAGAGTGTCATAGATCTTCGTGATATACTATGATTTCAGGTTTTTTTTTTTACTGCAAATCATGTTTTAATTATTGACCAAAATGACCAGGCCATAAACGCAGTTTCTTTTTCCACTCTAATCTCTGTCTGTCTTTACAGACAGAGCACGGGAAGCTGATACCCTGCTTTTTTATAACCCATGGTTCACAAGGAATTAGCTATCTCAAACCTAACTCAGTCCTCCTTCAGCTTCAGGTTTGCATCACATTGCCATACTTGATGTTATAAACCAAGGTATAATAAATATTAAATACAACACTTCACCCGAACATCATTTTTTAGCAATACATAAAGTAAAACATAGAATCATATAATTGTCTAGGTTGGAAGGGACCTTTCAGATCATTGAGTCAGACCAACACCCTAATACAGACAATAGAATAGAAAACCTCCTAAAATAAAGAGAATAAAAAAAAAAAAAAAGATATGAAGAAATAAATACTTATTATATATACTATCAATATTATGCTTAAACAAGGAGCAAACTTGAAAATAAAATTGAGAATAATTTAATCACATTTGATTCTTAAGCCAAAGAAAGTTTCTTGTTTCTTACCATTTTCCAGGTACTTTCTGGTTTTCAAAATACTTCTGTAAACATCTGATACAGTAGTTATTTGTATACCTCAGGAAATTATAGTAATCTTTGATTATGTTATGACCCTTATCAGTTTCAAATACAAAATATTTTTTTCCATTGAATTGAATGTGTTTTGATAGTTGTGGAATTCTCCATAAAGTGGTAAATTGCATTGAGTTTTCCTCTCCAGTGGTTCATTTATCACTCTGAGATTCTTTTGTATAGAGAATTATATTTGGGAAGGGCAGGAGGAAGAAATGGAAAAACAGGCTGCTTTTCTTCAGCATCTACTATATTGCTTGCTAGAAAAGGGAAATACTTTCAGTACATAGTGGATACATGGGAAAACCAAATTGACTTGCTTTTAAACACGGCATTGCTGTGTTCCAAAATTCCTCTGATATTCTGGCCCTCTAAACCACTTTTCATAAGACTCTTTCACTTTTACAGTATTCTCTATCAGGACATCTTTCTCTTCCCTTTGTTGATTGCTTACTTTTGTTTCCCCTGTTCTGTAAAGCATGCTATCTCTTTTTACACTTCCTATTACCATTACAACAGAAGATAAGACATCCTTGTGTTCTCCTCTTCACAAAACAACTTCTGTTTGGATAAACACGACACTGTTGGCTTAGATTACAGAAATGTGGTCAGGAGATTATGCTTTAAGCTGAAGTAGAACGTAGATCCTGAGATTTTAAATTGTGTATAACAACCCAGAAATATATTACATTGTGATATGAAAGCTATTCAAACCGCTCCAGCTGGTGCTTGAAACACAAGGGTTTGACCCAATAGGTCAAAATTAGCCATGTCTAAGTAGATCACTTCTGAGACATTCTCTTTTCCCTCAGGCAAATTTCATTGAATTTATCACAGATTTTTTGTATTAAAAGTTAAACAGTAGCACAACATCCTCCGTTAAGCCCTTATCACTTTCTATCTTCCACACAATGATCCATACAGCCCAATATTTGGTTCTCCAGACCAATGGGGCCATGCAGCCTAATATTTGATCTCCACCAACTCTAAAAGGCAATGAGAAGATGCTGCTTCAGGAGATCACATATCTACCTTAAGCTGATCTTCCCTTGTTCTGTTGTAGTCAGGATACTGGCCTGACTACTAGATTAAAATCACAGTTGCAAAAGGAGTCACTCTCCCACTGTACCTGAAAGAAGTTTTTCTTACTTAATACATGTTCATTGGGATTTTCTATGAGAAAAATTAAGACCTCTTTACAGAAAGATCAGTAGGCATTCAGAATTCCTCATGAAAAAGTAAGACTCAGGCACATGAGTTTGAAACAGTGTTATTATAGTGGACAGGGATTAAAAGTATCCACATAAAATGAGAAAAGAAGTGAAGCTGATTAAAAAAAAAAAAAAAAAAAAAAAGATCAGGTAAATAGGTATATTTTCTTATGGTAAGGAAGGCAATTCACACAAAAACCCACCTCCTTCAATCACTTTTCTGGTTTAACCACTCTATATCACACACAAAAAGCCCCATATTACTCCACTCTGGCACTTACCTTCTTAAACTAGATTGTTAACCTTCTTAACCTTTAACCTTCTTAAACTATGTTAAAAATAAGTCATAGAAATCTTAAAAATGCTTCAAAGACTAGTGTGACTAATTAATAGATTATTTCTCTACTTTTAATTGTACTTCTACTTTAAGCTTTAGGTCTTACCCTTCTTTAAATAATGAAGTTGTCCCGAGATAAAAACATGACAATATGTCCTGGAAAGGGAAGCTCCCACTTATTATTTTTATGGGATCAAGCTTTACAGGTCTTAAAGATTTATTCCCTTTTTGTTTTGTATTTCATTAAAGTTTCTTACTTTTCTGAAAGTTGACAGTTGTTAAAACAATCAGGAAAAAAGTGAGGCAGGTCATACAAATTTTGGTTAAAATGTTATTGGTGTCCAACTTGTTGATAGCTGCTGATTTGTGTGGCTTCCAGTCTCAAAACAACATGCGAGCTTAAAAAATACCACACATCAAATTTCAGGTTAAAAAGAGATCTGAGATGGAGTTTTGTTCACAGGGAAGTGAAAGAAAATCCCAGCTGTTAGTCAAATCCACAATTCTTTCAGTCAAACTCCATATATACTATTTTACCTGACGTTACTTACTTGCTTTGTTTTTCCATACTTGCTACCCTGAGACTTTCCCATCGAGAATTAAGTAGATTCATTTGTTCTTGGATTTCATTCTCTTCATCATCTGAAAGTTTTCCAGTTGTTAGAAGCTGACTTCCAACTTGCAAAACATTGCCAACACGCCCTTGGTGAGCTGTTAATTCCATCATAAAACCCTGACAATAAAAATAAAATCCAGCTTTAAGTTTGATTCGTTTTCCAAACCTTTGCTTTTTATTTTTTCAACGCCTCCCCAAACCTTGTAACACAAAACAAAAATAAACACTTTTATTTTATGCATAGGGCACAGTCTCCAATATTGCCTTTGAATTCTCCAAATCAAAATTAAAACCAAAAAGGAATAAAATAATCTAGAAATATCTTTGTTTAGTATTTTTTACTTTATTATGGGTTATAGACAGATAAATGCCTACTGAAAGGTTAGTATAAACATATACCTCATGGGTGTGAAATTGTTCTTTAACAACTTCCACATCATTGGATATATCCCCTTGTGCTTGTAATGAATCTTCAGCAGAGAGAAGCCATGTGAGTACTTCTTCTAAAGCAGATTGGTAGTTTTCAAGATCCATTTCAGAACCCATCCGCACAGTGCTAAATGTCTTTTCTTCAACAGTTTCTACAAACTGATCAAAACCAAAATGCTTAAGTAATGCAAACAGTGTCTGCTCAGAGAATACTACAAAGGAATAAAGAGAATACCAATGTCTTGTATAAAAAAAAAAAATCAGCTTTTTATAAAACAAAATAACAATAATAATCAGATGGCTACTGTGTTGAAGTACTTAATCGCAAATGTCCAGCTAATTGAATAAGACCAGATAAGATTGAGGGAAATAAAAAAATCTCAGATCAAATTAGGTCTTTTACATTAGAATTCAAAATTCCTAGCAACTACTCTGAATAGTGACAATATTTAAAATATACCTGTTATAATAGTTTTTCAATACAACATCTGATTTTTAATTTCTAGTTTATTTTTTTACTGTTTTTTTTCTTGGAGACAAGAGAGAAATTTATTTCCCATACCAGCTAGTAAAATTATATCATCAAAAGGCAACAAGTCACTTGCTGACATTGCAGAGAATCTATGAAAACAGAATGTAAAAAAAAGAAAAACAACCCTTTATAGTACATGCAATACTAAGCTTGAGCAATCCATAGATAACCATTTGTTAAAAACAGTCTACAAAGTTAAAAAACTCAGAAATCTCATGCCAAATAGTAAGTTTTTAAAAACAAACAAAAGTGCATTACTGTTGATTTCTCTTTCCTACAAAGGCCACCTTTATATTTATACTTTTAAAATTAGGTGACTCTTACAAGTGTAGAATTCACGCTTGTACTCTACTGCTTTAAGTCAAGAGAAATCAATAACAAATATTTGTGGATTAACACAGTAGCAAAAGATTAGAACAAAACAGAAGCAAGAAGGATTTGCTACAGAAGATGACATTCCATACATTTTTCAAAAAGTTCTGAAATGGTTTAGTTACTTTTTTAGCAAGTTAGTACAAAACCAAATTATTGACGTGAAAATATGCTTATGCTTTTATAAAAAAAATTATACCGAGACAATTATTGCTTTTATAGTTAGCATAAATTGCTTCCACTGACATACTTGTGCCAATAACCACTTATAGCAGCATCTAAAGACTTTCACTGTAATTTAGGACAGAAAGTCAAAGTTTATCACTAGAAAGCAGGAAGTGTAATGTAACAAGATCACTTAAAATCTTCAATCTTTAGTCTTCAATCTTTCAAATCTGAAACTTTAAAGTCTTCAAAATTCATCTTCACAATAAATTTATTCTGAATTGTATGGATTTAATAATCACATACAATTTCTGTGAATCCCTCTGTCATACGTGTGTTAGGCCAATAAAAACACCAGTCATAACTTCTTTACCACACGTCTGAAAAAAGGCATTCAGTAAATAAATCTGTATCAGAAAAGCAGGCTTGAAAATCTGATTAACTCAATCTTTGCTTTTTTTTTGTTTAAAGCAAGTATTATCTTTCTTGTTGTATATATAAAAATATATATAAACAATGGGCAAACAATAAACAAGGAATATAAACAATGAAGCACAGAAAATGTTCAACATATATTCCTGCTGCACAAATTAGTATCTGAATTGTGTGCAACTCTAGATTTTAAGTAGTATACAGTGTAGTAAAAAATAGCACCCACAGAAGATCCCTGGAGATTTCTCATCAAACCCTACAGGTCACATAGGAGCCCTTTTAAAAGGCTACAAAAATTTAAAAAAGCGTTTTGATGAGCACCTGGTAATTAGGGAATACACCGATTTGTATAAAAGATGCTCATC
>JAOXNG010000001.1:125533303-125546041 GCA_028566535.1 Scolopax minor | reverse complement strand
CCCATCCAGCCTGGCCTTGAACACCTCCAGGGATGGGGCATCCACAGCTTCTCTGGGAAACCTGTTCCAGTGCATCAACACCCCCAAAGTAAAAAATTTCTTCGTAGTATCTAATCTAAATCTATCCTCTTTTGGTTTAAAACCATTACCCCTCATCCTATCACTACACTCCCTGATATATTTACATCTCTATATACCTAGATCAGTCAGATTTCTCAGATAAGTGAAACTACATCTGTGTCTATATGTATATACATGTATATGTGTATATAAGATCTGTATACCTTCCAGTCAGATTGCTCAGGTAAGTGAAAGTACACTTAATATAGCCATGGCATTGTAAGCAATATGTAGTAAGTTTCTAGAACATAACTCTGTTTCTGGAATTACAGATGACCAAGAATATCATCCTGTTAATATAGCTTAAGTCTCACCTACACTATAATTTTTAATTCAAACAAGCAGATGCAACTGCAGCATGCATAGGTCCTTTCTCTCTACACAAATCATTATGACTTCCACTGAAATGTCAATGCTAATAATAAGATTATCGTTTAACAAAGCAGCTTGTAAAAAAAAAAAAAACAAACAGATACTAAATATACAAATAGCAAAAACATGAAATATCCTACCCCAGAATAGACAGAGGAAGATAAAGCAAGCAGAATCAAAGAAAAATGCTGACAACATTTGTGTTCTATAGTGTCTGTGTGCTCCTGGAAAATAATGAATAGCAACAATTGATAATGCATCATTGCTAAAGCATGTTCAAAGATCTTCCATGTTGGCCTCTTTTTGTCATGTTTGTGTCCTACCATTTAATCTTAATTCTTGAATTATACAGCTTTCTGAAGGTGCTGCTAGAGAAAATACTGACAAGGCAGATCAGTATCTCTGGGAAACCTTTTAAAACAAATTGTTTATATAAATGTATTTTTATTGTCTTTCTTTTATAAATGTTAATATGCCACAGACACTGATATTTTCTCATAAAAATGTCCCAGCCTTACCAAGTGACCCAACAGAGAGTTACTGCTTTAAAACAGAGTTTGATTTTCTAAGTATTGTTTCTTTTCTTAGTGCTGCACTGGGCATTGCACCAGATATTATTCAGAAAACTCAGAAGTGGAACATTATAAAGAAACTTAAATATTTGCCTACAACTGCTGGTCAGGGAGCATCAAACACCTATTTAACTGCTTAGGAAGGATTGATATAACCAGTGGGCAAGAGGACAATAGAGAGAGGCAGTCACAAAAGTCACAGCAGTTTCCAGACTTCTTCAGAATGTAAGAGTAATAAAAAAAATTAAAATTAGGTAGCGGTAAATTCCTTCTTACATGAATAATCAGAGAGTATATTCATGAACACTATTAAACATTTCATGAACAGATAATGTGTACTCAAGAGTTTTAGAAGAAATGGATAGTGCTCTTTACAAACATTAATTTCATTTGTAACTTGGACAGCATCTGTTTTAATCCTCAATAATGCCTTGACAAAATGAAGCATTACATAAAATCACAGCACCCCCATGAAAAACATTAATCCATAGTTACTTAACAGAGACAATTCACCATCCAGAGAAGCTTTCCAGTAAGGTTCAAGAGGAATCTATACCTGGGCAGGTGACAAGTATACGTCACCTGAAACACACGCCACACCTCCAGCGAAGTTAGGCTTACTAAATTATCATAGAATCGTTTGAGTTGGAAAGGACCTTAAAGATCATCGAGTTCCAACCTCCCTGCCATGGGCAGGGAAACCTTCCTCTAGAGCACGTTGCTCAAATTACTAAACTATTTTTTCTGTAGTATGCATGAGATCAGAACATGTGAACATAATATTTCAGTATGGCCACACAATCTGTGAATCTACGAAAGAACCGAAGTGACCCAAATCGCAAAATAAATAAATAAATAAATAAATCTGCATATTGCCAACTACATATAAATCATTAAAACAATGAAAATACCAAAGCATTTCTATTATTATTCTTTGCAACATATATTGAAATAGCAGTCAATAATATGTATTATATTCTAACATGTATAGTACATTTAAGAGGAAAAATAAAAAGGGTTAAAGCACTATGCTTTGATGTGGACAGTTTTTCCCTATGATCCAAGGAATTAATAAGAAACAAATCACACATTAACTTCAAAGTTGATATTATTAAGCACCTCCTGCAACTGGAAAGCTAGTCAAGAAGAGGTTTTCTCTCAATTTACAATTTTAGTTCTGGATGAGGAAACATACATTTATTTGTGAGAAGTAATCGGTCAAGATGATATTTTTTAAACCCCACATACAGTTTCACAACAGTCTTAGCCCTGTAACTTAGCTGAAAGGATGAAGTTACAACAGTTTTCATAATTCCCACCTTTTAGATGCTGAACAATCCTTACCCTTTTCTTTGAGAAGGCACTGACATTTATCTGAGTTCTTTAAAAGCAGATTCATAAGCTAAACTAGAATTAAACCAATGCAAAATTAAAGAAAAAAAAATACAACCATGAAACAACACTCCAAAACCAACCACCAAGCAAACTCACCAAACAGAAAAACACAAACCAACCCTAAAATAAATATTTATCAAGCAGTTTAGCTCTCTGAACCATTTCACCATGGAATATAGAGAGGAATACCATGGGAGGAAAGAATAAGATCATTACAGGGCTGACTGCCTTAAATGCTGTGAAACCTCCCTTACAGCTACACCACCAGTTCCCAGTTTCTGAGGAAAATAAGGCAAGTGGGATTAAAAACATAAAGTTATACTCATGATTCCACTTCCGTTATACTGAATTAAAAGAAATACAGTTATTCAAGCCACCCATCATTAAGGTCTTGGTCAAACAAAAGAGAAACAAGGAAGTGGATTTCCTCTAAAATAATATTCCATAAAAGTTACTGATACTCAGGGAAGGTTTTCTCAGCTTATTTTGTCCTCAAACACACCAACAAAGTGCCATAACAGGCTGAAGTTATTTTTTAGATAGCAGACAATATTTTATTCCTTCCTTCAGCCCCTCACCTGATTTTTCCAGTTTCATTGTGCACTATTTCTGTGTGAATGATTATGAATGTAATTCTGCCTCTCCTGCATTCAACTATTTAAACGCAGTAAGGCATTAAAATTACTGTAAACTCTTGTGGTGGCAGATACTGATATTTTAAAATGGTACCTAGTGGACCCATTTCATAATTATAAATAAAGAGCAAAAATGTGGCAGAACTGTTCTGAAGGGACTTCAGCACCACAGTTTTTCCATGCTCTATGAAAAGTGGTTGAATTCAATAAATTATTGTACTAAGTTCTTTTTTATTCCTCTTTTGACTTGTGATAAGGGATATACACACCTTGAGGATTTATGCACTAAAGCTGATTTGCTGAGTTAAACAGCCATCAAAATCAGCAATGCTCCGAGCTTAATAATCTGCTACAGACTTATAAAGCATTCCATAAGATCACTACTGACTATTGAAGTAACGCTCTCGCTTAATTTTGCTTTACAGCAAATTAAAATAAGGTATCTGAAAGAGAAAGACAAACAGCCTTCTGGAAAAGGGGAAAAAGTAAGCCATTACACTCTGCAGTACATTAACTGCTCTACTGGAGCAAGTAGTTTTTCTTTATTTCCTTGTAACCAACAAGCAAGTCTCTGGGTAAATAAATAAAGAATTCACTGCAGATTAGTATTAGAAGTGCTAATGATGCTTAGATATCATTCCAGTACACCACGAAGCACCAGTATTCTCTGCTTTCTTGAGCCCTCACTCCCCAGTGTGCAGAAGAAATAGATTCTTCTATCCAATACAACAATGTCAAGAAAGCCTTAAAAAAAAAACAACCCTCCTTCAGATTCACCTACTTAGTAACCAGCATTAAAATAAATTTACTATAAAAGACAAAAATTGAACATATGACTACAATGATATGTTAACAAGTAATTCAGTGTTATCAATGGCAAAAATGCTGCTCTAGTCTTTATTTTGCATGTATTTCTTGATACAAAAAAAGAAGCCAAGACTGTATCTTTTACTATACCTCACCTAATACGTGTCAGGTATATTTTTTGCAAAATATCATAAACCACATTTAATATAATTTTGAAACCCAGAAGCTAGCAGATAACATTTGAAAATGTACCAAAAGAGTGCCAGGAGATAAAAATTAATACAGGTTGTGACTTTAACTGAATTCTCATTCATTCTCCCTTATTCCCTTCTTGAAATGAGCAGTTTTTGTATTAATGTAACATCTGACCAGCACTTGAGTTTTCAGAATGTATTTACCAATGCCTAAGTTTTCCTGATCTAAAATTTGCATGTTCTTTACATTGAGTTTAGTAGAAATTATATGCATTACTTGTTTAAAAATAGTTTATTTAGAATACATGCCACAGTATGCATTGCTATGCACAACAGAATGTATACTATGTGTTGTACTATATGCCTGTATATTATATGTCTATCTAAAAAAGGTGTAATCAGTCTCCAAAGGGTAAAAATGTCTGTCCATATTGAGCTGGAAGAAGCAGTCTGGCTGAGGTAGAACACACTGAAGAGAGAGAAGTTTATTTTGTCTTTAAACGTAACTGAGAACATGGGGAGGTGTTTCTGAAGTGCAGAGTGGAGACAGGAGAGCAACCAATGAGCTTGTATCACAAAAGAAGAAAGAGATTCCAATGAAAACAAATGGGATCTCAACACAAACCTCAGAAATACTGAAAAGAAATATTTCTCCCAAAGATCAAGGAAGTTGTAAAAAGCTCACTGCAATCCAGAAAGACAATAAAAATTGACTATGAGAGGTCAAGCATGAGGAAAGAACCTGTCTCGCAAGCACCCAGTGTTTCCTTTTATTCTCATTGAGGAATATTACTGTTTTGTATTTTACAAGTTAACTAGTTGTATCATCTGTTTTTGCATGGTACTGGAAAGAAAAGGTGCAAGAAGATGCATTTAAAAACCTGGTGCTCAGTTCTTATGTAGCCTTTCCTTGCCAAATTATTTCCATAATTGGTTTGTACACTTCAGCATTAAAAAAAAAAAAAAAAGAAAAGAAAAAAAGAAAAAAGGCTGTCAAAGATGTCTGCTTTGACTGACAAAACATGCTGGGCACAGACAAATCCCACAGACATAAAACCAGTAGAGTGTGGTTTCAAGCAAAAAAAGAAGATTCCATTAACAGGCAAATACTTCTAAGATGAAAAAAATTAATTTATTATCTAGAAACGTGTTCCTATGCTATCATACTGTATGTCCTTATGCTGATTAATTTTTCAGCCAACATAGTCCCAAAAGAGTTAATGGCAGCTCTTTCAGAGAGATGATACTTCTTATCATTTTTTAAAAACCCTCAGATGTGGAAATTCACTGACTCCCAAAGCCATTATACCACCCAAGGAACAGGTTCCACCAGGCTAGAACCCTTTGTTTGTACTAAGTAAAGAGTTTACTTAAGCATCTCTGCTGCTGTACTGCAACAGGCGAAATGCCTATTTATGTTTAGTAAACTGGAGGTTCTTGGCATAAGAGCCTCACAGCAATTTTTTCCTTTATTAGGCTCTGCTCAAAAAGCTATTACAGAGGTATGTGTTATGGCCCTCTAGGCACACACTGCTCCCCGAACTTCAGGAAATGAATCTCTCTCTTAGTTTTATATTCTAACTTTAGTCCAAGGAGTGAAGTCACCTATGGAGCTGTGGAAGATGCTAATAAAATATTCATAATTTAAGCCTTTTTCCATTTCAAATGTAGACTTAAATCAGTTGCAATAATCACCAGCCAAAGCAAGAATGTAACTGTGAAGTGAAATTACAATGGCACAAAAAACGGTATAATTTGAGCATAAACCGTTTTGTTTTATTTTAAATAATATCTGAATTTATGTCCTAAACATCTGAATGTGCAAATGCACCAAGCAACGTTTGACAGCCACCCTACAAAACCTAAAGTTTTAACTATTAATAGCAGAAAAGGGACTAATCTATTTCTTCACTTCAAGTCATAATTAAAACAGGTTATCATGTTAATTTTGTCATCTCTAAAGGGATCAGAAAAGAAACTATGGAAGAATCCCCCAGAATAGTTTAAATAATAGGTAATGAATTTGGAAACTGCCCTTTTGCATTCTGACAGTGTATATGTCTACTGGGGGAGCATTCTTAAGTATGTCTTATATGTTAAGTACAATAAAATATAAGCAAGCTATACATAGTTAATGGCTGGCATCTTCCCAAACTGTTAACATACATTTGTACATTGAATTATGCTTACACAATTGGTTAAGCTTTTTACTGACAAAAAGTAGAATTATCGTACTTTACTTAGTCCAGTGTGCTTTTTGCTTTGAAACAAAACAGATAAACTCTTTAAACATTCCCTTAGCATAATCATGCTGAATTTGATTATGCTTTTGTTGTTGCTTTAAAACACAAAAGCTAATGCAAGGAAATTGCACCAAGAATCATATTTACAACTACATGTCGACTTGAAATTGAATGACTAAAAACAATTTCCGTGTCAAGCTGTGGGTCAGAATAACGTGTCATACAGTATTTCAGCCATTGAAGCCAACTATCTGTTTGCTTCAGTATCACAAATGTGAGGATGAATTTTGGCACTTGTCAGCCTATGATAAGTTACTACATGACTAATACTTGTCCGTGGAGTGATAACTGATTATACAGTAAAAATGTACTGAAGAAAGGTGAACATTCTCTGAAGGAGAGATTTAAAAATCACACCAGTCACTGCAGTCCATGGCAGAGTAATTCTGCATTTCCTTGTTTTAATTTATCATCACAGCAAACTATCCAATACCAATTTTATCCAACATTTCCCGGTAGAATACTTGCAACACAAAACGACAGCAAAAACAAATGCATATGAACTTTGATATATTTAGCAGCAAATTAAGTAGCCTTGATACTACTGTCAGTCCATTTTTAACAGGATGGATATTCTTCCATGCCACGCTCCCAGTCTGTACAACCAAGAGAGATGAGAGCCTTCAAGCATCAGCTTATAGTCATTGATTTTCCACTTACATCTGACACTTCAGAGCAACCTACAATCTCATCCAAAAACAGCCACCTTTTCATAATACTGAAAGATCATCTGCCCATTGAGAACAGGATACATTTGACGGGGTGCTTCATTTTCTTATACCTCACACTGCAGCAGAAATGAAACACATGATCTAGCAACACATTACAGGCGCAGGTCTAAGTAAAGGTAACAGAACCAGATTCCACCCTTTTTTGATGCCGAGTAGCAGGAGAGGATAAAGCAGACCTGACACAACCTGGGAACAACAGTTCAGCTAAAGCAGCTGTGATTACACACCACTCAAGCAGAGCTCAAGGACTCAAAGTGTAGGAATGAATGTAAAACAACAGCTTGGTTCTCAGGGATGCTGAGCATCCTCAAGACAACATGCAGAGCTCTAGTTACCAGAGGCCTTTCCCCAATAGGTACAAAGCAATTTAACCTAGGTATTTGTTATTATTAGCTATATTTAACACTGACAGAAGATGTTCGGTAGATTAAATGACTAGGTCTTATTAAAGAGTTTCTGAACAAGAGGTTCAGAACAAGAACTATATGACCATGTACTGTTCCCTTAATCACTTTATCATAGTTGTCATTACCATACAGAACAAGATGAATCTCTATTAGCACATTACTACTTAATATGCAGTCAGATACAACATAAATCAATCTCAAAATGAAATTTCTGTTCACATTTAAGAAATATGCTGATGACCCTGACTTAAAGCAATATAAAAATGAAAGAATAAATAGCCCAATTGTAGATTATCTGGCAACTTTCAAATATGAGAGTTACATAATTCAAAGCTAATTTTCAAGTTATTTAAACTCATATAAAGAATGAATATTGAAGAATGTTTTTAATTTTAAATGCTAAAAAAAAAACTTTCCAGCCTCTGATACTTAATCACAATGAATTTTAAGCTACAACTTTAATTCAAAGTTAAATTCAAAGCAGGTCAAACACCTCTACTGTTTTATTAAATCATGTATCAAGGAGTGTGATTCAGTACAGATGAACAACAGCCCACGTTCAGAAAACTAGCAATTGGATTGCAACTAGCTCATCCATGACCAAAACTATGCTCCTCTGAAGTTTAAAATAAATCATCTTGAATTAAGAGCATCACATTAAACAAATTTGAAACAAAGTTGGAAGTATGGAGACATAACTGCCTATTAAAATCCAGAATGTTTTTTCCACTTCATAGCTATCTCAGTAATTATAGGGTTTCACTATAAAAACAAATTAACAGAACTGGATGGTCTTCTGGAAACAAAAGTTATTTTCTCCAGCACTACTGGAAAAATGTTAACTGCACTTACCATCTGGTGAAAGGATGATCTTGTTTATGTACAATCCTCACAGGCATTTTGCAAGGATTAATCAATATTTTTAATGTGCTTTGAAGATTAAATACTCAATAAGAGCACAGTTTCATTTACTTATGTGCATTTACTTTAGGAAATCTAGAATTCTATACAACAAAACCAAGAACCAATAATTGTAATATCATTGCATAGTAGGAATAATGTTATAAAACTATTATATAGAATTTGAGCATATAAACTGTAGTTTTTCAAATATTTCACCATTCTGATGGTTTTAAACCATCTTGCAGTACTTTGGAGGTCTGAAAGCATCTTTCCTTAAATTTTCAGGCACTATTTATAACCTTAAATTTCCAGGCCTAGGCACGGGCATTTTCCAAAGCAGTGAATCCTCACTCAACTTTCTTCTCAACAGAAGAAATACCCTTCTTGACAGAATACATTCTTGGCTTCAAAGTAAGAATAATCACTTAATTCCACCTGTACCAAAATATTAATTATTCCCTTCAGTGAGGCTGGTAAAAATCAGAGGGTTTTTTTTTTTTTTTTTTTTTCAGGATTAATCTAGGGAGAAGACTGGATCAGAAAGAATAATGTTTGCAAGCTGAGAAATTTCACCTGCTCAGCTGGTATAAGGCACTTGACAGAAGTCTGTCGTGCCAGGAACAAGATCTTCCAATCTGCTTCCACTGTCTGGTACTGTGTCTGATTGATTTTGGGTTGAATAAATACTGACTGGTGGCTTTGTTCTCTGCATGGTGTATACCAGGTGAGAATGAGGTTATTGGCATTAGAAATCTGTGTCCTGGCACTTGGGGTTGGATTCAACTCTTCACTGCTGTTAGAAATTACTAGTGGAAGAACCACTCAGTCTTCCAACACTTCAATGAATGACAGACAGAGGATTTCCCTCCTATCTGATTCTTAATCAGCATGCATCAGCATGAAATCTTGTACTCATGATGTATGAATCCATGGGAATTTCTTAATTCTCAGCATAAGGAAATCTTTGAACACATTAACTAGAGCCTGGGCTCTTTCTAATCCTGGAG
This sequence comes from Scolopax minor, assembly GCA_028566535.1. NCBI lineage: Eukaryota > Metazoa > Chordata > Aves > Charadriiformes > Scolopacidae > Scolopax > Scolopax minor. The sequence goes on along the minus strand of JAOXNG010000001.1, from coordinate 125,536,595 downwards.
ATATTATGTTCGGCTCTATTACACTAATTTGGAACGATTAACTTGCAAATTCCAGGCAAGAGAACATGCAGCATATAAAATTCTCTATTTTAGTGAAAGTGTACTCTTTTTGTTTAATACAAAATATATGACAGGAAAAAAAATAACTGACATTCATTTGGCTAGCAGGCAGAGGAGAGGCAAGAGAACAGTTTCATTAAGAGAGAAAGAAAAATTACTGTAGAAGAATTAGATGAGTAGAAGAAGTAGCTGAGACTACAAGGGACAACTGCTAAAGAAACAAAGTAATTTAAATGTCTGCTTCCGGCTCATAACTACTGTGCAGGCAGCACAGTGTCCATTTATCACTTGCAAGACCGAGATTCAAGAGAAGAATCCAAAAGCAGATCAAGGTTTAATCACTAGGGAGCAGGCAGCAAACGAACACCTTGGAAAGCAGAGATGAAGGGAAGCAATAAAGACTGAAATAAAAAATGACTGAGAATCATTGAAGAAGCTAAGATTATGTTCAAATGGAGAAAGGATAAAGGATAATTAATTCTGACAAGGTCAATGTAAAAAAAAAAAAAAAAAAAACCCACAAAGAATACTGGCCAAGAAGGCACAACTAGCAAAACATATGAAAATGAGGAATAAGTTTTCCCGCAAATACATCCAGAGCAGGACCCTTCCTAGAGGCTTTGGAGAATGAAAGAATCAGCACGACAGGAACATGCAAAGACAACAAGGCAACTGCTGAGAATCTAAATGAGTTATTAGAATTTGTATTCAATGCAGAGTTTCCCATGCTAAAGTAGGGGCATTCAGGCTGACCAGCTAGAGGAACAGTCTCAAACTGCAGTATGCATAGAATTGTACAACTAATTGAAAAAGGAATGACAGCTCACAAGGAACAAACATCCTTTATCCAGGAACTACTAAATTAACTCAAGGGTGAATAAGTGAACCGCTAATTGCTGTATGTAATATCTGTTCTAAAATCACCTTAGATATGAGGCCTGGAAGGTGGCAGATGCAATGATAACTTCTAGAACGGCTCCTATCTTTATTACTCTAATGATAATACGTAAAAGAAGTGGCAGACACATAAAAAGTATACACAACAAACCAGTCAACATAGCCTTTGTAAAGGGAAGTCTTGTTTGACAAGTGATAGAATCACAGAACAATTTAGCTCAGAAGGGACCTCTCTATACCACCTCTTCATAATCAGACTTTAAAAAGAGCTATTTCTCCGAGATTGCTCAGTGCCTTGTCCAGCGACTTCTGAATATATCCAAGAATGGAGATCCCACAACTTCTCTAGGCACCTGTTCCAGTGTTTGACCACCTTCAAAGTGAAAGTAGTTAATCAAATTTTAATTTCCCCTTGCTACAGTCTATGAGGAGACTCTGAGCGGAGTCTGCCTTCCAAACATTCTCCCATTTGCTAGTTAAAGACAGCAATGCCGAGGGTGCTCACAGATGTCACTTTGAGGCCACTCTCCAACACCTTTAGGAGGTCTCCCCTGAGTCTCCTCCTCTGCTTAAGGCTAAACAAACCCAGCTCTCAGTGAAAGCAACAAACCCAGCTCTTATTCTTTCCTGTAGCCTTTGCTATGAGATCTCCTGTCTCACTAAGCACTAAAGCCACAGTTCCCTTGGCTTTCCTTTTGCTGCAGACTGCAGAAGCACACTCTAACTCTTTAAAGTGGTAACAGCAAACTGGAAAAGGGAAATGCGATCAATACTGCTAATTCGGACTTCCAAAGACATTCTCCTTGGAGAACAACTCTCTTCTGATGCATAAATTTCATGGATATATGCAACTCAGGAAATACCTGTTCCTAGAAAATAAACACCTCTGCAGCAAATCCACAAAACTCTAATTTCAGTATATTTTTAGGGTAAGCAATATAACTTCTTATTCCCCATCTTCCGTTTTACTAAAATTTCTTCCTCTTAACACTACTATTTGAAAAAATTAAATAAGAAAAAAAAGTTGTTTCATTGACTGATTTTTGGAAGAGACTACTGCCAAAAACCAATAAAAGCTTTACGCTTGCCAATTTATTTTTCATCACCATTATTTTTGCATCTGTACCCCACTTAGCACCCAAAACTGCCCCAGTTTCAAAGTAGGAATTTCCCAGCTGGCAGATTGAAAACTGCCAACAATGCCTCTGCCTTTGGCCACATCATGTGCAAAAGAGAGAGATACAAAAGGGTATTCAGGCAAATAGCTCTGGCAGTGTTCTTTGCACTATTTGAAAGGCTCATGTTGCTCAAAGTTAAAAGGTAAATTGTGCATTCCTAATGCAGAATAAATACTTGTCTCAGTTGGCTGAACTAAAGCATTTGTTCAACAAGTGCTTCACCTATAATAATATACAAATCACATAACACTGAAGGTCAAAAGAGATGAGATTAATCTGAATTTGATAAGTCAAATATGCCAGATACTTATTTTAACTTTTTATGTACTTATGCCAAATAGTAACGTCAGCCACATAAGAACACACAGCAGCTGCAACAAACATTCCTTATGTTTTCCTAAAACTTAATTCCCAGAAACTATTTAAGATAGGTGCTGTACCAATTTATAGAAAAAAAAATAATCAAAATGCTGTATGTTAATGACAGCAAAGGTATAACTTATACATTTATGCATTCAGTGAAAAATATTCATCAAATAAGTTACAGGCAAAAAACAATGCTAGAAGCAGCACATGTAAGCTGGGAAAGACATGATGAAGTTCTGCTGTGCCACCCCAGGTATTTTCTATTATGATAACCATTCATTATTGAGAATAATTGAATCTATAATAATATTCTGAAGGTTATGCATTTCTTCCACACACTATTCCTTCTTAGAAAAGTCTCTGAAATTCTAGTTTTAGTTTCAAAACTAATTTCTCAAAGAAAAAAAAAAGTCAACCCCCTTGATTAACAGAATATCATTAGTGACACTGGGGGAATGAATATGCAATTATTATAGAGCCTATAGAGTAGCAATGCATCTGAACTTTATAAAAGTCTTTCAGTTGTCCTCAAACTATAATTTGTCAAATTTATCTAACTTTTATGATATCTTTCTGGAAGTTTGCTCCTGTCAGCAATCACCTTTCACTCTTTGCAGAAAGCAGAAATATCCAACTTTAATACATCATTTCACCAATATTAATCTTGAGTTTTGTGTTTCTAAAGGACAATTATCCCCCTGGGGGCAATCTACTGGTGTTTGCAGTCACAGAGGGGAACCACAGGAATGCAGAATTTACAGAAGCTCAATCAGAAGACTAAACAAAGGCTA
>JAOXNG010000001.1:125514614-125530192 GCA_028566535.1 Scolopax minor | reverse complement strand
TCTTAATAGCTCTAGCTGTGCATTGAAAAAAAAAAATGCCCTTTTTATTTCTGCATCCCTTTGGACTGAAGTTATTTTGTTTATAATTTTCTAGATTTTGAGTCGAGAGAAAAATATAGTCTGCCTCAATTTTTTTTGCCTTTATTTTTGCCAACCACGTTCAGTGTGACCGTGACGTTCCCCTTCTGCTATTAAACTAGAATCACTACAGACTTGAAATTTGCAGCCCTTTTATGTATATTGAATTTTTTTGCAGCCTGCCCTTAACCATTGGAGAGCTTGAGATTAAGAAATAAGGGATTGAATAAACACGAATATGTATACATACATTGTACAGTAAATAAACTCGAGCATATTTATAATGATGGGTGTGACTGACTGATGTACATAGCTAATAAATACCACTGACTGCTGTTTAGCTCAGAAGACTGTAGCAAAAAATAAAATAAAAGCTGTGGTCTAAGGTAGTGATGACCCGTTGCAGCTCTGTCTGCAGAGAATAGAGGGATGTAGACTGTCTTTGGTTAAGAAGTGGTGTTCACTGTTAGCAAATATTTAATGGTAACTAGAAACTTTGTAAGCTTGAAGAATAAAGCAGAACTGAATGCCTCTTTTGCCACAGTGCCACAACTCATAAATTTTGGCTTTAACCCTTTTTATCTTTTTAATCTAAGATCTGATTAGTAATTATTCTTCCCTCCTAATGTCTTTCAGGAGACTCCCGTGAAAGCACATAAGCTTGGATAGGCTTAAAAAATATATGCAAACGATTGGCTTTACCTTGTTAGTTACAGACACTATAGGTTTAAAAACATCTTGGTGATTTCTGTGACCAGAAGCGATGATAAAAGCAAAACTTCCATAGGTAGAGAATAATATATATCTGAGCTGTTAGTCAACACTGTGTGCCTGAGAGGATTCAATCCACAGTGCTTGAAAACTGCAGCGCCACTGCTTTGTTGCACCAGGGAAACATGGCTGAGAACTTTAAATAATGTTATAAACCTCATTATACAATGCTTTTTTGTCATAATGTATTTGCTGTAATATTAATTATATTTACCACTTGGAGACTCTGAAAAAAATAAAGATAAAATCAATGCATCAAAGTTATTCCCCTGTGCCTATGCACAAGGAATAAAATGAAATAAATAACACAGGCTGTCATGATGCTACAGAAATGCTGAGGAAACGATAATGTAAAATAATAACACAGGTCAGAGCTCACCCACCCAAGGTAATTATAATTCTAGGATTTAAAAAAAAAAAAAAAAAAGAAACAAAAGCTTGTTGGCAGACTCAGTGTCTCATGTTTTTTTAAAGTCTCTAGTTTATTTTCGATTCAGGTTTACACGCACAGATTGAAAATACAGGCTTTTCGGGGCATGTATTGCTTTAACTATTGTACTATTACTCATATTGCTGTCTAGAACGTTACAGTACCAGCTGTGTTTTGAGAAGTCCTCTGGATGCAGAGTTTTCTTTTTCTGCATTAACATCTGTTTGTGTTTGCATTGCTGCACATCCAGTTACTAAAAGGCTACACCCTTTGGATATTAATGGTTCGATACCAGTAGGTATTACACTTTGTTCGTGCTTTCGGTCCGTAGGTGTGCTCTTATGACAGTATTGCAGCTCTTGTAGAACAGTTTAAGGCATCTGTAAAAGTTTTTGAAATATATTGTAAAATAATAAAGGATAATATAACTAAACAACAGCATGACTGGTGCCTTTGGAAACGTTCTGATGTTCTTTTAAGCTGTTAGTGGTTTTACAAAATAACCTCCCTTTCGTCTTTAATTCAACAGGGATTAGTGGAAATGTCCAGTCGTGGTGAGACCTTTGCTGCATATCACAACGGGGGGGTTGTGTGTGTTTAAAAACCCTCTTGTCCTGTCGCTGGGCTACAATATGTAGTATTTCTTTTTACTTACTTTCCAACAGCAGGTTTTGGTCAAACCTCTCTCCTCCCCCTGGATGCCAGGTTGGAAATGGTGGCACAGGAAGATGTCCCATTATGGTGTGGCCTTTTGGTCATGCTCCCTTCACTGCGGGAGGATCCAGGGTACGTTGGTTTGTGTTAAACTTTGAAGGGCAGGTAGAAGGTCCCACCTGTTTTTTTGGGAAGGGAGGGAAGGGAAGCTGGAAGCCAGTTCCCAGACATTTCCACTTTCAAGGGGCTGCTCCTCCCAGGCAGAGGAACAGCACTAATTTAACATTCCATGAGAGTGCCTAAAGGTGACGGTTTAATTTGTATTATTGCAAAATGAAATGTTTTGCAGAATAAAATCTTCAACTACCTTAATAGATTTTTGATGACAAAGCCCTATCTTGTTAGCAGGGAAGTCCCACGTTTGATATTGACAAAGCCATTTGTGTTCGTTACCTTGGTATAAAAGGAAAAGCTTGTACATTGTCCTTGGTTTTCATGGCTTCACCTCCTTTGCTACAACAAATAAACGCTGTAATGTTTTAGCAAATAACCATTATTGTTTATATATACACTGTAATGCAGTGGGATGGAGCAAATGGCGTATTTTAAGGAGTCTATTTCTTTGCATATAAACTACCTGTAAAGCTTACTGAAGGTGAAGAGTGGCTACTACTTAGCTCTCAATTGTTGGCTGCATTACTGAAACAATGAAGATATATCACCCCCTATAATAGGGAAATAGCAGCCATTTAACATAGTTGAGCATTAACTCTGTCATTTAGGCTGCTGAAGCAATCTTATTATTATAGTCAATGTAGCTGATTTTGTTTCTCCATATGTGTAGAGGTTCTGGTGTATAAAATCCATTGCTGTTTGCAACAGTGAATCACACGTGCTTGAAGGCTACTCCTGCTATTTAAATGAAGTTATACCCAGACCTCTCAGCAGAATAAGGAGAGATAAAGTAAGTCACGGCTGGTTTGGAAATTGTAGTTGTTTCAACAATGCAACTGCTCTTTGCCATCCTGCAAAATTTGGTTCTAAGAAAAAAAAAATAATAGTGCTGAAAAAAAAAAAATTGCCTGTGAAAACAGCTTCTTGAAACATGACTTTCAGTGCTTATTACCTAAAAAGTGTGTTTTGTCCATTTCAAAGCCAGGACTCTGTAAAATGAAAGCTGGTGGCGGCTGGTCCTTCACCTGGGATGTCTCAAAGGTGGTGACCTCTTTAATATTATGTTTGCAGTTTATATTTGCGTGCCTGGGGTAGATGAGTTGAGAATGTCAATGATGTGCTGTTTTCCTTCAGTTCTCCGTGTACGTATGTACACCACCCTCAGAACCCTGACGCAGATATCACTGGGGCTATAAGTAAAAAGTCAGGTAGAACTCAAAGAGGCTACAAATTATGAAAGAGAAATGGTAGTTATTAGGGGAAACCAACAAAAGTAGCTTTAGAACTTTTAAAAATTGTAATTAATCTAAAATTTTAAAAAAAAATTGTTTTATTGAGACACTATTTTTAATATTCAAGATAATACATAAGGAAGCATCATGCTGACCTCCGTAGAGTGGATTGACATCTGGTGAACTAGAGTAAGAGCTAGACCTGACTGTTACTTGTGAAGACCCTTAATGTATCAAAGTTCCCTGCATTATTTAAATTAATTGGAGTAGGAAAAAAACCAAAACACTCAGAACTTCTAAACACAAACACAATCTCGAAATACCTATCCTTATATGGTATTCACCCTTAAGCAAAGTAGTCTATTTCTGTACAGAAGTAAATGTTTTGTTCCTAGTAAAAGGCTCAGCATACTGTCTAACTTGACTCAAACTTCTGACCTACTACTAGGTTTTAGGAAGTGCTTAATCTTTCATTTATATTTCCTTGTGTCACTGAAAACGCTCCGTTCTATTTGGAGGGTTAGTAGGAATAGTATGCTCAAAGGGAATCTAAGTCATTAACACTTCTTTTCTTCTATTTCAAATCCAGAGATTTTAATCAAACATGTCACCAATTAACATTATTCATTCCTATCAAGTAAACATCTTAATCATCCTTCTGTTTGTGACCAAATTAAAAATCCAGAAGTCTCAAGATACCTGTATGAGTTTTCCTCTTACATTAATCACTTTAGCATCTTTTCGAATCAATATTAACAGACAGGCAGATAGTGATATCTTTGCAGTGAAATATCCCAAATTGCTTATGGATTTTCTAAATAGAGTAAAATTAATTCAGGTATCAAAAAACTGTAGGATATAAAAATATTCAATAGGTTTTTTTTTTTTTTAATTAATTTTAAGCAAAAGTCCTCCTCTCCAAGTCTCATGTCCCATACTCCACAACTCTTTACATGAGCCATCTCTATTTTCAGAAAGTCTTTTTTAAATTATACATATATTTTCATATGTATTACAATGCTGAAGGTACAGATTATTATAGGAACTGGGATTCTAAGATCAAAGCAGAATATTCTGATCTAGGCCTATTCTTAGTTGGAATAACTACTCTTTAGTTATAATAAGATTAAAAACCTAAAAGATAAATCTCTTTGCCTCAAGTGAAATCTATTTAAAGTCTAATATAGACTTTTTGTTGGCTAAGCAGCCACAGCAATTTCACATCTTTTAAAATTATCATGTGACAAAATATCCCAGAAAGATATACGCATTGCTATGTACCACCAGAAACTTGTCTGACTATGCATTGAGCATTTATCTAAATAATCCCCTTTCTTCCTTTGTCATTTTAAGACTAGGGTATACTTATTTCATTCTCTGTCTTGATACATCAGACAACAGAATTCTGTTCTAATTTATCTCTTCTCTGTTGTCTTCCATTAGTTATTATTTTGAGCAACCGAGAACTCGTGCGCAATTCCAAAGGGCTTCATTCATTAAATTACAGAGTTTAAAAAAGCATGCTATATAAACAAACATCATTAATTTTACTTAAAGCATGGATTAGGGGCACAGCAAGTCCCAATGGAAGACAAAACATACAAGCAATTAACACACATGAGAAATTTGGAAAGAAACTAACACAAGATTGAACCCGGATGAATATTTTAACACACTTATAGAAATTATTTATTTTGAAAAATAATGCAAAAACACAGCATTAGTAATGATGAACAGAACAGAAAATTACACATAATAGGATAGAGTGACAATGAAAATTATGTTATTATTTGTCAGAGGAGACTAATGATTAAAATTTGACAGACAGTTATGAGGCACCATGACTGCAGAATATTAATATAGACCCGAACATTTATAAAGAACTCAATAAAATAAAAAAATAATAAAACAACTCCACAAAAAGCAAGGTGAAGAACTGTAAATTCATAGGTAGCCTAAAGGTCCATGCACTAGGGAGGTATACAGTCTGCTTACGCAGTACCAGGAGGCTACCTTTAGAACTAGCATTTTGAAGTCAAGAAAAGGAATATTTAGAATACCACTGTTTTCAATTTCAATTTGTCAAAAAACAGGTTCATGGTACCAACACTTGCATGTCTTTTTGATTGCCTGCAACACCCAGTTTCATCACCAGGTTCCAATCAAAGTAGATACAAAGAGATGTGTACTCTTTCACAGTCTTCATTCTTATTCTATCTATAAGGCCTTTCAACTGCTTTAAGATCAAGCATTTAAGAATGGGTCTTTGTAAACAATACAAGGTAATAACATTTCCCAGATCTCCTCCCATCTTAATTTTTATTTCTTAATGAAAACGATTGTGAGATGTAAATATTTCAGAGTATAAGGCTTCATAAAGCTCCATTGCTTGATAATAGAAGTAATGGTTGTTATTTTTAGAAGGTGGAACTAGCAGTGGTGTCACCAGCTACCACATACAGTTTCTGCCCAGTTAACATACCAGAAAACCTCCCAATTCAATTTCTTCTGCACTGATCTCCTATGATGGCTTATGCATTGGAAACAAATAGCTTACTTTTTCCTCTCATGGTGAAAGATGTCTTCACTATTGGACAACATGGAATTTTTTAGTTTTACATCTTCCCTATGGTGTTATTATCTAGATTCTTATCTTTTCAATGTTCAAAAAGAGACTGATTGAACTGAATCAGATTCAGAGTCTATAAACATTGAGGAAGCCTGTTCAACTCTTTTTACTATAATAAGCTGTTCAGAAATATCAACCAATCTGTTCTACATTCCAAATACTTTCAGATCTTTCATGTACTGATCCTTACATCTAACAGTCGCTAAATTACCTACAATACTAAGTTACTAGAGAGCTCTTTATAATTCAAATTCAATATTCAAATGATACTACAATCTGTAAATCCATTGAGATACAAAAATCTTACAATTCCTTTTGTAACATATGCCCTGCTCCCAATTAATCCCAGTTATAAGTTTTCCCACTGATAAGAGGAGAGGCCTGTTTTGTCCTTGAGTCTCTTAAATTACTTGAAGGATGCTGAATTATTTCCATGAAAACCTGTAAAAGTTACTGATTGTTGAGTAGTCTCTTGATAACTAAATTGCTCACAGGTCAATGAGATAGTAATGAAGCTACTCATTAATATGGAAGAAAAAGTGGTTTTAGTTGGAGACGTGAATTTTTGCCGACTATTTCTATTTGCTTGAGACTGCAAATAAAAAGCAGGACTTTTATCAGTAGGAAAATAAGAAATGCATTTTAATTTTGGGGGTAAATATTTCTCAAAAGGAACTGTAAAGTAAAATTACAACAGGAATATAGATCAAATCAGCAACCACTTGAAAAAGTTATTTTTACTAGAAAGTCATTCTGATAAAAGTTTATCTATTGCATTACATAGCCAATAAATTCTATGGTTTCTCCATTCTTTTGGAAGATATTTCCATAACCCTTTGTTTACTCTGCATTTCAGAGCTGTGCTATAAACAGAAGACAAGATATGGCATGATGACATATCCAGCACTTAAAGCTGCAATTTGTGCTGACAAAGAGTAAAGCAATAGTTAAAAGCTTGTCCTTTTATTGTTGTACTTCAATGCTGCAATAATGCCAATTCAAGTCCACCCCTATGTAGTTCCATTAGGAATGCTTAGAGATAAGCAGAATTCACATGCCAGAACATGAACAAGAATAGTTCAACATATTTTTCCTACTTTTTTTTTTTTAAAGGAGAATTTTAAGACTTAAATAAGAACACCAGGGAGATAGGACATGATTAAAAGTGCTTAATTCCTTTTGAGGGTTTTATCTTTTTCTTGCTTTGAACAATATTGATATAACAACTACTAGGTAGCCAATACAGGGCATAATTTTAGAAGTCAATGTCTATTCCAAAACCATCCATTAGTCACACATTCCACACAGCTGCAGTATACCACAACAGACTGGGTCACGGTGCTCAGGAAACACAAATTAGAAAAAATGGCTTTAATTCATTATGTGAGTATATATTTACACTGCATTTAATATTGTTACTTTTGAAACAAAAGCAAAAGCAACCTAAAAATTAGATATTAAAATAGATGTAACTGATGACTTATTATTAATTTAATTTTTTCTGCCCTCAGAAAAGGAATTTTTGTTTTGCATTATGTAGCCTATATACACAGGTCCAAATACTGACAGAATATTGAATGTTCAGACTAGCAAATACACAAAAATATTTCTCGAGCCCAATATTCTGTTGTCACTAAAGATACAGCTAAGATAAATAACATATCCAGCTACCTTGAACTTGAAAAATCATTACATTGATATGTAATCATATCAATGCACCCTGCAGACCTGCATTTGCTTTACTAAATAACTGTTTAAAAGACGTCAAACACTATCATAGTTTCCCAAATGAAAATGTACTGCTGCCGCTAAGCTGGTAGTCTTAGTTTAAAATACAGCTCCAGACCAAATATTTGGTCAAGTAATAATATCCCATAACAATTAATTTTATTGTGAATTCTATAGACTTTCCTCCTATTTAACCAAAAGCATGAGAACCAAAAGGAGCCTGAGAAAACAAACTTTTTTTTTTTTATTTTCTAATCATTATAAGGCTTTTTGTGCCACTGAAGTAATACTGTCCAAACTTGATCCAACATTTTCCTTTACTATTCTCAGCAGCACAGTATCAAACATAGCTCTTGACTTGTCTCCCCTCTGCCTTCACAAAAAAAATAATAAATAAATCCCCCACACTGACAGTGTACAAGGCAAAACATCTGTAAACTTCAGGGCACAATAGAAAACAAATATCTTCTCAGAATCCCTTGATATAAGCCATATCAGCAACAGCAATAAAATTAACTGAAAACCAGTCCATATTATACAATTACCAGGTACAGATGGGGTTAACAACTTCACAAACTACAATGCTGACAACTTTTCCCCCTCTTCTCGGTGCTACAGGTATGGCAGACTAGCCCATTACTGTCGAGATACAGAAGTATGCAAAGTCAAGATCAAACAAAAAAGTTATCAAATGGAAAAAGTGTCTGAGTCTCATTATCACTTAATAATGGTGCCAAAAACTCATGTCATCAGTGCAAATTAAGGAAAAATATGGAAAATGTGACTGGGATGGATTAAACAAGGTTTTTATCAGGCTACACAGTAAAGTATAAGAAACTGGATAATTACTTCACCTAAAAAGGACAGCAGAAATGCCATTATATAACTTCAGAGTCTATTATCGGGCTAGCACAAACAAGCACAAGACCCAGAAAAATGACAGCAGGGACAAGTTCATTAAACCAAGAATCAGATGTTCATTGCCAGAAGGGAGCACACAGACACTTCATCTCCTACTGTTGCTACCACACTCACACTCAGTTGTTGTAAGGGAAAAGAAGACACAGCTCAGATGTACTCCCAGATTCAGTTTCAGAGAGCGTTCCCTACTGTTCCTCAAGAGATCCTTCTGCTCCTGTAAGTTATGTGTGTTTTATCCCAAAGTAAAAATCACTGCCAATAATATGGACTACTACGTGTTGCCGACCATGATGCATTTGTTGCAATTTCCTTGTCCTATTCTTTCTTGGTGATATTTAAAAAGTTGCTCATGAAAAAGCAGACATGTGACAAAGAATGTATAAACTTCAGAAAATATACTAAAAGCTACTATGTGAAGACTGGAATCATGTTCCTCTATAACTGCCATACAGATAAAATGATCATGAAGAATCAGTTAACTACTAAAAGCTGTAACTGCAGGTACTGATAATTAATAAATGATACAGACCAATCTTAACAGCTTGATCAATTGTTGATCAAGCTTTCATATATACCAGCTACGATTACTAATGTCATCATTATCTGGTTGAATCGCTTAAGATATTTTAAATTTTTTGCTGAAATGAACTTGAGTGAACCCATACCAACAAAGACAGCAAATATCTCTACCACTACTCATCCCCAATACATAGCAATAGTTTAGAATAATGAGCCAATAATGTAGAGAGATGAAGACTTCAAGTTTATAATTTTTAAAAGAAAAAAGTTTAGAGAGCTATATTATTTATGTCTAAAATACCACAAATTCAAGAATGCAGCTAGAGATTAACAGCCTGAGTTATTTACATTTAAAACAATCAACCAAAACTTTTTCTAGTCAGCAATTCATATTTACATGCAGAATACCACAACAGTCATCACAAAGGTTTATTTAAAAAATAAACATTACTGTAGTAGAAATTTTCCACAATAGCTTTACCATTCAAATCTTAGCAAAAACACTATTAAAATGACCTAGGTTTGGCAGGGTCATTGCATGACATTTCAAATTGAATGAGACATGACTGGAAGCTCACAATTATTAATTTTGAGTAACTAAAGTCAAATAAATATTTTTCTTTGAACGGATCACAGAGCACATTATAAAGATTTAAAACATTTTAGCTGCATAATCATAAATGTCTTACAACAACAGATCACTGTGAGTATTTTTCCTTTTGAATCCTGCCTGCTAATCTCTATGCCTTTATTAACTTTCTTCTAAATAATACTTTCTACCATCCATCAATTTCCCCCACATCTTCATAATTTTTCCTTTGTTACCTTTCATACAATACTGTAGTGAACACCAGATAGAAATACAAGCCTACTTATGTTTCACTCACTGGCAAGGTTGAATCAAAAGATCATAGAATATCTTGAGTTGGAAGGGACAAATAAGGATCATCAAGTCCAACTCTCTGCTCCTCACAGCACTACTTAAAACTAACCTATATGACTAAGAGCATTGTCCAGATGCTCCTTGACAGGCTTGGTGCTGTGACCGCTTCCCTGGGAAGCCCATTCTAGTGACCAACCACCTCCTCAGTGAAGAGCCTTTTCCTAACATCCAATCTGAACTTCCCCTGACACAGCTTCATACCATTTCCTCATGTCCTATCACTGGTCACCAGAGAGAGATTAGATCTCTCCCTCTGCTGCCTTCCTTGAGGAAGTTGTGGACTGCAATGAGTGTACCCCTTAGCCTTCTCTTCTTCAAGCTGAATAAGCTAACCTCAGACACTCACTGTAAGTCTTGCCCTCAAGACCTTTCACCATCTTGGTTGCCCTCCTCTGGACACACTACAATAGTCTGATGTCCTTATAGTGAGGTGCCCAAATCTGCACACAACGCTTGAGATGGAGCTGCAACAATTCAGTGCAGAGCAGGACAATCACCTCCCTCAACTGGCTAACTATGTTGTGCTTGATGCACCCCAGGATGCAACCACAGGTTGGCTCTCTTGACTGCCAGGGCACACTGTTGAGTCATATTCAAATTGCAATCAACCCAAAGCCCCGGATCTTTTTGCAGGGATGCTCTCCATTCTCTTGGTCCCCAATTCCTACATATACATGCCATTCCTACACGTAGGATCTGGGACTTACTCGTGTTAAATTTCATACAGTTTGTGATTGCCCAACTCTCTAGTCTATCCAGATCTCTCTGTAAGGCCTCTCTATGCCTGAGGGAGTCCACAGCTCCTCCTAGTTTAGTATTATTGGCAACTGAACGTATATTGGTTTCCTGCAGCCAGAATAGAGCTGAATCTTCCATTACTTCTTCATGACAGAAGAGGGGAAGGAAACATACCCCTTATGTTTTTCCCCTTTTCACCAAGAGGGGGAAAAAACCAAACAAGAACATAACAAAGAAACAACAGCTAACATATTTAAATCTTCGCTGTGGAATGGGGTTGCTTTTTCACCTCTTCTGTCTGAATAAGAAAAGGAAAAAGTGCCTGCCACTACCCCATTCTTGCAGATGACTTTGTGTGCAGAATTTGCATATGTAGCCTATTTTTTGAATTTACATCAAATCATAGTATCTTCAGATAACACTTGATTAATCAAAATCCTAGCTAATTTTGTTTAGAGGAAAGCTATAAGCAGGAAGACTTACAGCTCGCTATTTTTAAGAGGAAATCAGCAAATTCACATAATCTGTGAAGACATTATCAAGCTTAATAGACAATATGAAAAGTCAATATATCAAAATAGAAACAAGACAATTTTGTCAAACTACTTTAGGACTTGCGTATAAAATAAGAATTTCTTAAGATGCAAGGACACAGAAGAAGCCTTTTACAGGAGACACCTGCTGGTTTTGTCTGTGTTTTAAGATGCATACATCAGCTGTATAAATATAATTGGGTAGGGTTGCTTATATTAAGTTGATTTGCTTAAAAACTAAGTAAAGTTCCTGCTTTAAGACGCACTAGTGATGTAAAAAAACCCTACTTTCCTACTAGTCAATATAAATGAGAAAAATAGCAAGAATCATTGTCTCTGAATTAATCAAAACACAGAAGTTTTAAACTTGTACAACAGAACTTTTAAAGGAAGTGCTTAAACACGGTCCATATCTTAACCACTTTGGTGACTGAAATGGAGACCAAATTCTGAAACACTGTTTTAAAAGCTATTCATGGGACATACTTAAAGTATCAACAATGTCAGAAACAAACTGACCACTTCTCATGGGACAGACTTGAAGTTCATTTGTTTCTGAGGTTGCTGATATTTCAATTTCAAGGTTTCATATAACCTTGAAAACCAATGTTTGAATGAATAAACATATTTACTTTTTAAAATGTAATTGCTAACATGGATTCCCTAGTCATCTCTTTCAAGTTTATTAATCATCAGTAACTTCAGACACGAAAAAACCCCAAACCATTTCTCTTTTGACTGCCATTTAACCTTGCAGAAGAGTAGGGCTTTAATGAATAATGGTTTCCTTTCCATATAATATTTTCAATATATCAAGACAGCAAATATTTAATCAAAGAAAAATCTTAAAAGTGTTCACAAATTATGTGTGTAGTTTTGACAAATATTAAATTACATTATTTTAATGTTTCATCACTGCATGTGTACTCTCTTTTTGTTCTAATATAGTAACAATTTATAGTTTTTATTAACTGCCACAGAATAGAGTGTTTTACTCATATATCTCTTAAGAGCATATTATGTAATGTAATTAGGAGAGGTGATAAATATACAATGTAAAATTACAGAAGTAGTATGCTGAAACATTCAAGCAAGTTTCCACACTTACTTACATAACAGTAATTCTACTTTTCACTCTAGAAACAGATTTATTATCATGAACCAAATTGTTATAGTTTCATAAATTCATACATTTTCAAATATATAGAATTTGCTCTTCCTTTGGAAAAATCTGAAGTTTTTTTATTTGTAAAGAAAAATGAAAAATAAAAAAGGTGACAAGCACCACGATTTGCAATATTGAATAGCAAATAATTGCAGCAGATATTTGGAAGGGCAACAATGTTTGAGTTTTATGGTTGTTGGCTAAACAACTGTAAGTATCTTTGCCAAAACCAGAATAAAATGTCTTATGAAAAGTGGTTTTTGCATACAGAAAATAACTTATTCGGTAAGTTATTTTAAGGAAAAAGTTCAACCAAGAATAGTAAAGACTGTGACTATATCTATTCAGTTGTGCAATCCAGTTTTCAATTCCAATCTCATTCAGAGTTTACAAGTGGCATCTCATGCTTTTAGCTCATAGCAAGTCAGTTCCTCCTCCAGTGGATCATATAAATTCAGTTCTAGGGACGAAGGATAGCATACTAGCAAGCAATGCTGTACTGGTTTTACTGTGCATTTCTTCCACAAGTTCAACTACAGATACCCCAGGGAAACTATTTGCACACAAGATGGACATTCAGGACAGACTCACAAAGCTTTCCCCTATGAGGTGGTAAGTCCCTGTGATCTTTGACTCTCAGATCTTACTTGCTGGTCCAGTTGTGAGAACCACTCGAGATGCTCCTCATTTAATTCTGCACAGGGCAAAATACCACCATCTTGAATGAATCCATCCCCTCTAACGGTTTTTCATGCTACAAAGCAGTATGATTACAGAGGAGAGAGAGCTTTATTATGTTCCACTATAGCATAAGCAGACATTTCGTATGTTTCTCCTAGGTAAATATACGGGATACAAGGTTATTAGTTCAATCTTGAGATATGCCCTACTATATTTAAACATTAATGTTGTATTTTAGATGTTTTAGACTCATTTTGAGATTTTGACAAATTCTCATTCTTCCCACCAGACACTCACCATGAGGTGAGCCACTGAGAACAGAAAAAACGTACAGAAAATTGCAATTTTTTAGTGGCTTAATAGGAAAATGCATGAAAATAGAGCATATGGAACATGGTCTTGAAGACACAACACATATGTATATACAAAGGTATACATAAAAAGGAAATACAACAGCTGTTCAACATCGCCTTGTAGTAAAGAATGTTTAAAAAATGTTCTCTGAGGGAACAATAGAGAAAGTAGGGCAGAGAATATACAGAAATGGAGAAAATTTAAAAGATCACTTGAAATAACAAGAAACCTTTCAAATACGAGTTTATAAGGAAGTAAAAAAGATAGAACTAAGGTAAGATAGGCAAGGCTATTATATATAAAACTAAATGATAGTCACAAAGTCACATCATCTGGATAAAATTTCAATATACAGAAGACATATAAGTCATATTTTAAAGATATGAGAATGTAGAATTTGAATATACATTTTGGATATGTATAAAAATGTAATAAAAACTCATGATCTTTTCAGAAGATATAAAAGCTGCAGATGTTCTAAATCTTTGAAACAGATTCAGCTACTTACTGAGATACCTTTATTTCAGAGCACGTACATTAAAGCTCTGAGCCCAAAGTTTAAAGCATGTATATGCAGGCAGTTCTTTCATCTTCTTTTAAAAGAGCTCAATGTTAACATTAAAACATAAATAAACAAAGGATTTTGTTTCAGTGAATGATTTATCTAGCAAAATGTTAAATTATTGTGTGAAGAAGTCAAATTAATTTAAAATCAAATGCATAGAAACATTGTTTTTCCACTTAAGCAAAGTAACATAATTTCTACTAACCTTCAGGATCAAGGAGTTTCTCTATGCCCAGGCGTTGCCTGGCTATGTTGAATGCATGGTCTAATCGTTGTAAAGGTGACTGCTGAGTAACAGTGTTCCAATCAAATAGGTCTGGTCTAAAACAAAAATAAGAGGAACAGTTAGGTTTTTTTTTTGTTTGGTTTTTTTTTTTTTTTTGTTTGTTTTTTTTTAGCATTAGATTTAATTACATATTTCTTAAGCTATCCATTAGCATCAGTTACTACTTTTTTTTCTTTTTATTTTCTTAATGAAAGAAATTCTTCAACCAGTGCTGGAACTAATGCAGCTTGGTTTCTAATGGGTTTGCATCCATGTCCATCAACACTACATTTCTTATTCTTCACTAAGTCCCAACAGCCTATAGCTTTACTCCCCCAAACTGCCTGTTTTCACCCATAGCAGTCTGCTCCTGTCACTATGGGCTTGTTCTCCTCCTCTAGTCCCGAAGAGCACCTGGGAGAGAAGGACTGTGTGCCATGGCCATGCACACTGGGACTGGTTTATGGCAGACCAAGCACAACAGATAACTGCTGAGGTCATGTTGCAGTGCCTTCCTCCTCTCCAGCCACGAGTTTTTGCTTCCTATTTCAATGAATGTATTTGCTTCTGAGATGCCCAGCTCGCTGTTATATCTAATGGAAATCAGTCAACAGGTTCAACAATTCATGACATGGAATGTACACAGCATAGCTGCCCACGCCACTTCTCTACCAAAACCTTTAGAAAAACACACACTTTCAAATAAGTACGAAAGTGTAGTCCAAGCATAGGTTTTAGCTGATAGGAGCAAAAGCACTAGAGTACAATTTAAATGCTCTTGCAGGAAAAGACAGGACAACTGAAACTGAATTATGGCTCAGATCCATGATCTGAGCCCTTGTATTATCAGTTGTGCTATTTGCAATATAAATAATGTTAAAACACTGATCTTTGGCACTTCATATGAGAGTTATCCATTAGGATATCAGAATTTGTTACCAGGCTCTCTGGAAAAAAAGTTTAATCAGGTATTCTGTAATTAAAGTGCATATAATATGAAGAAAAACAACTGCACTACTTGTGACTGATACAGTGTTCTAAATCAGAAAACATTTAGACATATAATTTTACCTACAGATAAATCAATTATGTTACTTACACAAATTAAAATGTTACAATTATTTATGACAGATTTACTTACTTTTTTATTAATTTTAAAAGTTCATTTTAAACAGTCCCCCATAGTTATAATAGATGG
>JAOXNG010000001.1:125373235-125394076 GCA_028566535.1 Scolopax minor | reverse complement strand
AGGGGTGGATGGGGAGGGGAGAACAGGGGAAGATAAAGAACAAATATCGCTCTGAGAACTTTAAGACCCTTTCTGAAAATCAAAATGTTCAAAAATAAGTAGTTTTAAAACCACATCTTTTCCTAGACTTATCTAATGTAGCTCTATGGAAAAAAAAAAGAAAAAAAAAAGAAATCTCTGGAGCCTGAAAAATACATTTTGCAGAAGGAATGTAGTTTTAGGCTCTTCCTTCTAGATCTCCCCTCTTCAGAGATAAATCAAATGGGCATCTTCTCTTGCTCATAAAAATATACAGTGTGCATACTTTGGAAAAAGAATGCACAAAACAAACATTACAGACTAAATCAGACAGACATCAAAAATTATAAGAAACAGGAACTGAATTCTTTTTTTTTACTTCTGTGAGAAAAATGTGTCAGCAAAAGGGAGGGTAATCAGAATTCTAGTTCCAATTAACCTATCAAAACCAGAATTTTGTCTTTATTATTGACAATGTTTATATTTATCGCTTATGTTGTTGATTATATCAGGGGAATGTAAAATAAATTATCTATCTAAAGCTTAGAAGGGTTTTTTAAATCCTTTTAAGTGTTTGAACATATAAAGTCTAAAATAGCTATCTAACAAAATATGTGTAATGTGGGAATCTTCAGAATACAACTCAGCAAATGTTAATTGTTCTTGATTTAAATATATACTGGGCTTTCACTTATGGACTGCTTGCCTTGGCAGAAAACTTTGATATTTTGAGGAAGAATTCCAAAAGATAAGTCATTACCAGCATCAGCAGTTTATGCATATATACAAGTTTAAAATTTTGATCACTTTTTCTGAGCTACAATTGTTTACATGGATAAACCGTATTAGAAGAATGCATGAATTAGGAATATATAACTTCTAGAACTCTCTCTATATCTAATTGCTATGTGTTCCTAGGTGCATATTCTTCAACTCTGTAGTTCTGCTGGGTAGATATCTGCTCATATATTCAGAAACTTTTAACAGAGTAAAACAGTTTCTGTCTTTACTGTTCAATTCAAGTAAGTACTTTAATAATAGATTACAAGTAAAAAAGACAGAGAAAATGTGCAGGAAAAGGTACTTTAGCAATGAAAATTTTATCATTACAAAACAAAGACAAAAAACTACAGAATAAGTTTGTAACTCGAAAGAATATACCAAGAGAAAGGCTTCTTGCAACAAAACAATCCCTCTTCAAAAATAGTAAGTATCATGATAGCTCTACAAAGTAGAGCAGTCCCTTTGAATGTTCATTAGCTTTTGTCCATAATCCCCACTGTAATGGCCAGGGGAACAACATTGCATTCCCAGATTTCTGGACTTCCAGAACCTCTGATGGGAGGAGAGAACAAGCAGAGAACAAGATTACATGGATGCATACATTTGTGGACTGATTTATGGTTAATAATGAATTATAATTGATAAAAATTATGCTTTCCTTTTTTCCTGGGCATACTGGTATATTACTACACATCATTTAAAATACAGCTCCCACACT
Organism: Scolopax minor; assembly: GCA_028566535.1. Lineage (NCBI taxonomy): Eukaryota > Metazoa > Chordata > Aves > Charadriiformes > Scolopacidae > Scolopax > Scolopax minor. The sequence continues at coordinate 125,392,557 of JAOXNG010000001.1, read as the reverse complement.
CTGCAACGGTAAAGCTACTGACTCATTTGGCCCAAGCTGAGAGCTTTTTCTATTACTATAAGAGGACATTACATAAAAGGATGTGTGACCTGACACAGCAATTAGAAGATGAGAGAAGACCTCACTCATTAAACTTAATAGGTTTCAAATCAAAATAAAATCAAAAGTCATGTCTCAGTTTTAAAAATTATTTGCCAGTATTGTGATGCAGTAATTTTACTGTCTCTGGCACTTTAGTGTATCTGGTTTACAAGCATCATTCTATAATTATTTCAAAATCTATTTAATCTCAATCACACAAAAACATAAGGTGAAAGAAAAGGAGGATGTGAAGTACTACATTACTACTGCCTATCTCATACTAAACGATACTTAAGTGGCTAAAGATGATGAAAGAAGTTGAATGGAAGAATTATTATTTTTTAATCAGCCTATTATTTTGCTGCTTTAAAAAAAGGAATAGTTACAAAACCAAAACATTTATTTACAATAGAAACTCGGGTAAGGTAATGTATGTTCTTTACCTACATTACCTGCAGTTTATACAACTTGACATTAGAAATAAACATTATCTTTCTGTAAATTATTTCATAAATTAATTCTTTTTTGTGAATTCAAATTTTATTTCAGAAAGGCTTACCTCCATGCCATATTTATTTATTTTCAATTAATCATTTTTGGCTGAAAGGTTTTGAGATTTTTATTAATTCCTTGGTTTGACACTATGTAAACACAAAGTAATACACAGCTAGTTACTCTGGCACCGGGTACAAGAAAAACATACTAGGAATAAACTACTAGTGAAAGAATGAAGGCACAAAATGGGAATCTAAGTGTTACTCAAACAATGATTCGGAAAAAGAAGTCACTAGAAAGGGCTACTACTCTGTCAAAGCTATGTGTTTGCTTTTAACCTTTTTGAAATTATATGATTCACAACAAACTTGTATTTTTGACCATCAAAAGGCATATTTCTTCCAGAAATTTTAAATTATGATGCTTCCTAATAACAACAATAATAATGATAAAACCACATATGAGAAATGGACATTACTGGGATCTGAATTCTGTTCTGGAGCCTACTGTAGCCCTTCTGGTTGGTTGGTTGCTTGGTTGGTTACGTGGTTGTTCCCCATGTTGGCCACTTCCAATAACCCCCTACTCTTCAACTTGTTTGGAGATGACATCTAGAATGAGTCTCTCCATTACCTTCCCAGGGACAGAGGTGAGACTAACTGGTCTGAACCCATTTATCTAACCACACAAAATCAAATTGAATTAAGACTTTTTCCCATTTTTTATTAATTTGTTCAACCTGTAGTTTTTCCTTTCTCGTTCCACTTAGGCTCTTGGTACATAAAACCTTTCTAAATGTTTTCACAGCTGCTCAGAATGTGTTGATTCTTAGTGTCAACTCATCCACTCAACTTAACATAATAATTCCCTTTTAATAAAACAGTTAACAGGAGACTGACAACTATCATTTTACTGACAGGGTCCAATAGCTGGGAGAGCTAAAGGTGACAGTGGTGTAATTACCAGGCCTGACATACTTTGTTCACTTTTTCCCACCTTTTTAGGCAGATGAGGTAGTACTGTGCAACGTCAACAATCAAAATGGAAATACAGGCAGTGTGAAGACCCGGGTGAGTAATTACCAGGGGCTGCAGACCTGTGACTACTCCCAGTGTGGCAGGGCTGACAAGGTGCAGATTGTTTTTTATCCCCTAGTGTGAATTTGGCTGTCTTGCTGTTGATAGATCCAGGTGGTGATATTAATTAATACACCAGCATGAGCTAGTGCAGCTCTTCACAATGCATTATCCTTATCTGAAAAGAGAAGGCAGCAGTCTGATGTTGAGAAAAAGTCATTCCTCTTGACTTTTTCTATTAAGGTTGAAAAATATAGTACAGCTTGAGAAGTAAGAGCTTTATCATGAGACACAGCCTATCCTAACAGATCTAGCCTTGCTCTATTTCTGTATTTGAAAGTCAGATATAAGTAGGGCTGTATTATTTAATGAAATCATACTCAGAAGTATCAACTCCACTTAGGTAGTTCATATAAGAAATTATCATCTGACTAGTTCTGTATGTAGATATTAAGCTTGTCTTGTTTTTTGTAAATTTTTGGGACCTATGAACTTTACATCAACGTCCTTCCATTTGACCTGCAAATAAATTTCAGTGGAAAACACTGCTACTGAATAGCAATTAACTGTAAAATAGACTAGGACTGTGTGTGTAGTTTAGTTAGCACTCTGTATGTTATGTAAGTGTACTGTAACAGGTCTCAATGTTCTAATCTGTAAATCTGTTCTAAACCTGTAAACTATTAGTTATACTATTACTTGGACCATTTGATATCTTACATTCAAAATTTAAATTTGAATATACGTAACAATATATGCTCCACTTGGATGACTAACTCTTGCAGCAAGACTATTTCTTGGGGGAAAAAGTAAGTCCAAATCCTGTTTTCAATAGCGACGTTAACGTTACAGGTTTTTAGGTGACTTAGTAACTCAAAGGCACATGCAACCCTCCATCTTTAGCTGGGGTAGGTGAAGGGGTATAAATTTGAGCCCTCAGCTACTTAACGCACTCTCATGCAAGCTCTGTCCCCTCTGCTCCAACAGTGACTTACTCTTGGGAAAACCCAATAACCAGTTTCAGCCAATGTGAGTCAAGCTGACAAAATCTTATTATTTAAGCTATATTTTTGCTTTAGTGGGTTCATAATGCTGGCAAGATGATGAGCCTCAGAAATATATTTTAGGTAAAGTTAAAAAGAAAATATAGGTATGATCTTAAACATATGAAGTTGGCTTTGAAAACAGGTCACCGGGTCCTAAGTCTTCTTAAAAGTTTACAGCCTAAGTAACAACTACTCATGTCCACATATTTTGTTAATAGCATACTTGTAACACAATGTATGGAATTTTAAACTCTTCTTAATCACACCCAAATAGTGTGATTTTGCATTCAAATTTCAATGTCCAAAAGTCCAAGAACTTCAAATGTATGGGAAAAAAGAAGTTGCCTGAAATGTAAAGCTTTCGAAATATTACACATAGATCAGTATATACACACACCTGAAAATGCATGCCTGAAAATGGTCTTGTTTGAGGAGTCATAAAACCCCTGAAATGCATATACCCAAGTGGTACTATCCAAAACTGATATACAAATGTATTGCTGTTATGTCACACATGCAAAACCAATCTTATTGCAACAACACTCAGTATTAAATTTCATCTCTCAAAATTTTACACTCTATTGAAAGGAAATAATAGTGTTAAAGAAAAGCTAATCCTGTGATCTTTTCACATTTGGCTGCAGATGTTATGCCATTTTCAAGAGAAATGTTTGCCTGCCTTCCTTCTTACTCACTCAGATAGTTACTGGGCTAGACACACTGCTGTCTCCTTGAATAAAATAAAATACCCTGTTTAATTGAATGCCTGACACTCCGGACTGAACTGCTGAGACAAGCCTGCACATGCAGTAGTCAGAAGCAGTATTAAAAATAAACCATATCAAATAGCAGAAAAGCAACACACAACAACAAAAGCTGGTAATCACTACTGAGAACTTCTGATGATGGATATGAAAGTATACTGGAAAAAATGCAAATGAAATCTATGCAGGAATGCAAAGAAAGAAAAATAATTTTACACCTACAGGCTATAATAAGATCTCTGATTGTTGGTATCACACCTGTAGACCTCTGAACTAGTATGGCAGAAATACAGGGGCATGACTCATTTACTGCAATAAACAGCTTGCTGACTGATGAGAAACAAAGTAATTTGTACCTTCTATTTAAAACTTCAGTGAGATGATAGGCAATTAGGCACCCTCTGCTGTGAGGTGGCAGTGCAGTCCCTTATGAGACGCTGAGTACCCACAGCTTCATGGATTTCAATGGAAAATACTGCATCTGTATGGCTATCAATCTACATTTCCCTGAACAAGTTTTCCTTGGCATCTTGAAAAACCTAGAATATATTTTATCGACTATGATTTGTTTCTCCAATCTAGTGTAAAAAAAAAATTAAGAAAATTTCTTTTATGTTAGCAACAAGCAAAGTATATTCCGGTTTATATTCCTCATCCTAATGATACTTTGGGCCTAATTAAATTTTACATAGGCCTGTGAACAAGCGTAACCTATTTTAGAGCTTTTCAGACTTAGCCCTACTCCAGGGTAAATGACAGCATGAGCTTTAATTTCTTGTTTATTATTCAACCTGTTCATACAACAATTGTGAAAAGTTTAATAAATATTTTAATATCAACTTTCCTGCATGATACTTATACACACTGAGCTACTTTCAACTATCCTCAGTCTAGAGGTCCCTTCTAGGTCTGACAGTTCCGTGATGCCGTGATTTCTTGTGTCCTTTTAAGACTAAATAAGAATATGATCATTAGAAAAACATAATATGTGGACCAAATGCAAGCTTTTGTGTGTAAACAAGACAGAGTGCCAACAACTGCTCTATACCTCAGCTAGCGTTCTCCAGTCCTGTGCATTCCACAATAAATGTGAAATCAAACCACTTAATCTTACAGTGAAAGAGCAGAGCTATTGTATATCTACTACCTAAGGTGCTTGTGGGCAAGGATATACACATGGGCATTAGCTTAGGATACTTAATGTGTGTTAGTCCACAGAAATTTACCTGTCTGTCACAACTAAAGAGGTGACAGAATCTAGTATACTACATTGTAGGCTAGATCAAACACGTTTTAAAATAATGTATTTGAAATATAGGTTTCTTTCTTTGGTCTTCATGACAGCATCTATCTCCAAAACCCTATTGTCACTTTTTTTTCCTTCCTAAAAAGAAAGTATATACATACCTACTTTAAAGCTATTATTTCCATGAATTGCATCCCAGAAGTGGGCAACTGCACCTACATGAAGTGCCAGTCTTGTGTTTTACCTCCTTCATGGTTACTTTCAACTTTCTAGTTTACAAAGTGAAAATGGATATGAATTTTTAACAAGCAATGGCTTCAATTTGATTTTGAATGCTCATTTTGGGATGGTAAGTGTATTATTTTGCACCAGATGCACCCATTAGAAGACTTAGCTAGTTTTCTTCTGAAGCCAAAACAATGCATTTTGCAGCTCAGTTAAGCCATGTTCGTGTTTGAACACAGCCAAGTCTTTTCACTTAGTGGTTCAGCTACAAATTTTCCAAGCCCTAATGCTGATATGCACACACACAGTCTTGAATACCAAGTTTCTCAAAGTTTGGATTTCATCCCATTTGTCAGTATCCTTAGGATCTTCACAGTCTCTGGAAACTCAGAAGAGCTTAACTTGGACAACTATAGTATTTTTCAGATGAGAGATTAAAAATGTTGCTGTGGTGGGTTAAGCTAGAAAACTGGAACATGAAGTCAGAAGAGTTATTTAATTTTAGGTTTCAGAGCAAGCAAACCAGAACCACAAAGAACAAATATTCCAAGTCTAGCTCTAATGGAAATGTTGTTTTCTTGGGAAAGGCTTTTCTTGGTTATACAGCTATGATCTAGGCAACTCTGCCTAACTGATGCCTGAGGAAGATCACAACCCCAGTCATCACAATCAGTAATCTCTATTGAGGGAGGAACTACAATGGTTTAGTAACTAAAGACAAGCGGGGGCTTTAAATGGAAACACTCCAGTGGTCTTCTAAAGAGATTTAAGAGGCCAAGACAGTACCACTTTCTATTCCTCAGTATGCCACTGCCACCTTGCCTTGTTTTTTAAAAGTCATTTAGAATAGTCAATGGCTATGGCACTGACAATAGAATGAGGAATTTAATTGCCTACATGCGATGGTTCACCTAGGGGACAAGAAACCCAAACAAAACCAGCCCTCACAACTGCTTAACTCCGAATGCTTTAATTAAAAAAAAAAATGCATTTTTCTCTGGTTTTACAACAGTACAACACTGCTTCTGTCATCTATACCTTGCTTGAGCATGGATGCAGAAACTAAGTCAAACTGGAGTTTACAACAGAGCAAGTGTCCTGCTCTGAGTTTATTAGAAACTTGGACAGGATACCTAAAAATCACATTTGTTCTTACTACTTCTCTTTTACAGTGGTGATGTGGTTGTGTCCATTTTTTGATATAAGTAGATGATTGGTCAGATAAATATGGGATGACAAAGACTTTTTCATAGGAAATACAAAAACTACTCTAGGACCATTAAGCTAGAAGATCATACTTTCTTTTGCAATTCTTCTGTCCCAGCAGATACCTTGTTCCAGCTAGTACAGTGTAGAAAGACTTCTGTGACAACCCAGCATGGAGCCTGTTTAAGTGTGGCACAGCCCTAACATACCAAAGATGTGCACTGAAGAACCTCATCTGAAAAAGTAATTGACCTTAAGTTACCTCACTTTCCAGGGCAAGTGCCTTCCCGAAAATACCTTAATCTTTTTATCTTGATGGATTATTTGGAATAGATTTCTATTTCTGTTTACAGAGTAGAGAAGCATAAGTTAAATGCTGCTGAAACATCATGTGATGCTACATAGTAGAAAATCAACAGGTATTCCTTTTTCCATGTACATTTTCTATTACTGTTACTACTATTATACATAAACCCTATTGTAACTCCATCCCAAAGCTGCAGTTTTCAGCACAGCTGAGGAAACATACTTCAGCTCTCATTTCCCAAGACCAACTAAGGACTTGTAAGGTCCTTAGCAGAGATCACATTCCACCTGGAATACGGAAGCAACAGTTGCTACTCAGCCCAATTCTGGTTGTTGGTCTGACTTGGACAAAATGGTAGAATGTAACTGATACTTGAAAAAAGAATAGGTTTAACTTGTTTGAAGGAGTGAGTAGATGTGAAGAACAGATTAAATACATTAACTGTGGTTTTGAATGGCCTTGCTTTTAACCAATTTTATTCCTTCCCAGAGAAAACAGGAATTGTTAGCATAACAAATTTTTTTTTTTTTTTTTTTTTTTTTGCCTCCTCAGAGCACATAGATATTTTGCTAGGCTGCTCCTTGTGGAGGAAGGACTGCAGTGTCAGGACAGATTGATAGGCCCAGGCAGGGAGCGTGGTAGCAGCAGTCCCTCTGCGAGCCCTAACATACAGCCAGTGCTGGGAAAATCCTCATCAGTTAAAGACTAATAAAATTGGTTTGTGTACACAGGGCGTTCAGTGACAACCCGTAATAAGTGTTGTTAGCCCTCCGTACCAAGGATCCAAGAATTGCTGAAACTAATTCAAAGTGGAAGTAAACGCTCTCACCTCGGCTGCTATTACCAGCCCGGCTGAAAGTGAACTCCAGCGTTATAAATGTGCCTGTCACTGTTGCAGGAAAAGTTACATACCAGAAAACAGCAGCACTGGCAGATCCTGTATTTCAACAATGTCACAAGAAAAAAAAAATCTTCCCAAAATTTACGTTTCCCAAAAGAAACATGTTTTTCAAATACTTTAAATGGCCCTAACCTTTATGGTTTTCACCGGGGAAGTTGTTATACACACTGTGAGGTGGAAAACTGTGATAAAGGTGCTGTGGCAAACAGGAAACTTCGCTTGTCAGGACATGGAGCCTGTAGGTTTCTTGAGGGTTTTTTTTGTTTGTTTGTGTTTTTTTAAATTTTGGAGGGCAAATCAGCATTGAGTTGATCAGCAGGCCACCTCAGAGTGAGCTGTGACAGAGGTACTGTGTGGGAGTATTATTATAACAGAGAATAATTACTAAAAATTAAAAAATCAAGGTTATGTAAGTAGGTAAAATAACCCACAGCTTTCACATTTAAAACTTTTATATATTTATGTATTTTTATACAGAATTATTTTTGCTTTGTTCAAGAAACAGCAGATAAATGCTTACTGTCAGACTGACCGTGCCTTTCTTTAGCTGGAGATTTTTACCATCTAGGTTTCTATTTATGTTCATATATAAAGAATAAGGACAAGTGACCAAGGATATTAAGGTTTGTTCATGGGTGAGTCATAGCAGCATACATCAAAAAGCAAAAATAAAGAGCCCACAAACTTTCTGAATGATAGACTGTCAACTAATAACAAATGAAGCTGAAAGAGGCATCAGGATATAAAATAGGTAATCAGAGTCTAAAATATGACACTAGTACCTAGAGGTTCACACAAGCTTCTCATGTAGAAATGACATTGCTGTCCTGTCTTCAGCAAATGCCACCTACTGATACATAGTTGCAAAGCTTGGAAACACTTTGACTTTTGTGTATTTTCTCTGAGATTGTTTTGCTTCCATGAAAAAAACAGACAAATGATGTACACGATCACAGGCCACCAAAATTCATGTCACACACATGCAGAACATAGACAGAGGAGAATGGGTTAACCATACATGGAGAACCAACATTTGTTTCAGTTTGTATTAAAACAGTCATTACAAATAAGTACACTAAATACATATATATGGCTAGCGCTAGTCTGCAATATTTCAAGTTCTTTTTTTGTTCCTCTGTCAAAGCAATTAGAGAACAGGCTGTTCTAGTCTGCTTGAGTGACTGCTGTCTACTTTATTTCATCTGACCCAATTAGTGTCTGAGTTAATTAGTAGAGGCTGCCACTGAGACATGTATCAGAGAAGTTTGTGATTAATGAGACCAAGATGTTATATGCAATGGTTTACAATATACGCACCCTGTTCTTACAGCAATGATACTGTCACAGCAAAGCTGATCACATTTACTGACCCTCAGGCAGGCTTCACCTTATTATAGACCATTTGCAAATCTTTGAAAGAAAAGGAAACACACCCCTAAAAACAGCTGTATAATTTAAAGGTAAGCAAACAGTGTTTTCCACTCTTGTTTTAATCTTATTTGAAGTAGCTAAAGTAATGATGCATGTGTCTAATTGTGATTTATTTTATTCAGAAAGAACTGTTAGAGACTGCACCTTGTCAGTTCTCTTGGATTCCTCTCACCATTGCCAAGCATCCCCCTCTCTTAAGGGGAGAAAATAAAGTAATTAAAGAGGAAGATAAACCATTTTAATAAAGTGAGAATTCAGGAATGTGCCCAGATCCATCAATATTTCCAACCCCTCTTTTACCCACAAACCAGCAGGGAAAAAAAACCTATCATTATATGGAACAGGCTTTATAAGCTGTAGAAATTACATCACTAAACACAAGAGAAGCTCTTCAGGTGACATACCATCCCTGTCTATCAAATTCTATAGGGAATATCATTGGTTTCTGGTCCAGTTTCTGTCTATCAAGTACTGTGTTCAAAAGTAGTTGGCCTTATGTATCATTTACAACTCTGCAGATAGTTTTCAGATTAATTTTAAATTGTCTAAAGAACTATCCGAAAGCAGTAAGGAATCCTACCTGAAACCCATCTATCTGGCATTCATACATTGACATCTGTTAAATCTGAATACTCAGTTTGGGGCTAGACCCTGAGTTCACCCACACATGGTGATAATGTGCAACATTTTAAACTTATCTTGGGAGGATGGAGTAGAAAGGATTGGTAAAAATCAAAGAAAACAGGGACACAGAGATAGCAAGGAAGAAAGAAGAGAAAAATAATTCCCTTATCCATGTATTGAGCTGTTTTTCCATACTGGGGAAGGGGAAAAAATAAAGGCAGGAGCAATTTTTAGAAAGGTAACATCATTAGATTTTTTAACATCTCCTTGAAATTATTACCCCACATCAGAATATTTGAGGCAATAGTGAAATAATTGTTAAAAATTGATTTAAGATGAGTAATATTCATTTTAAGTGGGCATTGTCTGAGGAAGTTACAAAAATATTTACAATAGCAAGATATACTATTTATGTGTTTATTTATTTAAGCCATGCAGTTCTCATGGACTCCCAACTGATACTAGGTTTCTCTGGCTGCACTAGACATAAACGTTTTAGATAACTAACACATTTTGCTGTCTGTATGTATTCTATGCATTGATCAGGGATTTTTCATTTCATACATTATTCTTGTGGTGAATGATTTCATATCTATAACATTAAGTGAAGATTAAGAAATATTAGTATTGATGTTATGACAGTTACCTATTGTAAACATTGATTTTGATTTCAATTCAGTGCCAACTCATCAGCTCTACTGAGAGGAACTGCATCTCCTTAATATAGATTCAGTACAGAAAAAGAAGAAAAACATCTATTTGTCATTTCTTTTACAGCTGTTCTTTTCCAGTCTAGATGACTCAAGGCAAGTATGACATTTCACAACATCATAAACTACATTCAAGAAACACATTGTTATTCTATTCCAATGTTTTTGCAACCGTAAAGAAGAGTGATTTTCTTTGTAGCCTAGTGCCTTCTAGAGGCACCTCAATCAGACCACATAGATGTTTTGATCACATACATTCTAATAGAGAAACAGAAGTGAATAGATATTGGAACTTAAGTTTTGGCTTCTGCCCTGGAGGATTGTACAAAAGACCAAATGAGAACATTCAGGGATATACAGGCAGAAAAACAGGCAAGCTGGCAGAGGGAGGGCTGGGAGGAAGGAAGAATATGCCACCAAGAGAGACACTGCCCTTGGGAACCCAAACCAGTCCTATCAGACCCCAGTCAAATATCTCCTTTCAGAGACTGAAACAATGTTCCAGGCAATTGCCTTTTCACTATGCATCCCAGAGTCTCCCCATATATTATGTTTTCACTGAATTTCACTGAATTTTTTTTAGAGTTGGAAGAGACCATAATTATAACATGATATTCAAAATATACATAATGGCCATTTCAGTTCTGGAAATAGATCTTGTATCTACTGATTTCTACCAGGAACTTGTCATTTTACTGCTTTGTTTGCATATATATCTATATTGAAATCTATAGGTATTTTTTTAAGAAATGAATAATAGAAATGAAGTAATAATACAAGCATTAAAAGGGTACGTATTACAATTTAAAAGACCTGAGCATGCAAAAATGCTACTGAAGCCATATGATAATGATTAGGTGTTCTAAACATTTGAAATTAAAGTTGGAAACAGATTAGGATTTAATGGATGCTTTCCAAGACAACTGTATTCAGTTTATAACATGCATAGGAAGACATAATTAAAAGTTAAAAGGAAAAAGCATATGTATTCTATTAGTGAATTTTCATACTTCTACTAAGTTCAGAATAAACATTTAATTGGATAATTGCAAAATGAGATAGGAATGTGAATGCCATACAATGCATGCACACAGCAAACAATCAACTTGTTCTACACTGCCTTTGTTTGACAAGGTTTGAGAAGGTTTTTGTTTTGCAGAATCAAAATTATGTGAATAAGGGGACCTGCTTCTAATTCTATTTATATCCCATTCAGGATTTTTTTCCAATGATCTGCCTAAAGCAGAGGCTTCTTGGTAGGAACATGCCAAAATTTATTTTAAACAGAAACCCAAAATACATGTAAAACAAACGTGAAAATACATGGGTAGCTTATTGGGAAAGGAAAGAGAGAGGAAATTAGGATTCATATCCAAAAGCTACTTAAAAATCTCACTTAAGAAGTTGAGACTATTACATTGTGGCATTGACAACTACAAGAATATCGTAAAGTACAACCATTTTGAACATCTAACAAATATAGTCAAAATTTAGAATACTTAAAAAGTAAAAAGTACACAGAGTGAACTGCATATGAATTACTTAATTTACTATTATAATAGCTTTAATACTTAGCAATTCTCTAGTGATTTAATTCCATAATCTCAAACAGCTGTATCAAACCAAATGAAATAAATCCCATATCAAAAATGGAGCTAATACAGAGTATGCCTCTAAATAACCATGCAACCCAACATACAAGAAAAAGAAATTGGACCACCTACAATGTTATTTGACAAACACGTGTGACATTGAAAAATGGGGCAAGGGCAAAATTTTTAGATATTTCAACACCAATGCTAAAATCTAAGCAGGAAATCATGAGGGCTGAAAAAGAATTTGAGGAGAATTTGCATCCCTGCATAGGTTGCAGAAACCAGAAGTAAAAAGTATGTAAGAGGCACAAAGCCAGATAGCAGAGATGGTGGATGTGCATTGAGGGACTGATAGGCTAATGCAGACACTCATCATTGCACCAGTCTTTACTGCTGAAGATGCTGAGGAGATTCCCACACATACGTTATATGGCAATTAAGTTACCAGGGCAAGTAAGCATGCTTAAGACTTCTGAAGGAATCCCAATGAGAAATTGAAAAATAGCTGGCCAAGGCACATACCCTGTCATTGCCAATGGCAGCCGAGCCAGCGTGGTGGTGGGTCACCAGTGTAGAACACATAAAAAGAGGTCCAGAGGGGATCTTGGGAACTATAGACTAGCATACTTGATTTCCATTCCTGTTAAGATGGAAGTGTTTGTAGCAAAGAGTAAGATCAATGGACATGGGAACAAACTGGGAAGAAGTCAGGCTTTACAATCAAGGGAAATCCAGCCTGTGACCTGCTGGAATTCAGTGATTCTGTCAAGAGGTTTGTGTAAAGGGGACACAGGGGACACCATATATGTGTTCCTGCAAAGCCTTTGACAATGTTCCATGCCCAAGGTTATTAAAAAGGCTAAATTTCTATAATACTGGAGGAATATTTTGTTTACAGATGGAAAGCAGCTTAAAGAATAGCTAGAAAAGGGTAAGGCTTAAGAGACTTTTCAGGATGAAGACAAGGAAACAGCTGAGACCTACAGACACCCTAGCAGAGAGGAAACAAAAGGCTCTTTCAGGCCACGAAATGCCTGGAACATCATTCAAGAAGGTCAAGAAGTCTGGGAAGACCTCACAAAACTGAGTAAGCCAATAAAGTGATGGCTATTAACATTGAAGATGAAGTGGTGCATCCAGGAAAACTGTTCCAAATGATACCAACATGAGGTCGAGCCCAGAACTGGCAACTATAAAAGAGGTCTTGGATTCACTGTTGACAGTACTCTGAAATCATCACCTCAATGTGCAAAGCATATAAAAAGCACCCCACATGTGCTATGAACGAAACAGAAGTGGTCTTTTTGTTGCTATAAAAATCTGGTGTGCCCATACTTGAAGGGTTGCATGCAGTTCCAGTCTCCATATCTCCAGGAGGATGCAGTAGAGTTAGAGAAGGGCAAGCAGAGACAATCAAGGAGATGGAGTTGCTCTTTATAAGGAGATAGTCAAAGAACTAGGATGCTTTAATTTGGTCAAAAGGCTCAGGGGAGATAAGGTAGAGATGTGAAAAGCATGAAGCTTTGGTGGAATTTTTGTTGAAAACTTGCTGTACATGAACCAGGGAAAATTCACTGAAATAAGAACATGTTGGTTTAGAAAGGATCAAAGAAACTAATTCACCCATTATTTATTAGGAAGTTCAAATAGCACTATACAAAATAGTTCAATGTGTGCACCATTAGAGAACATATATTTTCTCTTCCCCTGCCCAAACCAAATGCAATTCCAAAATTCCAAACCAAATGTAATGTGATTTGAAGAAAATTCTTCAAATTTCTCCTTTAATTTATTAATAATAAACATAACGGAATCACGGAACTGTCATAGTTGGAAGAGACCTCTAGAGATCATCTAGTCCAACAATCCTGATAAAGCAGGATTGCCCAGAGCACATCGCTCAGGACTGCATCCAGGAGGGTCTTGAAGATCTCCAGAAAAGGGGACACCACAATCTCCACGGGCAGCCTGTTCCAAGGCTCTGTCACCCTCACCAGAAAGAAGTTTTCCTTGTATTTGAGTGGAACTTCCTATGTTCCAGCTTGTGCACGTTGTCCTATCGCTGGAAACCGTCTCCATCATCCTTCAAAACACCCTTTAGATATTTGTAAACATAGATGAGGTCTTCCCTCATCTCTTCTCCAGACTAAAGAGTCCCAGCTCCTTGAGCCTTTCCTCATAAGGGAGATGCTTCAATCCCTTAATCATCTTTGTTGCCCTACACTGGACTCTCTCCAGTAGTTCCCTGTCCCTCTTGAACTGGGGAGCCCAGACTGGATGCAGTATTCCAGTTGTGGCCTCATCACTGCAAAGTACAGGGGGAGAATGACCTTTCTTGACCTCCTGGCCACACTATTCCCTATGCAGTCCAGGACTCCTTTGCACACTCATTAATTTCTTTTCTTTTTTCCCCACTCCAAAACACAAACACACCAAATATACAAAATTCTTGGGTCAAATACGTAAAAAGGATTAAAGAGGATTTATAAAAGTTAATGGTGGAAAGTTATACAGATGGATCTGAACATAATTATCCTGAGGCAGCACTTAACTTCAGTACCAATTACTGATATCTAGAAGCTGCAAGGTATTATCTACCATATAAAGGATTCTTTTTTCACATTATTGCCAGATGGAATTTCAGGCTAATTCAGTGCAGATCAGGATTAAGAAAATTAGAACGACTTCTGTATTCTGTTCCTTCCTTTTACTCAACTCACAAAGGAAGAATCATTTGGCCAACAAAGAAATGAAAAAAAAAGTATATTTTTGAGAATTTTAAGATGTGAGGAATGAGCTGGCTCCTCCTCTAATATTTGCAATGCCTAACCACTAATTTAGCAACCACATAAATATATCTATGTTATTTTGGTATTTCTACATCACTAATTGTCAGTCATTCTTCATCAGGAGCATCAGCTTGATGACAATGACATACAGAGGTTAAATCACTTGGATATCTAATTAGCCATCATGAACAATGCTTCTATGACATTCAGGTTCCACCTAACATATCAGCAGAATTCGCTGATATCAGTATCCGCAGAATTTGTAACAAAATACTAGTTTTGGAAATTAAAAATACGGCCATTCTTATAAGAACAAACAGATAGACTAACAAAAGTATCACAGAAAAGTTTTCTAATGAATACAAAACAACTTAGAAAGGTCAAATTGACATGACTGCCACATTTCAATGAATGAAAATGGAACTCTTAAAAGTCTCTTCATTTCTATTTTATTTTCCCAGTAAAAAGGAAATGGAGTTCATTTCAAGTTCTGGATATTTTTTTCTCCATTAACAGTCTGGTCTTGAATGGAAAAGAAGTTTGGGAATACACAAGTCTCCACATTAAATTGTCTAACACCTGAGGAGACAATTGTGCATAAAAATTCATCCTTTTTTAATTATTTCCATTCAAACCATAATCAAATATAATACTCAAGAATATGAAGTATGCTTAAGATAACTTCTAAATTATGTTTGTTCACGTAAGTGTGCATGCAGATACTTACTTTCTTCTAGCTTTATACATTGTAAGGAATTACCCAGAACAAAGACTAAATTTTTGGATGAAACATAGTAAGCCTAACTACTAACTTAAACACATTAAAATGTAATCATCATTTCCCATTTCCCCTTGAAGCAAGGTGTGGGCATAATAAAAAATTTCCATCTCTAACAGCAAATATATTGACAGAACTATTAATTGGAGCAGGGGAAGAAGCAAGCAAAAGAAGCAATATGAATATAAAATTGAAGAAGTATGACTATAGTTTAATGTGGCTTTAATTATCTTCAAAAAAAGTAGGGAAGTACTCTCAGTAAAAAAAAAAATTACAATAAATGGAAATACAACTTAATGTTTCTGTTTTATCTCTATAGAAGTGCATTAACACTGTAGATAAAACTGTAAGGTATGAGATACCTGTTTTCATTCACAAAGTTTTTAAATATTTACACACAATTAGATGGATATTTGAGATTTCTTATTTCTATATGAATAGCAAATAATCAGTTTAGAGAAACACACACTTGCTGTTGTTATTTTTATATGCTCTTTACTATATTTTTGTAATATTATTCACTGTCATCATTGGCTTGTACTACATAAACCTTACACAAAATATGGGGGTGACTTTAATGACATAGCATTCAAGCAACCTGTATGTCAGCTTACCATCAGAATTTAAGTATTTTAAAAATTGAAAATATTTATAGTCTCAGAAAAAGAAACTGTTAATTCATCTTTCTTTTAGCTGTCGATTTGTTTAAATGCACTTGATTTAAGGTGAGCATTTAAGGGTTATCTGGTTTTAATTTTAAAATGGAACGGATGTACACCTATTTTTCAATGTACTGCACTGGAAGACATTTCCCACAGTGCTCCCATAGTTTAAAGATCTACTAGAACAAAGACACACGCAGGAACCTGCTGCATATTTCAACTTAGGAAAAAAAAAATATACTGCATGGACAGAAAAAAAAAAAAAAGGAAAAAAAACCAATAAGAAAAAAGTCGTTTCCTATTTCACAGATATCTCAAGTCACCTTCATGGTTGAAAGGAGGGAAAAACTAGTGCCATTGCATGAAATGATGCTTGGTGCTGGATTACTACATATCATTAGTGAGGATTACAGTCTTGGCAGACTAAGCAACACAGATTGAAATAGCCACAACAAGTATAATACTATTGCTGAGAAATAAGTAAATGACAGAATTATTGCCCACTATCAATTTGTGAAGCTTAATAGCTTTCCCAAGCTACTATTTTTTCATAGAATTTTACCTCTTGAGAATGTTTCTATACTTTCCTATGTAAATAGAATTACTAGGATTACAGTGAGAGTGGCAAAGAAAAACACTGAAAAGTTGGCATTTATTTTTACTGTAAGCCTTGTCAGAAATGTAAGCATTTTACAAGTTTAAAAGTTGAGATTAGATATTACTTTACAGAATGAATTATTACTAAGATTAGATGCCGCTTTAGAGAATGAATCATTACTGCAAAAAACATTCCAGGTATTAACATTTTGTGCACTTGCCTACACCATACTGAAGGTGAATTAATTTTCATTCTACAAAATTGGAATCCAGCTAGACAAACTGATTGTTAATTAACACAGACTTCCTACGCACATTCAGAAGACTATAAAAACAAACACATAACAAAGTGATTCAGAAGCAAATTACAAACAATAAAAAACCACATCATGAGGTAATTTTCAAAGGCATCCTTATATATGGATGAAAGTTTGTAGTATTTGTATCAAGTGAAATGTGTCTTAGGTGACTACCCAAGAAAACAATTCAAACACACACATATATACATAGATACACCTGCTTAAAGTTGCAAAGTTTTTGTGGTCAGTTCTGACCTTCAGATGTATCAGAGCACTCTGTGACTGATTAGTTGTGATGGAAGCAAAATAATCACGCATATAATCTTCATTTATGCGAGTGTTCAAGCAGTCCTGTCTTTATGTTACTAATATGCTAACATAGCTTTCCATGTGTTTCTGAAAGATGGCACATGGCATCCAATGCAGTTGGATGGCTATTATTAAACTCTTCAAGCAAGAATTGTTCCCCTCACTTCTAACTATTTATAAAGATTGTTTTCAATTCCAATGACACTAAAGTGAGCATTAAATGTGTTTTTGTTCCTTAATCCATGACTTAATCTAGGAACATAAACTTTACGTGTAAGCATCTCTTTTTAAATTTTATACTGTATGTTTGATTGCAGCTGTTTTTTCTCAGTGTTATTACTAGCTCTCAACCTCATTGTAGAAACTGCAGATTCTAGAACTAGAGCATAAGCTCTATTTCTAAGAGCTGTTATATGTAACAAAGGCTGTAGATTGTGTATCTCATATACCTTTCCTATCACTGACTATTTTTTGGCAAGCTGCTATCAGCAACCACTGAGATTAATTAGTGTGTCTACATTATTCTTCAAGATGTTTATATGAGATATAGGAAACCGATAATGAAATAGCCAACTATCAACAATTATTTCAAATAATGAGCCCCACCAATCAGGACTTTTGGGTGACCTGGCAAATGTAATCCCAGCAGAAATTCTTTGACAATGCCTGACCATTTACCTTATACCTCGCAACAATTCATGAACATTTTATGCATACATTCCGTTGACACATTTTAGCTGTTACCTCTACCTTTTAACACTTCAGGACAGTGTAGCTTTCTTTGTATCCTGCACCCTCCTGAAAAGCTGCTGTTTGTCTAAGTGAGAACAAACCTAAGTACTGCTGGCTTTGCCACTTCTGGGTCTGCATGCACAGTGTTACAGCCTTTACAAAAAGCCTCAAATGTATTCCAGATGTTCTGGGTACTTTTAAATTAGCTGTGGTTCAGTGTACAAGTCCACCCACCTTCACTCTCTACAAGGTGGGCTGGTGGGGATGGTGTGCTTTTATCACTGCTGCTCTTCTCCCAAAACCTATACTTATGTGGAAAAGACACCAGTAGAATCCAGAGTGCCCCAAAATTGCATCAGTTATGCCACTATATTTACAAGCATGCCATAAAATGAAGTTAATATGAATAGAAGCATGCCAAACCAAGAGAATAAGCCCGCAAAAAGTACATGCAAGAATTTTGGCTTTGTTCTTTATATGTTTGGGTTTTTTAGTAAGCAAAAATTTTAACTGAGTTGATTAGACTTTCAATAGAAGGCCAAAAATTACATGGTGCATAGCAGAGTGGATTTGTGCATTTTTGCCCTTTTTCCCCTCCTTTTTGGTGCAGTGGAACACTCTTCACAACGCATTTACATTCAATCTGAGCTAACTATCCTGAAACCGTTGAGGAAGACCTAGACTCTAGATTGGCTATGTTGCCCTTCCTGCCATGTTAGGAAGGTCTTCTTGTATTGCTGCTGGTGAACCACCTGCTGAAGCAGCAAAAAGCATGGCTATCAGTGCCAGCGTTTCCTGATGTACCCATCATAGCCACATATTATCACCCAAAGAAGTGAAAAAATGCTTTTGTATTGATGGTAGAGATGTAAAATAGTTAAGTTGTTTTTTATTTGGTTTGCTGGTGGGGTTTTTTTGTGGTTTTTTTTTTTTTTTTTCTCAAAAATTAGATGAGGACAAGACATTTGATTCTTAATTTACATGAACAGTTAGAGTTGTAAAAAAGACTGTGTAAGGGTATGTTAGTTCATTAATTAAATGCATAGAAACACCTCTAGTCAAAAGGTGAATCCATCTATAGAATTGCTATTAAGGAGACGAATGGCTGGAAATGCAATTTGTTCTTTTATAGCAAGTAAGAAAACCATCTATTGATTCAAATGTTATCTCTTGTTTGAATAAAGAGTACCATTGTTACATTTAATTAATACAATGAAATTTCCCAGTTTATTATATTAGTTGTTTAACATAGTAAGAATGAAGAGTTAAATAAGTAGTCTAAGCTCCTTACAAAACTTCAAAATAAAATTAAAAAGCAGTGGCGATTCTTGACATCATAAGGTATTTTTTTGATTTATTTTAGGTACCTAATTTTCTACAATACTCCACTTTCTAACTAGTAGAGAAGCAATATATGTAAATCCAATATCCTACAATAGTTACCAGAGA
>JAOXNG010000001.1:125248219-125261874 GCA_028566535.1 Scolopax minor | reverse complement strand
GAGAGGTCCCCGATTCAACATAAATAAATCAAGTGAGAACATCATGTTAACAACCTCCACGGAGCAACAAATCTTCCATCTCACTGTAATTTACTATGATGCAAGCATCAAACAAACCCCCAACAAAAGAAAGCACACCATATTGCCATTTATATCATCTAACACAGGCAGTATCTCCTTTCCTGTTAACAGATAAAACAAAAAAATAAAAAATAGGCAGCATGCTGCACAGAACTGATTTACAAACCTCTTATGAGTTTTTAAACATCCCAGTGGCACATGTTGTTTGCCAATACAACTCAACATCAGGCAGAACACTTACAGCATAAACTTAAGACAGATGATATTTTGATTATAATTTCAGAAAACATTTCAACCTTTATTCCACTCTAACTCCCTGCCAATGCTGACCTAAAAAACATATTAAAGGCAATCCAATCCTGTCGCTCAGTTCAACCATTAGGCTCATAACAAGATGTCTCTGTGCTCTTGCCAGTATTTGCAAAGCTATCACATCTATCTGTGTGGGAAGAAGCGCTGAGCTCCAGGGACTATGGGACTGATGTGAAGGGACTGCTGGGATAAGAATCTTTTAAGCACTAATGTGCAGCCTGGGGTTTTGTCCTGGTGGTATATTGGCTCTTAGTCTTTTTATTATTCACTTCCTGTTATGAAAGAAAAAACAAAAAATCCAACCCAAACTACTCGTGTCAGCAACAGAGGAAAAACAAATCTTCAACAGCTTGATCACAACAGAAGTAAACAGACAGCTTTTGATTTTCATGTGAAATCAGCAAGAAAGAAAAAGAAAAAAAGGAAAGAAAACATCTTTCCAATGTGAGTGCCTGAAGAACTACTTTTTTTTGTTTCTTAGCCTATTTTTACTTCAAAAAGGAGCACACTGTAGAGGTTTTTAGTACAGGATGCAAGGTGTTTTTTTTTCTCTATATGCTTATTTGATCTACACCAGAAAGTAAAAGACATAAAAAAATAAATCACTTGCTTCAAATTCTGAAGGAAGTAGTTGGTTTTGGCTTCTAGGGTAGAAGCTAAGTTTATAGTCAGAAAATTAAAAGTTTATAGTCAGAAAATTAGCAGTCAATATAATGATTAAGGAAAATCCCTCTCATATGCAAGGGGCTGTTAAAAAAACATCTAGTTCCCACTCACCATATTTCTATATCATGAAACATGCTTGAAAACATGCTCTAGCATATAAACCAGCATTCATTACTGTGTTTGTGCTTTCCCCAGGCACAATATCTCCTTCATGCCATAATGGCTGAGGAATAGGGGTTACTCTTTTTTTTTGTAGAGCATCTAGCATCTTCTTACAAGTTCTACATAACAAGTAACACTCAGAAAATAAGCAGTATTCACTATCCATTTTGGAAAGCTTTGGCCAAAGTACAACCAGTCCTTTTTACCTTTAACTCTTTTTGGGGTGAGGCCCTGAGCAGATTTAGCCGAGCAGTATTTGATGCCCCCATTTCCCGCATGCATAATGTTCATCTACTTTGCAGATCTTTATTCTCAAACCCTGAAAATTCTCCAACTTTCAGAAACTTCCACCTCAGCAAAAATGAAATAAATCTTTACTGAAGTCAGTTGGACCAGACTACTCAGAAGATATACTGAGCCGTCAAAAGGAAAGTGTAAGAAAGGATAGCAAATTATATAAAAACTAATATTAAGAGTACAAAGAAGAACAGAGGGAGAAGATTTTAATTACTGATAGATACATGGTAAGAGTCCAAGTAATAAAGAGGAATTAGAATTACTCTTTTAGGCCTATAAAATATCTACTCTTAATCTCTCCAGAGAGGCTCAGATGACCAGAAGGGAGAACATCTTATTAACTAATATTTCCTTTTCTAGATTTAGGCATGTAACTTAGTCCAACCACCATAAACATCCCATATAAGCTACACAGAGGATAGGATCCTATGCCAAACTACCCTGGGGGGGTTGAAGGAGTGCGGGGTGCAGCTGAAATAGGAAGGGGGTACCTGGCTCTGGCTTTCCCATTTGTTGGCCTACCCTTATTTGTGTGTCCAGACTATGAAAGGCCAAGATCATACTACTCCTCTTCCCCCTATGTTCTCAACATACATAGGAATTAAATCTGGGTTTACAGACTAGAAGTGAGACACAGCACACCATGTGAGGTTCCCCAGTTCAACAGAAGTTGCTCTGGTGCAGTTATATTATCAGGGTGGGATCAAAACCTCTGAAATTTACCCAATTCTGAAAGTCATTGCAACTCAACCAAGCAAACTCTGTATTCAGCAGTACCATCAACATTACAGAGGAACTGATCCCAGGCTCCACAATGAGCTATTGCTTACATCCAAGTAATAATGACTTTATTGCTATGTAAATAGTGAAATACTAAGCAATTTTTATGCACACACGCATGTTCACATGCATGCATGTCACTGAGAAACCGAGTGCATGCACAAGCAAGTGCGGACAACAGTAATGTATGTGTTGTACATGTATATATACACATCTACAAAAGGACCCAATTTCATAAAGTTGAAAACAATTACAAACCCTCCTTAGTAAGGAGAAAGAAGCTAAGCACAGAAACGTGAACAATAACTGGAAGATGTCTGAAAACAGTGTCTAAGTGCCTACATGTCATTATGAAGAAAAGAAGTTCCTCTGGTTAGAAACAAACAACTGCAAACAAAAACAAATTTAGCTTAGAAGAGAAGCAGGTATTGAAAAAAACAAGAGCAAATACAATATATAAGGAGCAGAGGAAAAATGCCAAGCTGATTGCAAAGAATATCAATGAGGAACTAAGAGGTAATTGTGAATAAGAGTCAACAATCCGTACATACGAGACAAAGAATTCACCTAGGTCTGCAGGCAAGCTGCATCAGCTCTACCAAAGACAATTCATGGTCATTTTGCATAGCAAATGTATTAACTGTTAGCGTAAACACAGATTTCTTTAGGGAAACACAACTCAAGCACCAGCTGCCTACACACTATTCCAGTCACCCCATTGTGTACTCCCTTAGCTTTGTTCTGCTCTAGTCAACGTTTCAGTGGTGTCCAATTTTGACACCACACTTTATAAAAGCCACAGACAAATTGTAGAGCACTGAGCATCACAAAAAATCACAGTCAGTTTTCTTTGTGAAGAAAGATTGAGAGAACATCAACATGTTTAGTCTAGAAAGGCAAGGCAAAGGAGTACATATCTGCTGCCTTTCAGCATCTAAACATGACAACACTTCATTATTTTTCATGTATATTGAGGAGTGGGACATCATTTGGGTAAAGTCAATTTAGCTTTAGTATTAGGAGAAAATTTTGAGAGTACCAGGTTACTTACATATATGAAAAAATATGCTCACAGCCATCATCAAACCCTTGTAAGTGGAAGCTTGTAAGTAAAAGATTAACAAATTCTTTCAAGAATAACAAAGCATATTTGATCTATCTTAACCCTTGCAGCAGAAGAAATCTAATCCCTCTCACCTTCATTTTTCTGTAACTCTCTGAAACAAGAATTACAGACTAGTTAATACGGCCTGTCACATACAGTTCAAGTTTGTATTCATCTCATAAACAAAATTAATTACATTGTGAAAGGAGAGTAGCCCAATGGATACTGGAGTACACTGACAATCAGGAGACATAAATTCTATTAGCAGTTCTCCCAGTCATCATTCAGATTCTGTTTGTTTCTTTCCCATGTAGAAAATGAACGTTTACAAGCCAACCAAGTACTAAACACTAGCATGATTAAATATTGTTCAAGATATGAGACAAACTGCGTAAAGTATAGGACCATTAAGGATCTGTGTTTTAATTACATTGATTTCACCTTAAGTCCTCCTGGATGACAATTGCTCAAAGCCTTAGTTACAGTGGCAAAAGACTGTCACAGTAAATCTGTGAAGACTGGGTTATTATGACAGCAAATTATGATGACAAAATTCTGTTAGTTCAAGTCTAATGAGACATTACTGCACACACTAGGATGAATGTTAAATTATTTCTGTGTGGGTCTATATGCAGGTTAGTACATCAAGATGATGGCAAAATGAGGTTAATGCATGTCTGCAGAGCTGACATTACAAATGTCAAGATGATTGCAAAATGATGTTGCTGCGAGTGAACTACGATTAAAAAATAGGACACTAAACACAAAAATGTGCAAAGGGAATTTAAAAAGAAACCCAAAATTTTACTTAAAGCAAAATACATACTGGATACCACTAGTGCTGCAAAACATACCAGCCAATGATGATCAGGAGGGTGCAAACCCAGGATAAAACAAGCAACTGCCTATAAATTCTAATTAAGAGTGTCACTAGGAATTTTTTTCCACTAAAAATAAGTAATTGACACTGTAGAAATATAAATCCTTTTGGAAAGAGTGCTCAGGATTATTGTCCTCTGACAGAATTTGTTTCGATTAGGAAATTCCTTCCTAAATGAAATCATATTAATGTTTTTCTCTCTTGCATTTTACTAGGGTTAGAAGCACATGTCTAAAAAACAAATTATGCATTAGGCTCAAAAGAAATTAGACAAATCTCAGGTAAATTCATATACATAGGATCCATAGCAGTATAAGATTAAGGAGATTACACATTTAATATGCAGACTACTCATAATATTTTAAAGTGATTAGAACAGTAACATCTAAGATCTACTAGTATATTTCCTTAGTACAGTGTTTAATTAGTAATTCTAACATATGTGGGAAAAAAAATTTAAAAAAATTCAAAACCTAAAAAAAAGTCTTCTTTTTTCTACATTTAAAGTCCTACTCCTTCCGATCATCTTTCTATGCACTTCATTTCCAGTTTGTCAACAGCAAGCACTCTGTCCTTTCAAAAGACTGGCATATCTCTCTCTCTCTATCTATCTATTTGCAATGTTTTCAAAAAATTTCCATAAACTCTATCTATCTTCTTATTATCCAAAATAGATGATGAATTACACTGGTGAACTAAAATGCTTTGGTTAAATAACAGGCTTTGTCAAGTAGCTTAGGTAGTGCCTGACCTTTAAGTGGATAGTGTGAATAATTTTCTCCCATGTAGTACAGAAGAAAATGAAAAATTTACTTTTCTTGCTAATTTATTAGGTTTTATTGGGCAAGTTACCCATCCTATTCAGCAAAATAAAATGAATGACAAACTCTCACTGAATAAATAAATTTTAAAAAGGTAACTTACTTCAGAAATAAGTACAGAGTGGCTTGTGCATTTTTTAGGATTTTTAAAATAGCTTCATGGCTAATAAATTAGTAGTAAGAAGATAGGAAAGGAGATAAAAATTATGGATTCAGGATCCCAAGTCACCTATGGACTGAAATTTGTGAGTTATTATCATGGCATAAATTACATTAATATTCACGTCGCATTTCTGGAGACACATATACATAGCAGTTGAAGGTGTGCACTTTTTAGAAAACTCTAAAGATCAGTACTCACTAATTTGTCTAGTTGCAGTGAACCTATGCCAACTGAAGTTACCTGTGAATCTGAACTGAACATAAGAAAGAAAACAGACTGAAAGTTATAAGGGAAGAACTGTATAGTGCACCTTCACGCTGCCTGATGATTTTAATCTTACTAAATATATTCCAGTGAAGATACACACTCTGATGGTAATGAGAGAAGATGAGTAAAATTCACTGAATTCAGTGATGTTCTGTAAGACAGAAAAAGAACACACAATGGGAAAATTTACTAAACTTTTTTTTTTAAATCATTAATGATAAGCAACATCAATCAAATGGTACCTAATTATAATAATGACATGGAGGAGGTCCAACTAAGAGTTTCAAAACCTAAAAATTTCTACTCTATAAGGACTTATTTCAAATCTTAATAGTTTTAATACATTTAATTTGATCAGCACACCTTAGATGACAAGTTAGTTGGGGGTTTTTTTGAGCATGTTAGTTGTTTATGCAATATGTATACAAATGTTTATGTGACTAGACCTGTTGACAAAAGTCCAAAGGGATTGTGTGCTGTGTGTAAACAACTGCTTCCTTTAAAAACATTTCATGTAAGTTTAAAAATGTAATTTAGACCAGAACTGGAGCAGCTTTATTATCAATATGGAAAACAGAATTTTTTGGGAGTCTTTTCTGTTACAGACCTCTTACATATGGCCCAAGTGCCTACTTCCATATGAGCACCTCAAACTATTTGTATGCAGTAAATCCTGGATTATGCATGTTACGTAAGTAAAACTAGTTGGTATATTAACATTGGAGAAAGTGAGCTGAATTTTAAAATTCTCTAAAATGAATCAATCCACAGAAAACAGACTAACATGTCTCATACAGAGGTCAACAGCAGCACAGGGATTTAGAGAGCAAACTGTTGGTTACTACCTCTGCAAACTTTCTAAGAGAGCTGCAGATGCCTGAATTTAATTTATCTAATACTATTTTAGGTGCTTCATGGTAATTTGCCTGGCCTAGACTTGGTTTTCCTGAAAGGCACAGGCCTATCATAGGCCCTGGGTGAGAACCACCAAAGACAGTAGTTCCAGCCACTGTCAAATATTTTAAATGGTCTGCATTTAAACACTTGATTTATTCCCTATCAGTGCAGCACAAGTAATGACCTTTTTGTTCCTTTATAAAAACAGAAAAAATACTTCACATTAAAGTACTCTATCACTCCTCAATCATTCCAGTGACTTTTTTTCCCAGTTTGACAAATATATATTGATCTTCTCATAAGTATATCCTTAACCAGAATATAGATGTAGCAAAGTTTACAAGGCTACCAATACTACTGAAAGAAATATTTTTTAATCCAAAACATATGAACAGACTTGAAATGGTTTTATTATGATACATATTTCAAGTGTAAAATACATCAAAAATCATAATAAGTACTTCATCTACTGTTGTAAAACTGTTTCAACATCAGCTGGATGAAAGGTTTCAAATGAGAAGCCCATTTAAAAAAAAAAATCTTCTGGAACTAAAACCCCGTACATCTGACCATAGCACTAGTCTAATTTTGAGAAATTATAATAAGAATAGAATTAACACACACAAATACAAGGCAGTGGGAAAATGGATTTTTTCAGTGAAACCACACCATGTATCTGATGAGGTTCTTTGAAGGAGTCACTGAGCATAAAGTCAAGAGAAATCTAATTTACACAATTTAAAATATTTTCAATACTGTTGCTTATTAAAGCCCTTATAGAAACAAAGATGCCATGGGATAAGACATCCACTTTCTCCCTCAAAACAAGCAAACCATTAAGACAAAAGGGAAAAAAATGACAAAAGCATTCAACATTCTTAAATGTGTATGTCACCAGCCAAATTTTCAGAGAGATCAGTGCTAGTCCTGGTCAACATGTAAAGCACATTTATATCATTACATGGATCTAAAAAAAAAGGAGTCAACTTTCAAATTTCCTAATAGTTCTAAGGTATTCAGGGAAATAAAAATGAAAGTTGGCGGCAGAGAGATGCAGAAGAGTCTCAGAGTGTCAACTAGGTGATAAAAAAGACAGATGAAATTCAATATCACGAATATGTGGAGAAAAAGAAATCTCAACTTTACGTACTCAGCATGGGCTCTGAACTAGTTATTACCACTCAGAAAAGAGATCTTGGAGTTATAAAAGGTCTATGAAAATATGAACTCCATCTTACAAGCTGTCAAAAAGCAAATCAAACGCTGGCCATTACTATGACAGAAATAGAGAGCACCATACAAAATATCATTATGGTATTATTTAAAGTCTTCAGATGTTCATACTTTGAATACTGTGGGCTGTTATACTTCACCTATCACTAAAAAGGTATAGCAGGAAAAGTAAGGAAAACAGAAATAATTGAAAGTTAGGGAGAAATGGCTTCCATATAAAGAATGACTCACAAGAGTCTTCAAAGTAAGGTGAGGGAAGTGTGAACAAACATGCAAGTTAGGTGCTCTGTTCATGTGACAAGGGGGAAGAGATTGCCCAGAGGACAACCCAGCAAGGAGCATAGCATCCAGAGCTTCTGGATAAAACAAGGTATCGAAGGACTCATCACCTCAGCCATGCCTGGGAAGTAGACAGGTGAAAGTCCAGAAAGAGGTTCTGGCATCATTGCTGACAGTTCTCCAAAATCATCGTTTCAATGTGTGGAATGGACAAAAAGAGCCAAACTCAATGCTGGGCACCCCATGTGTGCTGGGAGCAAATCAGAGGGCTTCATGCTTCACTTTGCTGCTTCAGAAGCCTGTGGTGCATCTATACCCAAAGGGTGCAGTTCTGGTCTCCAGGAGAATGCAGTGGAGTTAGAGAAGAGCAACTGGAAACAATCAAGGCCGTAGAGCTGCTGCCTTACAAGCAGAGACTCAAAGAGCTGAGATGCTTCAGTTTGTAGAGAAGGCTCAGGAGAGATAGAACAGATAGGATTGAGGCTTGAAAAGCATGAAGAAGGTGAACAAGCTGCATAAGGAAATTATTTACCA
This sequence comes from Scolopax minor, assembly GCA_028566535.1. Lineage (NCBI taxonomy): Eukaryota > Metazoa > Chordata > Aves > Charadriiformes > Scolopacidae > Scolopax > Scolopax minor. The sequence continues at coordinate 125,253,397 of JAOXNG010000001.1, read as the reverse complement.
AGTCTTGAAACACAACAGCTAGGGGTATGTAATGCCCAATTGCTTTAAAGACAATAAGAAAGCATTTCTTCAGCCAGCGAGCTAACAGCTTCTGGACCTGCTGCTCAAGAAGGTTATGGAGGCAGATGTTTATCAGCTGGTTTGAAATAGATTTAGATGAATTAATGGACAACAAGTCTATAAACAAATATATTAAAAGGAATAGGACAGAATGTAACCTCTAGCATTTTTAATACAGTAATTGCAGATGCTGGGGGAAGATGAGAAAATGGATCTCAGAAACTGACCAAGCTCATGTGCTCTCCCTAATTAACATCTCCTATTGCCATTTACTGGAGACATAATCCTGGGCTGAATGTGCAGTGGTCTGACCCAGCAGGACATTTTGTATGAACCTAAGTTACCTGGAAAAGGAAAGACTACAGTTGAAAATAACTGCGGTGTATTAAATCATGAGTCTTTAGAGGAGATGAACAGAGAGCAATTTTTCAGTGTCTCTCTTAGCACAGGAGCTGGATACAAAAGAGAGGAAAAATGAAGAAAATCAGCAGGTGGCTGGTTCAAAACAAGCAAAAAGAAGTACCTCTTCTCACTACACGTAGCTAAATTATGGGACTCTGCTACTGGATGTTGCGGATGCCAAAGGTTTGTGCCACCCGGCTGCTGGCGAGCTACCCTGGGAGCTCAGCCTTCACCCCAGCCTGCTCCCTGGTGCCTGCAGAAACTCAACGCAGACAGCAGGTCTCCTCAGACGCTCCTCTTAGACACTCGATCATTTCTTAAAGGACAAAGGGATTGGACACATCACCTAGCTGTGCTCCACTTCAAGAAACTGAGCAACACCCTTCAGACAATGTCATACAGGCTCTTGCCCGCCTCCACAGATGCAGTCATTTCTTTATTTCTCCTGCCCCACTGCCTCTCAGGCAAAAGGCTGGTGGTAAGCTTTGATGGGAACAGTACAACACAGGTTAAATCACTGGTGATGTTCTGATCCTTTGTAGTTAACAGCCATCTCTGAATTTAATAGTGCTGAGTGGTTTAATACAGCAATGTTTGTATGAGCTTTCCATATTTGTACTATATATCCTGCTTTCAAGGGCTTAGAATATAGCTGGGAAAATGCTCACAGCTGAAGATCCATATTCAAAGTCTCAGTGTGGAGGCAGCATTTCATTTCAGTTGCAAGAGGGAAAACAATATATCATTTTTATAACTATCAATAGAAAGCTTCTATGGGGTTTTTGCTTTCTGGATTTTTTTCCTAGTACAAGAGTTTTCCTTGTTTCAAGTTAAGCAACAGGATGTAATAATAAGTGACAACCACTGATGACAGCATGAGCAAGAAAAGATAACTGTCTATTAAAAAAAATATGCTACAAAATTAGGTTTTTTTTCCACAATTTTACAAGAAACTCAAAGATACCATTCTGTAAAGCATAAAAAATAGTCATCACTACATGATGCAGCATTGACAAAACTGTAATTGATTTTTAGTATTGGTTTCATACCTTTACATTCAGGAGAAAAGATAGTTACTAACACTAACGAGATATGTGAGACAGAAGAGTCCTTAATTTATCATTTCAAAACCTTCAAAGAATCAAAAAGATTTTCTTCCCAGAGAATACATGGATTAAAAGCGGATACCAGCCTTTGCTTCACAGTTCTCAAGTTGTATCGTTTTTTTCCACTGATATTACTTCAGAAATATTTACTAATTATGTAGTCATTATATCAAAAGATCTTGTTTATTAACATAAATTTTTATTTTCTTCTCCCTTCTTCCTACCTGCAAGCATGCAGAGGAATGGAGTTGTCTGGAGTCTCAAAACATGCATCAAATACAGACACACACCTCTGTGGAATTCAATTCATGGCATAGGAGAGTAAGAGATTAACTGCATTTCCAACATCCATCAGCAGAGGAGGAGAAATAATAGGATACTTTATTTTACTTAAAACTGTGTGCCTTTCCTTTCTCTCAAGAGCTTCATTAGAAACAGACAGAATGGGAGAAAGCAGAAGAAAGTAACCACCCATTAGAAATAACCATCCCTAAAGATTGATTAAAAAACCCCACACTGAATTGTAAAGCCAACATATGCATGGGGGTATATGTATATATATATACACACATATACAAATATTTACACACATGCAAATTTACACATATGCAAGTATGGTATCATTTTAGAGTAGCTATATAGACATGGAACGTGGAAGGAAATGGTAAGCGTTCAGGACTCATTGCAATATGGAATTTGACAGAAATAGGGTAATTGCTATACTTGGTGCTGTAATGGACTTCTAGGTATCTTAGTTTAAATGCATCTAGCAATAAGGAAAAGCTTAAGTATGAAGTCTTCTAAATAGCTACAGTTCACAAAAATACTCCAGTGCTTATTCCACTTAGGGATAAGCCTATATTCTTCCTCATTGACAAACTGCATAAACCAGCTTGGAGCTTCTTAATGCACAGCCATTAGCTCAGTCACATCACAATTCAGTGATGGATAATGCAAGTCACAAGCCATTGTATGTGATCCTTGTGGTGACAGTTCTTAATTTCTTTTTCCTAAGGAAACTGCTAATCTATCAGTCTTTGCATGGTCTGCATCTAATCCTTGCTCAGGAAATATCTCTTGCAATAATCAACTTTATCAATTATTGCACAATAGCTAATCTCTTGCTATAGAAAAAAAAATTGAGAAAGCATGATGGGATTACTATAGGAATGCTTTGCCTATCCCCTACATCATTCCTAGACTATTAAGCCTTGGAGCTTAATATAGTTCAGAAAATTTCACTAATGGGCTGCTCTAGGGCATTACAACCAGATTACGAACCATGATTTGATGACAGTATATATTATAAACATACACAATTGCTTGAAAGATATTAATTGCAACGTATGCTCTTGTGCTAAGCTCTTGCTGGCAGCTATCTCAAAATTAAATCCCTTCAATGCTGTTTTCATATGCATGCATATCTTTAGAATATTCTTGTGACAGCCTGAGATGACAGCTATGTACTTATCTTCCAAGTGAATCCCATGCTCTGGTCTGGTTATATTAGTGGTGGTCTACACAGAGAACTTTGTGCAAAGTGAGGCTGCATTAGAATTTACTGCTCAGTAATTACTTCAGACAGACTCCTCATGTGCACACCTTAGTGTGAGGAAGCTTTTCCTCCCTTAACTCAGAAAATGGTGTTATCTTACACATGGGCACTTTTGGGGCTTAATAAAAAGTGTCAGATGAGGGTTAAGTTATTAGCTCACTGTAAAAAACACATTCGTGTTTTGTGTGCCTTTCTCCACTTATAGATATGCCCTTAGAGATTATCTCTTTCTATGTCCTTAAACTGCTTTCTCCTTCAGACACACCTCCACTATTTAAAAATAAATAACCTGCCATTAGAAGGTAAAGATTTATAGGCTCCACCAAAAATATCCTAAGTTTCAAGTTCAAGAGAGGCTGAGGTTGTCATGCATTAAGCCTGGTTTCTCTTGCCTGATCCATTCTGCAAAAGGTCTATCCTAACAATTTCTTTTCATAAAAAAAAATCCTAGAAAACAGCTGTAAACCTTCAGTGTCTTAAACATTTCTTTTAAAAGTAATTCCCTCAAAAAGTAAAGCATTGCCAAAAATACTTTGTCTTATGTAGAAATAGCAGTCAGTTAATTGAAATGCAGTATAAAAACTTCCACAAAAGACATGCATCCTTGAGACAAACAGGACAAGAGATTCCAGAACCCTGACAAAAATATTTTTGGGGCAATTTTTTTTAACATAGGTGCCTCTATTTAAACAGGACTTTTTTACTAACTGAGAGTTTAAAAATTCCTCCAAGCTCCAAAGAGAAGAAAAAATTTAGAGTTTTTATTACATTTCATAGAGATAAAATAAGTCTAAAATAAATTAAAAAAAATAAAAATTAATGTGTTCTGGATGACAGTATGAATACATGTAACAGGCCAAAGCCTTCTGCCCAATGCAAACTGTCTCTCTGATAGGATGTGGAGGTAGTGAAAAAAGGGGCTCCCCACCCCCCCTGCATACATTCACACTCGTGCACACACACACAAGCTGCCCTGGAATAGTTTACAAATGCGTGGAGAGACTCGGGGGAGCCCACATTAATGGAACTTAAAAAAGCATGTAAAAAGACAACAGAGAAAACCAAAACCATTAAAAACCATGCCCTGGGGTTGAGAGAATAATAAGAGATGCTGTGCTCAGATATTCTGTCAGAAACATTCTTCTTAGACCGTGGTGACTCAATCATGCAGCGACCGACTGCGGGGAAGGTGGAGGTGTGCGTGCCCAGCTGCCCGCCGGCCTCATTACACAGGCGGCTCCTGGCTTACTCTCTCTCTCCTTACAATAAAGACTCCTAGAAGACCTGGGAGGCTTTGCGAAGGCAGGATGGGGACTGAGCATTGCATCATGGCTGTCGGAGGCTAGATCTCAGGAGGAGCCTGAGACTCTTTTGATGTGCACTTCTGTAACTGGTAGACAGTAAAACCAAGGCGTTACTGTGTGTAAAATGAGGCATCTTTGTCCAAAGAACAAGGGTGCAGGGTGACCCTGGCGGCCCCTGGGCTACAAATGCCTCAGTAGCTGTCATCGTCAACCTGTTCAGCCTGGGCAAAACCAGTTTTATTGGTAATAAAGAGCCACTAGACAGCATAATTAAAAAACACACCAAAAAGAGAAAACTTAGTTGTGGCGCTATTACAAAGCAAGGTGTAGAGCGAGGTAGCACATGTCCCAAACTGACCCCAAGCTCGTCCTGGGGCAAGGCAGAAGAAACCATTAACTGCAACATCACCCTCCTTGCAGCAAAGGATTTTGGGGGGCCGCACAATGATTCCCTGAATGTCCCCTCCCCTGTCTGAAACATTCCACCTTGAGGCACAGAGGGGTAGCAGAAAGGTGAGCTGACAGCAGAGGAAAAGGGTGGACGCTAAGAAGCCAGTGTATACATATTAACTGTATATAATATGGCCACTAAATGTCAATAGCATTGTAACTGGATGAATAATTCTTTGACTAGACTGACAAGATTTTACTTAGACTAACAAAACATCTTGGGTTTGCCCAGCAGCTGGTGTTCCTTCCCCTGCCAGCAACATTTTTGAGCTTTTCCTGGTGAGGATTCAAACTGCAACTT